>JAQQAC010002594.1:26534858-26688935 GCA_029783875.1 Phataginus tricuspis
AGTCACAGAACCCAAGAACGGACTAATAGTTACCAAAGGGAAAGGGACTGGGGAAGAAGGGTGGGAAGGGAGGGATAGGAGGGTAAAAGGGGCATTACGATTAGCAGACATAAGGTAGGGGGGGCATGGGGAGGGCTGTACAACTCAGAGAAGACAAGTAGTGATTCTCATCTCACTACGCTGATGGACAGTGACTGTGATAGGGTTTGTGGGGGGGAGCTGATGAAGGGGGTAGTTTAATCACCATAATATTGCACATGTAATTGTAGGTTAAAGATACCAAAATAAATTGTAAAAAAAAAAAAAAACATTGAAATTTCAGAAGTTAAGCATGTGGTTAACAGAGCAAAAAATATTGATAAATTATTTTATTCAATTTCATTGTAATTCCAGGAACTTCAGAAAATATAATTATCACTTATAATCACAATTTTAATGTTTTAAAAAAAATCAGTTCCTGAATCCAGCAAGACACATAATCCTCTTTAATAAAATCATTAAATTATTTTCAGTCATTGGTTTTAGAAATTAACCCTTTTCTCCCTCTACATTATGAAGAATTATGAAATTCCTGAAGAATCAGACTTGGGTAATTGTTAATGTAATAGTTAATAAGGAGATAAGGAAAACAAGAATGAAGATAGAGACCATTAAAAAAATTAATCTGTTTTATTTATGAATAGTAATAATAGATGAGAAATAATAAAATTAAGAGTGAAACTATTTCAATGTGAAAATTCAAAGCAAAAGAAATCTTAAGAAGAACAGTATTTTACTTGTACCCACAAAAATGAACTTTTTGATAAACATCAAGATTTAACTAACAATCAGACTGAGGTAGGAAAGTGGTCCAACCTCAGCAGGAAATAGGATGACCTATTCTGATACATGACCAACTCCAAAAGGATTTGGTATAGATTTTTAGAGTGAACCAGAGGGTGATATCTTGACTTGAATCTCCAAAAAAGTACAGAAGGCTAGTCCTGTTAGGGTAGGCAGACAGATAGATATGACCGAGGAACAGATGGGGGGGAAATGGAAGGCAATACCTTTAAGCTCCAAGGCCACAAAACACAAAGCTTAATATACAAAGCCACCTCAAATAAAACCCTGTAAAACTGTCTGTAGTCAGAATATCTTAACTTTTGCAGAACATCTTGACTCTTGAGGTTAAAACTTCCTGCCCTAGTACCCAAGCATAGCCAGACATGCACAGATAAAGGTACAATGGCAAAGTTCACTATATGACCTTCCACTGGGGGCTCTTGACCGGTATGGGCAAATGAACCAAAGTGGGCATGCATATAACTGCAAAACCCAAACAGTGGATGTGGCACCCTCCCAGGTATAAGCAGGTGTGGGGTAAATGGCAGAATTTCCAGCATCTCCTGCCTAGCCTTAGTACATTTACCTATCAATACATGTTTACCTCTGCAGCCTCCAATAGCCTCCAGGACAAGGGGTGGAGAGAAAATGGCCATTCTCCCTTCCCCTCCATTCCTGATATGTAATTGGTCTGGCATCTACCTGCCAGTCACCAAGGACCTGCCCATGGAGTTCCTGCAGTAAGAGGAGGGTGGGAGGAGGCAAGCATTAGCCACCGCTGGAGGAGACAGATAGTGCGGAGCATGGCTAGTGAATTTAAGGAATAAAAGCCTTTATCCCAACCTACCCTTTCCCTTGCCTTTATTTAGGTTTCAGTGGTTTCACAGGGGACTCGCCTCGGGCCTGGGAACACCCATCCCCAGGAGCTACAGCAGAAAACAGCACACGTTGCTGCTATACTAGCCCATGCTCCCACCCTAGGCTATGGTTTAGATAGAGTCAGGGGAGGGAGAATCCAAAACCCAGGAATGCATAACATAAAAACTTAACCCTTGTAAACAAACGGTGCACACGAATCTTCTTGAGTTGCCCTCTTGGACCCCTCCAGGTGCCTTTTCCCTTCTGTTCTAATAAACTCTTTTCTGCTTTCACTTGAAACCTGATCTGTTAACTGAATTCTTACCTTCAAGAAGACAAGAATCTGGGAAAACACACCACACACATAGGTAACACTACCTATGAAGAGATAGGAGATTAGAAGATAACTTGGGGTATGTTTCTGTCTCAAGATCTGTAACTATCTCATCATTTTTATTATATATGTGTGGAGAAAATGGAAATATCTCACTAGGATTCTCACCTGGCCTTAATAGCACCAACTATATATATATATATATATATATAAGAGCCTGTTTGCAAACCTATGGGATGTTTACCAGACAGAGCAGTTGGTCAGTCACAGGAGTACAGGCCCAGGGAAGGGGTGGAGAGGGAACACCCATTCTCTCCTCTCCTCAGTTCCTGGTGCATAATTGGTTGGGCATCTGCCAGTCACCACAGAGGCCCACCCACAGTGTTGCTCCTGGTGAGGGGATAGGGAAGGAGAGAGGCGAGTGGAACAGGAGGAGTGGGAGAGAAAGCCTAGAGAGGAAGCAGGGGAAAGAAGCTGCACAGACCCCATGCTGCAAAGCAGAAGCAGCAGGGAGATTGAGCCACCAGTGGAAGGCAGCTGGAGAGCAGGAGGGAGCAGCACTGCTGAGACTGGGCAGTCTGTGACCATCCTGAGACTAAATGTGGTCTCAGGATGGAGAATGAACCCCTTTTAAAACCCCTAACTTCTTGCCCTTGTTTTTATTCAATCTCTGCACATTCATAGAGAACTTGCCCAAGGCAGGGAACCCCTCCTTCTGGAGTAACAATATGTGAAGTCCAGAGCACCAAGGACTCTCATTTAGAAGTATGGTTGATAAGCGTCTATATTGGCTATTTCATAATTTCATTGGAATAATAAAAATCTCTGCAACTTGAATTGTAAAAATTACTTGAAGGTGAAAATAAAGCATGTTAACTGCTGAAATTGAATCCAGAGAGCTGTATTTCTCTATTATTTCAATGTCACTAACACCTATACACAGTAGGACATACAGTGTTCACAGCCTTACATGTCACCAATTGCATTAATTTCCAGATCTTTTGGCAAGGTAATAATAAAGAACTTTTCTAAGAATTCAGGTTAAAAATAATCATCATAAATGTGCAGTATCATGTTTATCTTATAATGAGATACAAATGTGTATTTACTACAAATATAACATTTCAAATCAGTGGAGAAAAAGACTACTTAATAAATTATCTTACAAAAACTAGATAACCTTTGGAAAATTATCTGCTTTAACACAAATGGATGAAGCATGTAACATACACATAAAAAAATCATAAATTTGGAGAATATAAAACAAAGTTAAATCGGTTGACTAAAATCGATATAGCTGGTATATTTAAGGAAAAAAAATTTATTCAGTGTCTTACTGAGAACCATGGCCCAAGAGCAGCCCATCAGCATGTTCTAATCAACTGCTCCAAAATACCTTTGGGAACATCTTCAGTACTGTCTTTACAACATGGGTTGGGTGCAAGAAAGAGGTATGTCAATCAATACATCAGGGCAAATCATAATAGAACAATGAATATTCTGATGCTGTCTATTTGCAAGAGGAAGCAATGACTGCGAATTATTCTCCTACAGAATTCTGAGGGATGGGTTTGCTTTCTTTTGAGCATTTCAGGCTGATTTTTTTCTGGTTATGGGTGAGGGATAAGGAGCTATGAGGCTTGTGAATGGCTGCAGGGCATCTCCACAGCACAACATGAACTGACTGGTAACTTGGGGCTTCTACAGCTTGCCAGTTCTCTTTGCCTGTGGGACTACCTTGGAGACCCACAAAATTTTGTTTTATAGCCAGAGTTGGGGTGATATTTGAAAGCTGGACAGAAAATAGATAAGCAACAGTGGTCTTCCTGATATTTCTCAGACACAGGAGGCCCATTCTAGGCTAAAGGCCTCGCATTTCCTGTGTGCTTTTCCTAGGCCTCTTTCATACATCCTGCCCCAAATAGCCTCAAGGTTTCCTCATTTCCTTCAGATTTTTTTTCAAATGTTACCTTCTCAGTAAACCCTTTGTTCTCAAATTGCAACCAACCTTAATCTCTCTGTTCCCCTAATTCCTTTCCCTAAATCAGCTCTCTCTTAGCATTTGCCACCAACTTCAACTTCAACTAGCCTGAAAGCAAAGGTACTTTTGCTGTATTGTTCACTTCTCAGTCCCTACAAGACTACTAAGCGTACCAAATACTCCAAACACATTTGATGAAGTAAAAAATGAATGAAAAGTCAAAGGAGTAAGAAGAAAGCCTAGAAAAAATGGTGTAATTAAAGCCAGAAGAGGGAAAATGACAATAGTACTATAACCTGTAAAAGACCAAGTTAAATAAGCAGACAAAGGTTCCCATTAGAATAAAAATTAGAATGTCACTAAACACAGTCTTTGAGCAGTTAAGGGAAAATTTTCTACAGGCCTCTAATTTCTATAGGTGTTGCTAGCAGAGATACTGACTGTCCTTTGTTCCAGAATACTTTTTCTCAAGTATGTTTGTAAAGTGAACAACTTTGGAAAATGTACTATCTACCTCTGGAGTGAAAGGCATGTTTGCCTACAACATTAGGAGATAGTGGAAGTGTCTCTCCTATGGAACAAAAGGCAGGCAAAAAAAAAAAAAAAAGGACTCTGTGCTTAGGATTCTTCTATGACGCAACCCACTGTCTCCAGGTATCAACTGGCCCTCTTTGTGTTCCCTTTTAGAATTGGGGCTCAGAAAACAGAGGTAAAAATGCTGATACTCTGGTTGCTGCTGCTGAATTGTCCTTCATCTCTGATCCAGAAGTTTTTGTCTCTGCCTAGTATCTATTAAACAATAGCAAGCTAACTCATTGGTATACAAGCAGGGTAAAATCCCAGACCTTTTGTTAAAGTAGGCAGATAGACATGAGCAGGGAGGGAGAAGGAGGACTTTGGCTGGTGTTTACATTCAGCTAGATGCTTCTTTACTTTCTATATATTCCCTGTAAGCTGTTCTGGGATGTAAGGAGTAAGAATATAGAAAATAGACTAGGCAAAACTGGCTGGTTCCAACATGGAGGAGAAGTTAATGCTGACTTCACCTCAAAATACTTTATATTTGAGCATACTAAAAATCATACCTCTTGATGCCATGACAAATTCAAGTCAGACCAGCTAAGGACCAAAACAGGGCATCACCATATTTCCCAGAAATCCCCTCCCTATTCTGAGGAAACCCCTCCTATCTTGATGAATATTCCACATCCTGCGTAAACTCCAGCTATAAAATCACCCAATCCAAACCTCACTTGCTAGTCATCTCTGGAGCATGCCTACACTCCCTCCTTGAATGTGTACTTTGTTTTACTAAACTACCCTGCTGCTCACATCTCAAGCCTGCTCACACTTCTTCCTTGAGTGCGTTCCTTTGCTTTACTAAACTACTCTTCTCTTGTACCTGCTTGACCTGCTCATGGACTCTTTCTTGATCACAGTCAAGAATGCTTCCTTGGGTTGAGGTCTCACTGCAGAGAGAGCTCCCAGACTGGATTTCTCAACAATTTTACAGTTCTAAGATAGAGACATGGAAACATAACAGAATTTTGTATAGGCACACTAGTATTAGCAATGATACAGTTATTTACTTTCTCTCAATACAATACTAAATTACACCTCAGAACAATTAGACTTCTCTTTCACCTAGATGATATTCATAAATATATAACATTTATGTAAGTTAGTGAACTATAGTCATTTATCTAGCTATAAAAACTCTTAGCTACAGGCAATATACACACTGTGGGTAGGCATTTGATCTCAGGAGAAGAATGAGATACATATGAAGCAAAATTTACCAGGCTACCTGAAGTATGAAACAGAACAGTTCCAACCAATGCACAAAATCATGAGAAATACATGTTTATGCTTGTATGCCACTGAGATTTTTTATATTGTTTATTATGCAGCAATTATTGACTGATACATGTCTCAAAACATCAACACTCTTAATTTGATAAGTTTATTTCTCCCTTGTGCAATATTCTTGAAGTAGACAATACAGGGCCAGTATGGTGGCTCTGCTGAACAAAGTTACCCAAATAAAAGCTCCTTTATCTTTTTCTACCCTCCCTTCAAAATTACCCTTATCTCTTTTTCCTACATAGCTCACTACTTTACCCATGTTCCAAAAAATGGCAGAGGAAGGGTGACAGAAGTACACACTTTCCTTTTAGAAACATCCTAAATTTTGCACCCAATAATCTCCTTACATCCCACTGGCAGATATTAACTATGGAACCACACCTAATTATAGGGAAGGTATATCTCTGTTAAAGAAGGAGAGAATGGAAATTTGAGTACAACTAGCATTACTTGCCACAGTCTATTTATGTGACAACCCAAATATTCATCACAACCTCTCTCCTTCAGATAGAATACATTATTTCCACAAGTGAGAAAATGCCAAAGTCCCATTAGTTACTGTACCCAGCTTAAAGCCTCTCCTCTCGGGATGATGTATAGTCCTTTTCATTAAGCACAGATGTAGAGCCTCATGGTTTGGCAACCTATAAACTAAAACATATATCTATCTATCCCCAATACACTCAATACCCAAGACATGGAAGAAAATGGATATGGCAAATTAAACTGCCCCTACTGAGCTGAAGGGGATTGGAAAACACACAGCAATCACTGGCCTACAGCAATAATCAAATCCTACAAGGTGAGAGTTACAAATATTTCCTGATCCAACAATGAAGTAAGTCCCCGGTTAGCTCATCTGGAAGTCCCTGATTTCTGCTTTCTGAGAAGAAATGTCCATTTTCCTCCAAAACCCTTGGTTCTACCCTCTGAAAGATGATTTCCTATTTTTTGTCCTCCCTTGCCATGAATAAAGTAGGTATTACAAAAATCACTCCTCTTGGAGACTGCCATGCTTTTTGGAGCCTACTCCCTGCTGGTCTAGATTTGGCAGCCCAGAAATTTCTTAAGGGTTGAACAATTGCAGGCTTTTGCAGGTCCTGTTGTTGTTCTTCAGCTATACAATTCCCTCAAAACCGTAGCAAGCTTCCAGGCAATTTGTTTTGGATTGGTTCCATATGTAAGTAACTACAGCCAAAGATCTAATCTAGATGTGGTCTTTAAACCTGGAAATGCTTGTCTTTTCCTTATTACCCTGTGTGTTTTGTTTACCCCTTCTCTCAATGGAAGCTACATCCAGGCTATGTGAACCATTTTGTTTGAATGGAAAAGAAATACCTTTAATTTGATTTTGCTTCTGGTCTGGCTCCCAAATCCAGAAGGGCACTGAGTATATCTATGGCTAAGGCAGTGGCTTTGAAGCTATCAATTATAATTGCTTTAGTTTTGAGTACAGAAGTTATTTTTTTCAATCCTTAAAGGCCTCAAATGATAGGATTTTCAGTGAAATTATTTTGCTAATCTGGCACAAAGAACTTTTCTTATCCAAACTGTATTACTTTCCCAATCTGCCTGCAGACTGGCTAACTCTAGTCTGAGTTCACCTCTCACACGATTTTCCTGGAAGAGCAAGAAGCAGCCAACACATATCAAGATGCTGCAGCTTACTCATGATTTCCCCTAATGTATTTATGACCTCAGTTGCCATTTGGTCTGCCTTCTAAAATATTGCAAGCAATAGTTATATCAATGCTTTGCCTCAACATTTCAGGATCAATCAGCTTTTCAGTTTCCAATATCTGTGTCTGCTTCCCGCTTCCCAACTGCTAAATATATTATGCCATATATCTAGGTTTTGCCACTTTATGTACCCCACTTCTGGTACCAAATTCTGTCTTAGTTAGAATGTAGGTTTAGAATATTAACAGAGATTCAAATACAGTACATAAAAAAAAAATACAGTCCTTCCACATTACAGTCTGGAGGTGGTAATCCAGAGCTTTTATGAGGGACCTATGCTCTTTCTATCATGCAGATTTGTCATCTCTAAAATGCTGCTTTTATCTACATGGTACAAGATCACTCACCACCACACTTTTTAAAGTAGCAGGATGGGGAAAAGGTGGCAGAGGTAGGTGCCATCCTCCCTTTAAGAAATGCCTGGAAGCTGCACATATCAACTCCATTGGGAAATGTAGTCTTTACTCTGTAGCCACATGTCTTGCTACAAGAGTCCTTTTATTATAGCAAAAGGAAAAGTGGAACATGGGTATTAAGAAAAAAAACCAGTCCATTCTACAACCTCATTATTTGTTTGGATCTAATGTGCTGATGTATCGTGAACCAATATTTATAACAAGAACTAAGTTGACTAAAATGTTATTTTAAGAGCAGCTGCTTGTCTAATGATATTTATAGAATACTTCACAAGGTATAACACCCAAAATATAAATTTTGGTATAAATAGGCATAATTTACAATTTAACTTTTGCATTAAATATCTGATACATAATAGGAATTTCATAAATAATCATTGAATGAAAAATGAACTGAACAACTAACAAATACTTATTGAACACTTGCAATGAGGCTATAACTATGTTAGACACCAAGGAGATAAAAAAAAAAAACAGAGGTATAACAATGGAAGAAGTTGGCAGCATTTTACTTGATGATATGGGCGATGTGAAACATTGGCTACATCTAGTAAAGGCATAAAATAACATATACATAAATAATAAAGATAATAATAATACAATAATCAAGAAATTTTCAAAAAAATCCCCAATGATTGCCCAGAAAAAAAAAAAATCTTGTCTTGAGTGAAATAGGTGAAGGGGATAAAAGGGTACAAACTTAAAATTATTAAATATTTAGTCATATGAATGGAAGTAAAGCATACAGAATATAACCAATTATATTGTAATATTTCAGTATGGTAGCAGGGGGTACCATACTTATCAAGGTGAGCATTTAGTAATGTATATAATTATTAAGTCACTATTTTATATATCTGAAACAAATATAATATTGTATATATCAACTTTATTCCAATTTAAAAAACTTTTCTAGATTAAAACAATTCTGAAATAATTTTATAATTCCAAAAAATATAAAAATTGGGTATCATCTATTTAACTTGCTCTAAATGAGAAAGTTATTTCAAGGACAAATGAATTAATTGGTATTGATTTATGTAATTTTCATATTATACCAAAAAGGAAAACAAGTACTCTATTCTCAAGATTTTAGTAAAAAGTAATTACACATTTAGCATGAAATTGCAACACATAATTTGCTTAAAATTGGAATATTTTTCAAGCACTTTATATCAGTGACAAATAAGTGAACTATTTATTTACAAACATCAAAGACATTATATAAAAAATGAAATAACACATTTATATTTTTGAGAAACTGAGAAAAGCAGAACTTGAAGCAGTACTTTTTTAAAAGTGAAATATTCTCATTTTTCCACAAATGTTTCTCTTCTCTAACTTCCATTCCTAGAAGCAAAACTTAGTTATTACCACAGATAATTTTTAGGAGTACATAGCTACAGGCATTGGGTTATATTACTTAGACGGCTGCCCACACATAAAGGGAAATTACTTGCCTACATGCATATATAAAATCCCTGTTTTAATCACTCAGATACTTGACACATCCATATTGTTTCCACAAAATAACACCTTAAGAAAGATTACTCATCTTTCACCTTTATAATTCTTTTTTTCCTTTATAGTTTTGCATATTTGGGAAGTAACCATTGAATAAAATAAGTTAAAGACAGTAGGTACAGAGAAACAGATGCTCAATGTTTGCCATGCCACACCAAGAACAGATATTTTTTTAGTCTCCTTGAAGAGAGTAGATTTCTGTTCTTTGAGGGTGAACAAAGTCATTTAGTGCTCTATCAGGCAGATAAGATGTGTAAAGATGCTGAGAAATATTTTTATTAAAAATAAACATTGATGGGATAAAGAAAATGTGGTATATATACACAATGGACTATTATTCAGCCATAAAAAGAAAACAAATCCTACCATTTGCAACAACATGGATGGAGCTAGAGGGTATTATGCTCAGTGAAATAAGCCAGGAGGAGAAAGACAAGTATCAAATGATTTCATTCATCTGTGGAGAATAAGAACAAAGAAAAAACTGAAGGAACAAAACAGCAGCAGACTCACAGAACCCAAGAATGGACTAACAGTTAACAAAGGGAAAAGGACTGGGGAAGATGGATGGGAAGGGAGGGACAAGGGGGGAAAAGGGCTATTACAATTAGCACACATAATGTAGCGGGAGTGGGGGTGGGGTGGGGGGATACAGGAAGGCAGCATAACACAGAGAAGACAAGTAGTGATTCTATAGCATCTTACTACATTGATGGACAGTGACTGCAATGGGGTATATGGTGGGGACTTGATAATAGGGGGAGTATAGTAACCATAATGTTGCTCATGTAATTGTATATTAATAATAGCAAAATTTTTAAAAAGTTAAAAAAAATTAATAAAAATAAACATTGATGAAAATAATCTGGGAAAGATAGCAAGCTAGGCACATTTACTCCCCTCCACCCAACTCGAAATTCCCATTAACATAAGCAAATGCACATTAAAAATAGGATGTATATTGTGTAAGAATTGAAAACATCATGCTAAAATCTATGGACTTCCATTTAGAAATAGCACAGATGAAAAAAATGAAAGAACTAAGTGCTAATTCCCAACATTTATCATCATGAAGTGGTTTTTAGATTTTTTAAATCTATAGTTATAAGAGATATTCAGACAGTCCTTCCTTCATTTAACAAATACTTACTGTGTTCTTTTGTGAACCAGGCACTGTCCTAGGCCTTGATACTCAGGAAATGTTACTATCCTCACAGAGCGTACAATTTACTGCGATAGAGAGCTAGGAAAAGAAAACTGGCACTCACTGAGTGGCTTTTCCAAGCCTGTTAAGAAAAAAGAAGAGAAAGGAAGGGAGAAAGGGAGAGAGGGAGGAAGGGAGAAAGAGAAGAAAAGGGAAGGGAAGATGGGAGGGAAAGAAACCCTGAAGAGATGTGGTTCCTCTGCTGCTGGAGCCCCACATTCCATTGAGGACTGCTATGTGCCAGGTACCATTCCAAATACTAAACAAAACAGATGAAAATTCCTACCCATGGAGCTCACATTCTAGTGGCAGAGGAGCTAGCAATAAATGCAAAATAAGTAAAATTAATTTTTTTATTTTGCTATTATTATTATACAATTACATGAGCAACATTATGGTTACTAGATCCCACTATTATCAAGTCCCCACCACATAACCCCATTGCAGTCACTGTCCATCAGCATAGAAGGATGTTATAGAATCACTATTTGTCTTCTCTGTGTTATACTGCCTTCACCATATCACCCCACCCAACCCCCACCCCCGCTGTATTATGTGTGCTAATTGTAATAGCCCTTTTTCCCCCTTATCCCTCCCTTCCCACCCATCCTCCCCAGTCCCTTTCCCTTTGGTAACTGTTAGTCCATTCTTGGGTTCTGTGAGTCTGCTGCTGTTTCCTTCCTTTAGTTTTTTCTTTATTCTTATACTCCACATATGAGTGAAATCATTTGGTACTTGTCTTTCTCTGCCTGGCTTATTTCACTGAGCATAATACCCTCTAGCTCCATCCATGTTGTTGCAAATGGTAGGATTTGTTTTCTTCTTATGGCTGAATAATATTCCATTGTGTATATGTACCACATCTTCTTAATCCATTCATCTACTGATGGACACTTAGGTTGCTTCCATTTCTTGGCTATTGTAAATAGTGCTGCAATAAACATAGGGGTGCATCTGTCTTTTTGAAACTGGGCTGCTGCATTCTTAGGGTAAATTCCTAGGAGTGGAATTCCTGGGTCAAATGGTATTTCTATTCAAAATAAGTAAAATTTATAGTATGTTAGATGGTATGTTATATGAAAAATCATATAACATATATGTTAAATACAACAAAGGAAAACTTAGCAAAGAACATAAATAAGGAAGAGCTACTGTGGGGGAAATCGGGTATATGTATTGGTCAGGGAGAATAATTCACTGAGATGTGCTTGGTAAACAAATCTGAAGGATGTGAATGAGTGAGCCATGACAATATCTGGGAGATTTCCACAAAAGGCCTTAAGGCTGGACCATACCTGGAGTATTGGAAGAATAGCAAGCAGCCTAGATGGCTGAACTGGGAAGACAACGGGTAATGAGATTTTAAAAAATGGATTAAAGATATGTTGGAAGAAAAAGAGAAATGAATGGTGACTCTTAGAATTTTGGCTAGAATTGCCATTCATTGAAATACAGAAGCCTGCAGGACAAGCTGATTTAGGAGGGAAAATCAGTTTATGTGCATCAGATAGTCAAGAAGATACAGAGTCAACATCATGAATCTGAGATCAGGGGAAAGGTCTCTCTCAACTGGAGACTAATGAGTAGACAGTGGTCAAAGTAGAGAGCGTATTTAAAGCCATGCCAATAAATACAATCGTCAAGATGCAAAGAAGACAAGCAAGAGAAGTTTAAGGACATCCCTGGAGCACTTTGGTATTAAAGAAATTGAGAAGAGGAGAAACCAGCAAATGAAATAGAAAATGAACAGCTAGAAAAGAAAACCTGGGAAAACTCCAAAGCTAAGTGAAGATAGTGTTGCAAGGTAGAGAAAAAGTCAGCTGGGTCAAATGCTGCTGGAGGTCAAATAAGATGAGGACTGAGAATTAGCCATTCCATTTGTTTGTTTTGTTATTGTCTCCTCTCCTGCTCTAATGTAAACACCATCATGCAGGAATTTTTTTCTTAGTCATTTATAAATTCTCAGGGATTAAAACAGTATCTAGTACATAATTCATGCTCAATAAATTTATACAAATGAATCTGTTATGAATATAAATATAAAAATCTAAAATAAAATAAAATGTAAAATATTTTATGAGGGCTAAGTATAAATACAGCTAGATGAAAAAATATAGAACTCTACAATAAAGCTTCAAATTCTAGATGGCACCAGTTTAAATAAAAAGTTCGAAGAGTGATCATATATAGGAAAGAAAGCCTGGAAATAAACATAAGATTTACATTCCTAATTTCCACTTTAATATCTGGATGAATTCTTTTATCTAAGCCTTGTATGTTTACAAATATGACCATTTTACATAATTTTTCAATGAAACATTATAAATTACAGCCCTTAATCCCAAGTCAACTTCTTTCAAAAAGCAATGTCTAATTGTAATTAAAAGACTAGAATCACATTCGTTATTCAACATTTCATAGCCTGCTCACACCTTGAAAGTCAAGTTTTGGATTCATACTATAGTAATCAATCTGAGTCAAAACTATCTGAATGTGGTATCAGATTTCGATAAAACAGAGGTTATAGGTCAACATTACATAAATTTTCAGCACCATAACCACCAAAATAAACTAACAAGTGAAGAATGTTGATGGCATAGTAAGAATGCAACAGTAACATGCCATTAAATGAAGTTAAAGCAAAAACATTTCTAGGAAGTTCCTACTTAGATCTCATACTGAGATATACAGATTAGGTATTTATATAACTGTATCTTATTAAATAATTGTCTAAGATATTTCATATTCTCAAAGATATAAATTTAACATGTATATTTTGTCAATCTTTAGGCAAAAGAGTACTTGAGTCTTTCAATTAAGTATGCCCTATTTAAACAAGGCTAGTAAAGAGTCATCTTATTCAAATAAATAACTCTAGAACAATTAGTCCCAACTGATGACTGATTTTATATTAGTTGAATATTGGATGGGATGCATGAAAAACTAGTAGAATTTTCCTAGGCAATTTGCCAGAGAGAATTCTTGTCAAGAAAAACAGTACTGTGATTTCAACTTTGAACTCTGAACTGTACATTGTGTGAACTTGTCAAATACTCATCCCACCAATAACCTCATGCTCTTTCTGAAAATCTTGCCAAACACAATGAATCTGATTTAGTGGAAAAAAATGTATAAGGCCAAGAAAAATACACACATTGTGTGTAAAATGTCAATAATTCTGCAAATGTTAGTTTACCTCTATTCATGATTTCACTTTAAAAGAATGCAGTGTTGTATCTGCTGAAATATTTTTACCATAATTAGTTCATTTTTCTCCCAAGGAAACATTTTCTTCACATATTACTACATTTATATTTTATTTTCATAGAGTAATAATTCAGCTGGTTAAAACACGATGCTACTTAAGGTCAAGGTTTCAGATTCTGCACTCCCAGCCATTCCTCATTATCGAAATTACACCCTGTGACCTATATCCTGCCCAAATCACTTTATAGAATACAGATAAAGAATAGTCCCTGCATGTGTTAAATGTAGAACAGACTTTTATAACAAGATATTAGATGGCAAGGGATAGAAGCAGAATGAAAGTAGAAATTTTGTAGAATTTGGAATCAAATTACAAATAAAAGAACAGTCATTAATGGGAAGAACTGTAACATAGTACCAAGCACAGCATCAGAATGGATATTAGGAGTATCAAGAACAGGAGTGAATTGTAGAACTGCTCAAAAAACTCTGCTAAAAATGCATATCTTAAATTGTTGCTATTTTTCAGTGGATTGCTGTCTAGCATATTAACTTTATATCTTCTGAGAAATGCAAAGTTCAGATGAAGAGTTATCCTTTAAAATCACCTGATGATGATTTTTTTTCTTCATAATATATATCTATTGTGGCAAACAATAGCCATTTAATAATCATTTGTGAATTAATATAGATTTAAAAATAATCAGACCTGAGGTGATAAAAAAAAATAGAGTTCAAATCTACTATAACAATAAGAAAATAAAGACTATGACTTCCCTGACCATTTATATAAATTCTAAGCATTGTACATAGTTGAAATAAAAATAAAATGTTTTAAATGCCTTCACTGATATTTTATAATTATCTCCCATCTTGCTTAGATACCTAAATTGCTTATTACTGCAGCACTTTGATTTGGGAAAGAAAAAATAATATTAATGGTGTAACTCTATAGAAGACTGAGTCTTAATTTCTTAGGAGTTATATATTGTCTCTTTGAAGATGTAATTTTAAAACAATGAGCCCTTTCTACAGAAGTGCACACATCTTACACAAAATGCCATATCCAGTTTTGGGACTGTTCATGTCATTTACTGAAACTTGAAAAGTTCCATGGGATACAGGTTGAGAAAATTTCCTACAGAGATGAGTAACAGATTTGTTATTATTTTTAAAAGGTCAGGAAGGATAAATTACATTGGTATGTACTACAATATCCCACATATTACAGACACTGAATAAATTACTTTTAATTTATATTTTCCAAGCCAAAATTGTTTTTAATAGGTGTTAATATTAAAATTATTAATTGGTGATAGGCAAAGTCAAATAAAATATATTGAAGAGGAATTATATAGCTAAATAAGCTTGAATTATTTAATTATGTAGAATTATGTAGTTAAATACTAGATTAAACAAAGTTAGCAGGTATTTCTTTACTACACAACTTTTGGGAGTTGTTACTACTAAATATACAAAAATGGGATAGATTATGTAGCATTTTCTCAACTTCTTTAGATCATGAAGTCCCCTTTCCATCAAAATACTTGTATCTGTTGTTGGAAATTATTTATGATGAGTGTGGTAAGAACTAGAATTGTTTTTATTAATACTGAATTTTGAATGAAAATGGATCTACTTTTAATCCAAACTCTATTCCTTTCGAAAGAATCCAAATATCAGAATAAAAGGAAAATAACATATTTGGGCAGATATCTCAAGAAAATTTCTTTAGAGAAAAACAGGTAATTTTGCATATTCATGCATAAGAAGCATTAGAACTCAGAGGGGTGGGGAAAGGCAGAGTCACAGGTAATAGTGAGGCAGTGTGAGCCCAGCAGAGAGAGGAACTGCTAAGAGACTAAGGGTAGAAAATGCAACCCACATGTGTAGGGCTGCAGAAGCCCTAAGAAATGTCACCTTTTTCCAATTTTTCACCCTTCAGGAGTATGTTCCTCTAATTTTTACAAACACTCTGTGTATTAGCAGGATTGATACAGATATTGAAAAACAGTAGCTAATTTTTTTTAAGTTATATTTGTTTCTGGAATACATTTTATACTTCTCTGGATAAAACCCCCAAATTTCTTATGGCCATAACCCAAACTAAATGAGTAAGAAACTCTATGGGAAAAAAATAAGAATTAAAATATTGCCCTGCTCTCTAAAAACATGACCCTACTCCTACACCCCTGACCTACCAAGGATAGTAACTATTTTATAGCTCCTGAGCTCAGCTAAGTGACATTGTTATTATCCCATCTTTAGCACTTTACCTCTGATTTATATTTTATAAGTAGTAAGTAGGGTAGGTGAGTGGTAATTAAGCCCTAATGAAGTAAGGAAGAGGTAAATCAGCTATTAGGTAATTGACAGTTGAAACAAAAATTATAACACTGTCTGATGTGGTTAAATGCACATAGAAGAGATATTTAAGACAATTATACTATAAAAAAAAGAGAATAAAAGGATTAAATGGTAGATAAGGCTTCTGTTTTTCCCTCACATAAAAAAATGATTACACCAGTTAGACTGTGATGAGTTATATAGATATAATTAATATCTAGAGCAACTACTGAAAAAGGTAGCAAAAAGTCATACTTGAGAACAATACAGATAAATGAAAATGAAAATGTTTTAAATGTTCAGGAAATATGTAAGAAGACAGAAAAAAGAAAACAAGAAAAAACCAACAAACAGAAAAACAAAAAAAATGGCAGGCTTAAGTACTATCAATATATATATGTATATGGCCTAAATGCACCAATTAAAAGACAGAGATTGACATAGTGAATTAAGTATCATGGAGTAACTATATGCTGTCTATAAGAAACTTACTTCAAACATAACAATATAGGCCAGCTGGCAGTAAAAGGATGGAAAAAGGTATATCATGCAACCATTAATCAAAGGAAAATGGGAGTGGCTATATTAATATCAGATGAAATAGTCTTCAGAGCAAAGAAAATTACCAGAAACAGAGACACACATTATCTAGTAATAAAAGGGTAAGTTGACCAAGAAGACATAACTATCCTAAACAACAGAACTGCAAATAATGTGAACCCCAAACTACTAAAACTGAAAGGAAAAATAAGTAAATTCAAAAATACACTTGTAGACATCAACACCCCTCTTTCAACAATTGATAAAACAACCAGACAGAAAAATCATCAAGAATAGAGAAGAACTTAGCAATACCATCAACCAACAGCAATCTCATCATTTATAGAACATTCCACCCAATAATGGAAGAAATATACTCAAGGTATATATACGTGTGTATGTATATATATACATATGCAAAATAACTATATTCTGAGCCATAAAGCAAATCTCAACAATTTAAAAGAATTAAAATCATATGCAGTGTGTTCCCACCAAGGAATTAAACTAGAAATCCTTAAGAAAGATAATAGGAAAATCTACAAACACTTAGGAACTAAACAGATTTCTAAATAGCAAGTGGGTAAAAGAGAAAGTTTCAGGGAAATTAAAAAATACATAGGACTGAATGAAATGAAAATACAACATATCAATTTGTAGAAGACTACAAATGTAATGCTGAGAGAGAAATTTATATCATGAACTGAATGCTGTAGAAAAGAATTCTCAAATAAAAAACCTAAGCTCCATCTCAAGAACTTGCAAAAAGAAGAACAAAATAAACCTAAGCATAAGAAATATGGAAAAAGTAAAGAGCAGAAATCAATGAAATTGGAATACAGTAGAATAGAGAACCCAGAATGGGCCCACACAAATAGATCCAATTGATTTTTGACAGAAATGGAAAAGTGATCCAATGCAAAAAGAACTGTCTTTCCTGTAACAGTACTAGACAATTAGACATCCATAGCAAAAAAATGAAACTCAACCTAAGTCTCACTCCTTATACAAAAATTAGCTCAAAATGGATAGCAGATTAAAATGTAAACTATAATTTTTTTAGGGAAAAAACAGGAGAAAATCTTGAGGATTTAGGATTAGTAAAAGTGTTCTTAGACTTGGCAACAAAAGCCACAGTCCATAAAAAGAAAAAAAGAGATATAAATATCCAATTATAAAATAAATCAGTCATGTAGATGAAAGCAAGGCATAGGAAATATAGTTAAAATATTGTAATATCTTTGTATGTTGACAAACAGAAACTACACTTATTGCAGTGAGCATTTAGTGGTGTATATAACTGTTGAATCACTATGTTATATACAGGAAAAAACATTTATAAAACAAATATATGACAAAGGATTAGTTAGTAGAACATAAAAAGAGCTCTCAAAACTCAAGATTAAAAAAAAGAAAAAGAAAATGGGCAAAAGACATTAAGAAATATGTCAGTGAAGAGGCTATGCAGACAGCAATAAGTACATGAAAAGATGTCCAGCATCATTAGCTAGTAAGAATGCCTTAAAACTACAAGGATATGTCATTAGTCACCTACGAGAATGGCTAAAATAAAAACTAGTAATGCCACCACACACTGGTGATGAGACAGAGACCCTGGATCACTCACACTCTGCTAGTGGGAATATAAAATGGCACAGGCGCTCTAAGAAGTTTGGCACATTCTTAAAAAATTGAAGTATAACTACCATATGACCTAACAATTACACCCAGAGTATTTATATCAGAGAAATAAAAACTTATGTTCACAAAAATACATGTATAAAATTGCTTGTAACAGCTTTGCTCATAATAGCCAAAACAACCCAGATATCCCTCAATGGGTGAATGATTAAACAAACTGTGATATATCCACACCATGATAACTACTAAGCAATCAAAAGGAATGAACTTTGATATACACAATGACCTCAGTGTAACTCAGAGAATCATGCTGAGTGAAAAAAAGCCAATTCCAAAGGTTACATATCATATTATCCCATTTATATAACATTCTTGAAATGACAAAATTATAGAAATGAAGACTAAATTAACAGTTGTCAAGAGTTATTACGGAGGGAGTTGTGGTGGGAAGGAGTGAGGATGGCTTTAAAAACGATTTAGGAGGGATCCTTTTGATTATGGAAATATCTTGACTGCATCAATGCCAATATCAGGGCTAAAATGTGTTACAGTTTTGTAAAATGTTATTGTTGAAGAGATTGGGTAAAGGGTACATGGGATCTCTGTATTACTTCTTACAATTGGAGGTGAATCTAACAAATCTCAAAATAAAAATTTTAATTCAAGAACATTTACATAAAGAGTAGTAAGGATGTTACCAACAAAAAATTAAGAGAGCTTATGGAAATTAATACATGAATCTAGTTCCCAAACTTAGCTCCATCACCTGTTTCAGTTATCTGAGCTTCAACCTATGAATTTTGTATCACCCAACCTCTTCTACCAAAGGCCCTATGCACCCCCATGCTTCTAGGTTAGTACGCTCTCTTCCAAGAATGTAGTGTAGTCCAGAAATCAAGCAAGAAATTATGTACTTCTTAAGTATTTACTGACTAGCTAGCCTCCACTGCAAGGATGATATTTTAAATATTTTTTAAAACCCAGTCAGTCATGAGGACAAATCTATCAGAATAGACAGAAGATCATGAAATGCTAGTACTTTCTTATGGGCAGTGGTGTGCTGGTACATATTTAAGAACACCTTTGGGTGAAATGGGGGTGGAGTCTATAGAGTTTCCCAATTTCAACTCGTGACTATCTGTCATGTTCTATTTCCAGCTACCAAAGAACTTGGAGAGAGATACACACATTGGTTCTTATGCGTATATGATATCAAGGACTGAAAAATGATACTGAATTCCCTAAGATTTTGACCTTCAAGCTTTAACACTTGTGATGAAACTAGGTTTTTGTGAATTGAAATAAACTTCTGTGGTGTTAATTAGAGACCATTAGACTAAGGTAGTGCTAATGTCTGGGTGGCTTACATAGGCAAACCAAATCTAAGCCCATAAATGTGTCAAGGTTACAAACTCCAATTACAATCAATCATAAAGAGCCAACAAGCTTTAAGCTATAGCCAATCAAATCATTTCTTTTCTTTGCTTCCATACCTTCTCTACAAGAGTCTCATCCCTGATTCCTGTCCAAGGAATGCTTCTCACCACTTCCAATTTGACACTGCCTGATTCAAACTGGTTTTTGCTCAAATAAACTCTTAACATCATTAATATACCTTGGTTTGTCTTTTAACAGCAGTCATTCAAAATTGGTATATTTTTTTCCTAAGTATCTCATGCTCAGTAGCCTCTAATGATTAAAGACAGGTGAGTGCTAAATGTGTCCTTCTCTGTAACTCACTAGCAGACTATGTGAAAAACAAACTTAGCTTCACAATGTCTACCACATGTGTAAACTCAGTTTTGTAAGCTACATGAAATCCTCACTTGCTCTTGGGCTCTCCAATAATAGGCTCACATTAAGGATGGATTCAGAGGCAATGCAGCATTCTGGAGACAGGATTATGTGATCTGAGTGCCTAGTTGTATCATGCAATGGCCCTTCCTTAGGGGTGGAACAAAGGACTAAAGGAAAATCTATGTATATGTATTAGCCCAAAGGGATTAAGCAGCCAGATGCTCCTAATTTTTCTATCTCAACCATCCAAAAGTGATGGTGCTTATACAGTTTCAACCTAACTCACATATCTTGATGTTTCATCAATGGAAACTTAAGTCTAATAGCACTAATGCTAGTTAATAAAGCCTTTCTTGAATATTCAGATTACTCTCTCTTTCAAATGCTAACTCTAACTGCTTTTACCCTGTGAATTCCTGATTAGGTCATTTCAAATGCTAATTGGTATAGATTAAAAATAATACATATATATCACACTTTCTATATATACATATTCAAAGTGTTAAAAAATATATAGAGAGAGACAACAGGCACAAAATGGAGTCACTTGAGCTAAACCCGTCACCACACTGAGACTTAATCCTAACTTAATTACAGTTTCAGTCTCCCCAAGGAAAGGAATCTGAACAGGTCTAGAATTACCTGGTCAGCACTAGTAAGGTAATCTGCTTGACAGACCTGTGCCATCCCCTAAAGAAAGGTGACCTTGCAAAAAAATCAGCACTTTGCTATTATAACTTCCTTGTCCCACTTTTCTGCCTATGTCTTTCATTTAGTACAGCTCTTCAGAGTGTCTATTTGCTAGATGTACACTGCCCAATTCATGAATTGTGAATAAAGCCAATAAGATAGTTAAAAGGTAGTCAGTTGAATTTTGTTTCTAAACCAAAGTAATTTACACACAATACAAAAAAATCACTTTTTAGATCTCTTACAATATTTTACTACAGGAAAATGTCATTGCTATTTTTTTAATGCTGGAGTATATGTGGCATAAATGTGCCTTTTCATTAGGAAAGAGATCAGGAAAGACTGAATTAGCTTCAAAGAATTAAAACAGCATGTTGGCTTATTTGGTTCCCACATTTAATAGTACCCAACCCATTTAAGCTAATTAGTGGATTTTATACTTTCTTTCAAAAAATTGATTTTAATATAAATATTATACTACTAATATTTACTGAATGTTTGCCTTGTGCCAGGGCATTCAGCTAAATATTGGATATGAACCTGGACATGTTTTCCTTTATGTGCTTATACCTTCACCAGGCTCTCTTTCCATCATAACCTGACACACTGCATGACTTTCCAAGGATCATTAACCTTGTCTTGTTGTTTGTCCTCTTCTCTGAAGCTGGTGGCACCAGGAAGATGGATTTGGAGCATAATTCCAAGAAGTTTCAAGACCCTTTCAGTTTCTGCCCTAACCCCCACGTTCCTTTACCAATAGTATATAACCCATCCCTCAGTCCAATTAGGTAAGACAGATTTGGGAAAGGTCCCTGCCTTCTCATTGGGCTGCTCTTCAATAAAGCTTTCTCTGATTCAAACCTGGTGATTCAGAGATTGGCTTGCTATACATCAAGCACATGAATCCAGATTTGGTAACAGAAATAGTTTACCATGTTAATTAATCCATACAATAACCCTCTTACCACTGTTCCCATTTTATACATGAGAAAACAGAGGCTTATAGGTATTAATAACTTCCCAATGGATATCCTGCTAAGAAGTGGTATAATCAAGATTCTCACTCAGATAATTTAGTTCCAAACACCTGCTCTTAACCACTACCCGCTATATGTTTGACAAGCACTCCAGGCCCCTCCTCCTGATTTAGCAGAGGTGGGAGATCCAATAATCTGACTTAGCAAGGGGCCTTCCCAGAAGATACTTATGAACAGGCAAGTTTGGGAAATCTCATATTACACTATGCTGAATCTCTGAAAATGATAACTTATGTGTAAACTAAATTCTAACATATACAACCTAAATTCAAACATTCTAGATTTTAGATTCACCTGTTCTCCTAAGAGGATGAAGAATAGTATATACTTTGCACCTTCATATATTTGGTTGCTCCAGGTGGTAGGATGCCCCACTCTGGGCAAGTTCACTATGAATTTGATGAGAAGGAATAAAGACAAGGGCAAGTTGGAGTTATTAAAAGGGGTTCATACCACATTTATTCTCACAGTGGCCATCTGGCTATGTACCAGCGGCAAAGACAGTTCAGTCTCCTGGCTCTGGCTCTGGTACTGCTCCTCCTGCTCCCCAGCACAGGCTTAATCCTCTCTTAGCACCAGGGCTCCATGGCTTCCCTCCACCAGCCTCTTTTCCCTCCTAGTCCTCTCTCTCGCTCACTCCTGTTCTCCCATTTCCCTGGCCCCAGTACCAGGAGGAACACTGTGGGTTGGTCTCTATAGTGACTGGTGGACACCTGACCAATTATGTACCAGGAAATGAGAAGAAAAGAGAATGTGTGTTTCCTCTTCACCCATCCCCTGGGCTGGTACACCCATGACTGACCAGCTACTCTGTCGCTGGTAAACATCCTGCTACTCTCATAAGTATGCAAATCAGGCTCTTATATATATATATATATATATATATACAATGGGAACTGTTAAGGCCAGGTGGAAATCCTGGTCAGAAACTTCCATTTTATCTACAGTTATCCCTTTTCATAAAATTGTTAGAAAATTCCATATCACAATATAAAGAAAATATCCATAGCCTTCCAGAAAACACAGCAAAACATAATGTAATGTTCATTTTAAAATATACATGACAATAAACAGATAATAAGAACACCTTTTTTTCTTCTCATAATTCCCTTCAAAAAATAATTGAAATAATCTCTATTAACTAAGTACTAACTGTGTTTAGGTGAATGTAGGAACAGTCAACATATTAAATATCAGACATGTTTTTTAAAAAACCAAATTAAAAAAAAAGAAAACCAAAAACTCTAGGAACTCTCTATGGGACTGTCTTTGGTGGTATAAAAGAGGAAGAATAATTTTCTCTCTGCCATTCTCGGTTCATGGTTGAGAACCCCCTGTAATAAAAGATTGATAAAAAAAAACCAAAAAAACAGAAATTTAGTATCATGTATACCTCCTGTATATATGAAATACCCAGGAAAACAGTAACTCCCAGAAGGGTCCAAGCTACCACCTTGAATAGTATCTCCAGCTAAAGACAATAAAAGATTATGGGAGTATGGGAAACCTTAATGAAAGGTTGTCAGGCAATGCACAAGAAACAAGGGTAAGGTTGTTATCCGGATTCATATCATTGCCTTCACCACTGATAAGAGTCCAGAGATTTGGCCATCATGCTCTTGCTGGTACATAGAGGAATACTGTAGATAAAATGAGAGTTCATGTAGCCAGGATTCTCATCTAGCCCTGTTTGACTAGCTCACTGCATACCTGTGGGCAATACATGGCTGCTGACCCTATATAAAGAGCTCCTCCCAGTGCTCAGAGTGTAACATGGTATAGCACAGCTGCAAGGCTGCAGGAGAGCAGAGCAGAGGCTGGAGTGCTGGCAGTGCCAAGGACAGAGGCCCAGAGGACAGCTGTGTGGGACAACTGTGCAGAGAGGCCCAGAGGAGGGCTGTGTGGGATGGCTGTGCAGGCAGAGAGGCCCAGAGGAGGGCTGTGCAGACAGAGGGGCCCAGAGGCAGAGACCAGCTTGCTGCATACAGACTCACTCTGAGTGGAGAAGATTTTAGTGACTAACCTACCACCATGAAAATAAAGTTGGGTATAACCCTTCACCCCAAGAACGTTTTGTTGTCAATTTCTTTGGTCACATTGAATCCATAGTGAACTTGACCAGGACTGAAACCCATTGACAAGGCAGATACACTCTCACAAATGGAGATTTCCCTAATAAATGTAAATGTTCCTTACAAAAGGGTAGCTTCTACTTGGTTTTCAGAGCTTTTCCTGTGTCTGCTGTTTCGTAAAAAATAACCGGTTCAAAATGATCCTTGTGCCACAGAGGCATATTTGGGGTGGCAAATTCTGCCCTCCTTCAGTGGGTATTTGTATTAAAAAATACCAATGTAGTTTTTTCCAAGATGGCGGCGTGAGAGGTGAGACAGAGAGCTCCCCCCAAAATCACAAACAGTACAAAAATATAGTTAATAAATACAACTAACCTTCAGACAGCAACAAGAAAGAAGGCTGAACCAGACTGCATACAGACCTCATGAACGGAGCAGACCTCAAGAAACAGGGTAACTATGAAAGCCTTGATCTGGCAGGACACAAGCCCTTCCCCCACTCCAGCTCACCAGCAGGAGGAAGAGAAATGGAGCACGGGAGGGGGTGAAAGCCTGGGACTGCTGGACACCTAGCCCTGGACATCTGCTTTGTGAGCAGAATCCTATAGTGTGTGGTGCTCTGGACGTTGGGGAGGTCAGACAGGTGGAGTGCTTGAGAAATTGACATTCCGGCCATTTGTGGAGGAGGGGATCCACAGGCGGCTGCTCTGTGTTGGAGGAAAAGTAGGGAGTTTGAGAGGCTTCCTAGCAGTGAGAGGGCTGCTGAAGGGGCGGGGTTTCCACGGAGCTTACTGTGCGGGAGAAGGGAGAGCTGGACAAGGTAGTCTGGGCGTGCTCTGCCCAGCTGGTTGGGAACTTTGAGTAGCTTCAGGTGCTGCATCCCCTTGACTGCCCACTCAGCACCAAGGCCCTCACTGTGACATACAGCCTGCTGAGCCTTCCTACTGGCCTGCAGGAACCTGCTCGTAAACCCGCAGTTACTGTGCAGGCACCAGGCCAGCAAGAGGGAGGCCCTGCCTACAACAGCTGAGACACAAAGCACAGAAGTTTACCTGTGTGTGCTTGGCCCACTGCCTCTGACACTGGAGACAGGCACCGCAGACAGGAAGCAGGAACAGACCTTTCCTCCACCCAGCACCAGCTCCACTTCCCTAACAACCCCCAACCCCACTCTAGGGGCGGAGCAGCTCCACAGACTGGAGTTTCTGCACACTAGTGGGCACCACACAGAAAAATGAAATGTCAAAAGAATATGGTTCAGATAAAAACCTCACAAACCCCAGAAAAAGGGCCAAATGACACCAAACTCAACAATCTTAATGAAAGAGAGTTCAAAATAAAAATTATAAACATGCTTATGGAGGTACAGAATATTACTGAAGACCTCAGGAATGAATTCAGGATGGAGATTCAGTCATTAAAAACAAACATATCTGAAATGAAACATAAAATGGAGGGATTTAAAAGCAGATTAGATGTAGTAGAAGAGACAGCAAATGGAATAGAAATTAGAGAAGAGGAATACAAAGAGCTGAGGCACAGAAAGCAAAAAGGATCTCTAAGAAGGAAAGAATATTGAAAGTATTGTGTGACCAATCCAAACAGAACAATATTCACATTATAGGCCTACCAGAAGAAGAAGAGAGAGAAAAAGGGATAGAAAATGTTATTGAGGAGGTAATTGCAGAAAACTTCCCCAACCTGGGGAAGGAGATACACTCTCAAGCCATGGAGTTGAATAGATCTCCCAACACAAGGGACCCAAGGAAGACAACATCAAGACACATAATAATTAAAATGGCAAAGATCAAGGTTAAAGGCAGACTTTTAAAAGCAGATAGCGAGAGAAAAAAGATCACATACAAAGGAAAACCCATCAGGCTATCATCACACTTCTCAACAGAAACCTTACAGTCTAGAAGGGTGTGGCATGATATATTTAATGCAATGAAACAGAAGGGCCTTGAACCTAGAATACTCTATCCGGCAAGGTTATCATTTAAATTTGAAGGAGGGATTAAACAATTTTCAGATGAGCAAAAGCTGAGAGAATTTATCTCCCACCAACCACCTCTACAGTCCATTTTGGAGGGACTCCTATAGATGGAAATATTCCTAAGGCTAAACAGGTGTCATCTAAGGGAAGACAAAGAGTACAGAATATGATACATAACATTCAAAGAATGGAGGAGGACGAAAAAGGAGGAAATAAAAAAGAACCCTTAGGTTGTGTTTGTAATAGTATACGAAGTAAGTTAAATTACTCAGTTAGATAGTAAGGGAATTGCCCTTGAACCTTTGGTAATCACAATCTAAAGCCGGCAATGGCAATAGGTACATACCTCTCGATAATCACCCTAAATGTAAACGGTCCGAATGCACCAATCAAAAGACAGAGTTACTGAATTGATAAAAAAACAAGACCCGTCTGTATGCTGCCTATAAGAGACTCACTTCAAACCCAAAGACATACACAGACTGAAAGTAAAGGGATGGAAAAAGATAGTTCATGCAACTAATAGTGAGAAAAAAGCAGGAGTTTCCGTACTTGTATCAGACAAAATAGACTTCAAAACAGAAAAAGTCACAAGAGACAAAGAAGGACATTACATAATGATAAAGGGGTCAGTCCAACAACAGGATATAACTATTATAAACATCTATGCACCCAACACAGGATCACCTACATATGTGAAACAAATACAAACAGAATTAAAGGGGGAAATAGAATGCAATGCATTCATTTTAGGAGACTTCAACACACCACTCACTCCAAAGGAAAGATCAACCAGACAGAAATAAGTAAAGAAACAGAGGCACTGAACAACATATTAGAACAGATGGACCTAATGGACATTTACAGAACATTCCATCCAAAAGCAACAGGATACACATTCTTCTCAAGTGCAAAGGGAACATTTTCAAGAACTGATCATATATTAGGCCACAAAAAGGACCTCAGTAAATTTGAAAAGACTGAAATTGTACCAGCCCGCTTCTCAGATCACAAAGGCATGAAAGTAGAAATAAATTACACAAGGAAAACAAAAAAACCCACAAACACATGGAGGCTTAATAACATGCTAATTAACAAATGGATCAATGACCAAATAAAAACAGAGACCAAGCAATATATGGAGACAAATGACAACAATAATTCAACACTGCAAAATCTGTGGGATGCAGCGAAGGCAGTGCTAAGAGGGAAATATATTGCAATAAAGGCCTACCACAGGAAAGAAGAACAATCCCAAATGAACAATCTAAAATCAGAATTAATGAAACTAGAAAAGGAAGAACAAATGAGGCCAAAAGGCAGTAGAAGGAGGGACATAATAAAGATTAAAGCAGAAATAAATAAAATTGAGAAGAATAAAACAATTGAAAGAATCAATGAAAGCAGAAGCTGGTTCTTTGAGAAAATAAAAAAAATAGATAAACCCCTAGTCAGACTTATCAAGAAAAATGGAGAGTCTACACATATAAACAGAATCAGAAATGAGAAAAGAAAAATCACTATGAACACCACAGAAATACAAACAATTATGAGAGAATACTATGAAAAATTATATGGTAACAAAGTGGATAACCTAGACGAGATGGACAACTTTCTAGAATACAACCTTCCAAGGCTGACCCAGGAAGAAACTGAAAATCTGAACACACCAATTACCAGCAAAGAAATTCATTTGGTAATCTAAAAAAGTACCTAAGAACAAAAGTCCTAGACCAGATGGTTTCACGGCCGAATTTTATCAAACGTTTATTGAAGACCTAATACCCATCTTCATTAAAGTTTTCCAGAAAGTAGAAGAGGAAGGAATACTCCCAAACTCATTCGATGAGGCTAACATCACTCTAATACCAAAACCAGGCAAAGACACCACAAAAAAAATATTACAGACCAATATCCATGATCAACATAGATGCAAAAATATTTCAACAAAATATTAGCAACTGAATTAAAAAATACATCAAAAAGATCATCCATCATGACCAAGTGGGATTCATCCCAGGGATGCAAGGATGGTACAACATTAGAAAATCCATCAACATCATCCACTACATCAACAAAAAGAAGGACAAAAACCACATGATCATCTCCAAAGTTGCTGAAAAAGCGTTAGACAAAATTCAACATCCATTTATGATAAAAATTCTCAACAAAATGGGTATAGAGGGCAAGTACCTCAACATAATAAAGGCCATATAGGACAAACCCACAGCCAACACTATCCTTAACAGCAAGAAGCTGAAAGCTTTTCCTTTAAGGTCAGGAACAAGACAAGGACGCCCACTCTCCCCACTTTTATTCAACATAGTACTGGAGGTCCTAGCCATGGCAATCAGAAAAAACAAAGAAATAAAAGGCATCCAGATTGGCAAGGAAGAACTCAAACTGTCCTTGTTTGCAGATGATATGATATTGTACATAAAAAAACCCTAAAGAATCCACTCCAAAAGTATTAGATCAAATATCTTAATTCTGCAATGTTGCAGGAGACAAAATTAATACACAGAAATCTGTTGTATTCCTATACACTAATGATTAACTAACAGAAAGAGAAATCAGGAAAACAATTACATTCACAATAACATCAAAAAGAATAAAATATCTAGGAATAAACCTAACCATGGAAGTGAAAGACCTATACCCTGAAAACTACACAACACTCTTAAGAAAAATTAAAGAGGACACTAATAAATGGAAATTCATCCTTTGCTCTTGGCTCGGAAGAATTAATATTATCAAAATGGTCATTCTGCCTAAAGCAATCTACAGATTCAATGCAATCCCTATCAAATTACCAACAGCATTCTTCAATGAACTAGAGCAAATAGTTATAAAATTCACAGAACCACAAAAGACCCCGAATAGCCAAAGCAATCCTGAGAAGGAAGAATAAACCTGGGGGGATTATGCTCCCTGACTTAAAGATCTACTACAAAGCTACTGTAATCAGAACCTAAGAACAGACTAATAGTTACCAAAGGGAAAGGGACTGGGGAAGAAGGGTGGGAAGGGAGGGATAACAGGGTAAAAGGGGCATTACAATTAGCAGACATAGGTGGGGGGCATGGGGAGGACTGTACAACTCAGAGAAGACAAGTAGTGATTCTCATCTCACTACACTGATGGACAATGACCGTAATAGGGTTGGTGGGGGGGACCTGAGGAAGGGAGTAGTCTAATCACCATAATATTGCTCATGTAATTGTAGGTTAATGAGACCAAAATAAATTGTTAAAAAAACAAAACAAAAAAAGCACTAATGCCAGGCTCACTCCAAACCAAATTGGAATGTCTGGGTGGAAAAAAAAAAAAAAGCTACTGTAATCAAGACAATTTGATACTGACACAAGAACAGACTCATAGACCAGTGGAACAGAATACAGAGCCTAGATATAAACCCAAGCATAGATGGTCAATTAATATACGATAAAGGAGCCATGGATATACAATGGGGAAATGACAGCCGCTTCAACAGCTGGTGTTGGCAAAACTGGACAGTTACATGTAAGAGAATGAAACTGAATTACTGTCTAACCCTACACACAAAACTAAACTCAAAATGGATCAAAGGCCTGAATGTAAGTCATGAAACAATAAAACTCTTAGAAAAAACATAGGCAAAAATCTCTTGGACATAAACATTAGCAACTTCTTCATGAACATGTCTCCCCAGGCAAAAATGAATGAATGGGACTATATAAAACTAAAAAGCTTCTGTACAGCAAGGGACACCATCAGTAGAACAAAAAGATATCCTACAGTATGGGAGAATATATTCATAAATGACATATCCGATAAGGGGTTGATATCCAAATCATATAAAGAGCTCATGCACCTCAACAAACAAAAAGCAAATAATCCAATTAAAAAATGGGCAGAGGAGTTGAACAGACACTTCTCCAAAGAAGAAATTCAGATGGCCAACAGGCACATGAAAAGATGTTCCACATCACTAGTCATCAGAGAAATGCAAATTAAAACCACAATGAGATATCACCTCACACCAGTTGGGATGGCCAACATCCAGAAGAGAAACAGCAACAAATGCTGGCGTGGATGTGGAGAAAGGGGAATCCTCCTACACTGCTGGTGGGAATGTAAATTAGTACAACCATTGTGGAAAGCAGTATGGAGGTCACTCAAAAAACTAAAAATAGAAATACCATTTGACCCAGGAATTCCACTCCTAGGAATTTACCCTAAGAATGCAGCAGCCCAGTTTGAAAAAGATATATGCATCCCTATGTTTATCGCAGCACTATTTACAATAGCCAAGAAATGGAAGCAACCTAAGTGTCTATCAGTAGATGAATGGATAAAGAAGATGTGGTATATATACACAATGGGATATTATTCAGCCATAAGAAGAAAACAAATTCTCCCGTTTGCAACAACATGGATGGAGCTAGAGGGTATTATGCTCAGTGAAATAAGCCAGGAGGAGAAAGACAAGTATCAAATGATTTCACTCATATGTGGAGTATAAGAATAAAGAAAAACTGAAGGAACAGAACAGCAGCAGACTCACAGAATCCAAGAATGGACTAACAGTTACCAAAGGGAAAGGGACTGGGGAGGATGGGTGGGAAGGGAGGGACAAGAGGAAAAAAGGGATATTACAATTAGCACACATAATGTAGCTGGGGTGGAGGTTGGGTAGGGGGATATGGGGAAGGCAGTATAACACAGAGAAGACACGTAGTGATTCTATAACATCCTTCTATGCTGATGGACAATGACTGCAGTGGGGGTGTGTTGGGGACCTGATAATAGGGGGAGTCTAGTAACCATAATGTTGCTCATGTAATTGTATATTAATAATAGCTAAATAAAAAATGATAAATAAATAAATAATAATAATAAAATACTGATGTTATCCAAAATTTAATACACATAGCTGTTGACTAAATGATTCCTTTCTGTGTACTTGGACAAAAATACATCTTCATCTATAAAACTTAAAACACACACACACATACACACTCACAAACACAAAGCACTACTAGTGACATCAGCTTTCATCAAGCTTGTTTACCATACTTTTTCACTTTAGCCTAAGAGTCTGCTATTTTCACACAAGATTATAATCATTCCCCAGTGTAAAATTACTCCCCAAGCCATTCAGTGGCTTAATTGGCAACACCACCCTATTACTAACAACAGCACAAAAAAGGAAATGTTTTCAAACAGTGAATATATAACAAGGCAGCAAATGATTAAAATTCAATACATTATCTCTCTCGAATTTTATTACTGCAGGTGCAGAACATAACTGTTCAGAGGCTTGCTAAGGGCAAAGTTCCCTTTCATTGCAAACAATTCTATTTATACACCTGTGCTTACAAAGATTCTAAGTGAAAACACCTAGGAATCGATAATTGGACAAGAAAGTAACACTAAACATTATCTTCACGAAAACTTGAATCAGTCCTTCCCCAAGGAAAGAAGGGCGTGAGAATAATTCTTGATCCAGCAAAGGTATCCCCAAAGCTACATGTGTTCCAGAAATTCATGAGTAGTAATAAATGAGTTAGATTATAAGAGAAAAATACATTTATAATCCCAGGAGAAAGAGCTAAGAATTTGCTCTATGTCATTTGTTGTATCATTTTAAAAAGAAAGATACAGGCCCAACATGGTGTCACTTCTGCTTGGCCAAGTCACCAAACCAGGGCCTAATTCTTAAACTTGATTACAGTTTCAACCTCCCCCAATTTTCTGTTCACCATCACTGATAAAATAATCTGTCACATAAGCCCTTCCCATCTTCCCTAAAAGAGGGTAATGGGTAGTCTGCGTGTAATTCCCCTTGCTCTTCTTCCCCCAAGAGAAAGTGACCTTGCCTGAAAAAAATCCCTTCTTTTCTTTTGCTAATAATTTTCCTACCCATTCTTCCATCTTTAAAAATCTTCCATTTTTTACAGCTCCTTGGAGAATATCTCTACTTGCTAGAGGGGATCATTTAATAAAGCCAATTATATTTTCAACTTTACATGGATGAATTTTGTTTTTTTTTTAACAACAAATACCTTTCCAATTCAACAGGTATGTATTAAGTATCTTACTCATTCAACAAATATTTATTGGTAGTCTACTACACGTGCTGGGTATACTATGTAAAAAAAACGTGAGAAATTATGTGCTGGACCTTGAAAGTATTTTAAGTTCCCAGCATTCACAATATCAATGTTTTTGTCACTCTTTTTATCTACCATCTCCCATTTTTTCTATCCAAGTATTTTAAAGGAAATGCCACAAATCTAATCATTTCATACTTATAAATAACAGATACAGACTTAGAACACATGTGTACACATACACATATAATAATTATTATCACATACAATAATTATAAAATTTAAATTCTTAAAATAATTTAAAATAAAATTCCTTTTTGCCATATTCTGTTGTTAACATTTTTTAGTTACTTAATTTAAGGTCAACTTCTATATGGACTTTTTTATAGAATTTAGTTTGCTTTGAAGTTTCTTGAAAACCTTTGCAATCTTTTTGTGATTGTGACTATTGAAACAAGGGTGTCCAAGATGTGGCAGAGATTTCCACATGGTTTGATTTTATTTAGTCCTACATAGGGGGAGGGAGGGCATTCCTTCCCATACCTCTACCACTTCTTTAGGGGCCCATGGCCATACTCTGTGCCTTGAGTGGCTTGTAGGTCCTCAGACCATTGAAAGAGGCATTGCCCCCTCACAAGTAGAGCAGGCTGAACAGTCTCCAGGAACAGATGGACCATTCCTTCTGGGCAATCCATGTAAGTGCTAGTTCTGGCTTGGCTGCCCCTAGAGTGTACAGGGCCTCTGTCTACATAAACTATTTGATTAAATAATGTATTTTTAAAAATTCATGAGCCTATATGATGTCTAGTGATTGATGACAACATAGTATAATGGGTAGAAAAGATGTCTTAAATACTTTCCTTATTGTCTAATCAATGCATGTGATGATTCCTTCTAATGTCTAGGTACCATCTCTTCTTGAACAGGTCCAAGATCTCTTGGTTTTTTTTATTGTCACATGTACTATTCTCGGTTAATTTACTATCCCTCTCAGCAAGGAAAAGGTAGCAACACTATTATTACTAGTAATGCCATAGCGTTTTGGATATTGTTTATATTGAAACAATATGAACCTTCTTGCTTCGGCACTTCCCTAATTTAGGTTCTTTCATGCTAATCACATAATTCCTTAGGAAGCTACTTCATTCTTCATGCCACCAATGAATGCTGGCTTCCAATGACTCAGAGAAGATGATACTGCTTTATTAATAACCAGAAAGACAAGTCTTACCTACAGCATGCAAGAAAGTGAATGATAATTCCTTTTCTGGTGATGTTAAGTTTACCTTTGGAATTTTGTAACATAATAAACATCTTCCAATAGTGCTTCCTCTTAAACTCTTTAGGTTATAATCACTGCATTCCTAGAATATGATCTCTTCCCATGTTAAAACTGCAACCCCATCTTCCATTCACTGCCTCCAGTGGGCAGATTAGAAAAAGAGCCACAGGCAGAAAAAGAAGAGTCCCACTGAAGCAAAGAATATCTCTGCCTCTTCCTACAGGGCTTAAAACTAACCACGAGAACTGCATCCACATAGATCAGAAACAAGAGAGTACATTGATCAGGAGGGCCCACTGATTTTGAGAGCAATGGTTTCTAAAGTTCCTGGAGGCCAAAGGCATGGGCTTGGCCACTCCAGAGAGCCACCTGAAGAGGGGTGGATGGCAGTCCTGGATGCCAGTAGTGGGGGGGTCACCTGACACTAGGGTGCAGTAGCCTGGAAACAGCACCACAATTAGAACACACCCACAACACACAGGCCTGCTTAAGCAATTCAAGCCCAAGACTAAGCCTCCCAGAGCTCTAAATTCATTCATTGTCCTACATGGATGAGTCCCCCATATCTGTATGTCAGCATCACTCTGGTGGCCCAATCTTGCCCAATTAGAAAAAGAAATACTGTGCCAACCAGAGGCAGGATCTGCTCATCAGACTGCCCCTGGATCTCTGGCCCAGCTACAGACTGAGGCAGCCCCAAAGGTACTAGTTTCAAAACTCCCAGGACATCTAATTGGAGTTGTGCCCCAGGGAGGAGGTCAGAGAGTTCCAACAGTGGGAGACACACTGCAGCCCATGAAGTTGGAAGCGTGCCTATGCTGCTCTGTAATGTACAACTAGTCTCAGCACATCCCAGGAGCCAACGGGAGACATTGAATACCTAAGGAAAGGGCCTCTGCCAACCAAATTTAGCTGGGCATCCTATCGTTTTATTTGCTAAATCTGGCAATTCCAGCTGTATCAGGTTTTGCTCCTTCCAGGGATCACCTCCAGTCCATTTTTTACACCATGATTTCTCCATTATTGATTTCAATTCATTTTTTGGTCATCTAGAACACTTTTTGTTTTGATGGTCTAAATGTTTTTAATTGAATTTAATCCCAGAAGCTCTGAGATCCTGTCTACAGAAACCCTCTTTTTAAATTTTCAGGGTTCCTTTTCTCCTTTTCATTCCTTCATTCAGCAGGAATTTGTTGAGAACCTATTTTTGCCTAGCACTATGCCCTCTTCTTTTTTCACCATTTCCTGACTTACTCCTTTTTTCTCCACTAGTTTTATTGAGATATAATTGACATACAGCTTTTATAAGTTTACGGTATTTAGTATAATGACTTGACTTACAATATATTGTTAAATGATTAACATGATAAGTTTAGTTAACATCCATAAGCTCATAGAGATACAAAAAAAGAAAAATAAAAAAACGTTTTTTACCTTGTGATTAAAACTCAGGATTTACTCTCTTAACAAGTTTCAAATATATCATACAGCAGGGCTAATAACAACAGTCATCAGGTTGTACATTACATGCTTACATTGCAAATGCTTATTTGTCTTGTAACTGGAAGTTTGTACCTTTTGACCACCTGACATTTCCCCTCTACCATTCCCTGCCTGCAATAACCACAAATCTGATTTCTTTTTCTATGAATTTCTTTTCTTTTTCTTTTTTTGTTTATATTCCACATATAAAGGAGATCCTACAGTATTTATCTTTATCTGTGATTTATTTCACTTAACATAATGTCCTCAAAGTCCATCCATTGTTGTTGCAAATGGTGGCATTTCCTTCTTTTTTTATGACTGAACAATATTACATTGTATATATATAAACCACTTTTTCTTTAGCCATTCATCTGTCCATGGACACTTAGGTTGCTTCCTTATTTGGGCTATTGTAACAAAGGGATGCAGATATCTCTTCAACACGATGTTTTTGTTTCCTTTGGATATGTTCCCAGCAGTAGAATTGCTGGATTATATGGTAGACCTATTTTTTATTTTTTGAGGAAACTCCATCTTGTTCTCCATAGTGGCTGTGCCAATTTACAATTCCACCAACAGTGTACAAGGGTTCCCTTTCCTCCACATCCTCACCAGCATTTGTTATTCCTCGTCTTTTTGAGGCTAGTCATTCTAACAGGCATGTGATGATAATTCATTGTGGTTTTGATTTGCATTTCCCTGATGATTAGTGATGTTGAGCATCTTTTCTTGTACCTGTTGGTCATTTGCATATTATCTTTGGAAAATGTCTATTTGGGTCCTTTGCCTATTTTTTAAATTGGATTGTTATTTTGTTTTATATTATCAGATATATGATTTATAAATAAGTTTTCCTATTCTATAGGTTGTCATTTCATTTTGTTGATCATTTCTTTTGCTATGTAGAAGCTTTATAGTTTAATCTCATTTATTTTTTATTTTTTGCCTATGTTTTAAGTGTCATATCCAAAAAATTATTCCCAAAACTCCCATCAAGAGACGTTTTCCATTTTCTTTTGGAGTTTTAAGGTTTCCAGTCCTGTATTTAAGTCTAATCCATTTCAAGTTAATCTTTGTGAGTGATGTAAGATTAAATCCAATTTCTTCTTTTATATGGAAATATACAATTTTCCCAGCACCATTTATTGAAGAGACTATCTTTTCTCTATTGAGTATTCTTGGCTTCCTTGTCAAATATTAGTTGACTGCATAGAATAATCTTAAAATGTTCTCAAGAAAGGCATACAAGAATGCTTCCCAAACTTTGGCATATATATTTACATTGTGCTTTACATATAGCTGGCAGTTTGAGTTCTGCAAAAATGACTTGTGAGGCCCATCTTGTATAGATTTTCATGTAGAAAACCATTTTTTTGCCTTGATACTTATACTGTACATGTATACCAGAAAAACATATTTATAGTCTACTAATACTTACTTTTATTTAATTATTTGCATGACCAGGGCAGGGTATTGGCTGCCTGAAGACTATGTCTTACTCATCATTGAATCCACAGTGCTCAGTCTTGGTACAGTATATTTATTCAATAAAAACTGGTTCAATAAATAATTGAGTTAGCTAACTCCATTTAAAGAAAAATAAACAGGATGTGGAAAAGCAGAAAGTTGAAAATTTAGAAGTCCCTTAGGATCTGTGTTGGAACATCCTGGGAGATGCAGTTGAAAATAGAGCTCAATACCATGTTGCTGGGGGGCTAAAATGAGGATTTTTTTTTTTTAATTTGGGAAGAATTAAAAAAAGTAATGCTTTTAGATTAGTAAGGGAGAAAACTATTTCCTAAACTACAGAGAACTCTTTCCCATCAGGTATATTATACCAACAACTATAGGACACTGAATAATGGTGGATAGTTATGAGTACAGATTCAGTGGAGTGAGAGTGTCATTTCAGTCACTGCATTCTCTACTTCTTCAGGCCTTGGCCATTTTAAGCAAGGCAGCATTTTTTTCACTCTCTTAGTATTTAGGCAACAAATAACATGATCTTTCATAGTTGCACACCAGCCCTTAGGACTGGTTTCACACTTTTGTATTTTATCTCATTAAGATGGAGAATAAAGCCAACCTTGGCATTCACTTTTCTAGGTCTTATTTATAAACGGTCTCTTAGTGAGCCATATAAATTGACTGCTTCTAAGGCATGACATTTTGCTGACAACCATAAACTCTAAAACTAATTTACATAGAGAATCTTGCTTCCAAAAGCTTTTCACATACAGTGACATTCTTTGAAATACCAGGAAAAAGTAGAAGGATGAAGAAGACTAAGTCGAATAGTGAGTTTTTGTTGTTTTGTTTTGCTTTGCTTTGTTTTAATGTAAAACTTGCTTTTGAGAATTGGATAAAAACTACTGACTCACATGATCTGCATATAATACTATGGAGTTCCCAGACCCTCTAAAGTCCATTCATGGATTCCATTCTTCAAGTAGTTTGGGGGAACCCAGGTTCAAAACCTGATTTGGTCTACATTACATTATTTTCTACTTTTTCTCCCAACTTAAGTTTCTGACTCAAACATTTTAAGTAAGGGGAAGACAGAAATAAAAACTCATGGAAATATAAGAAATGTAAGTGTTAATTATTTAGAAAGCTGCTGTACCACAAAATGTCATACAGTAGATATATTGATTTTCTAACTTCTCAGCATAAAAATTAGCTTGAACTTAAACTGGTTTAAATCTAATTTTAGTTATTTATTCCACAAATGTTTACAACAGTCTACAAAGTACCATGCTAGGGATTATGAGGGAAGCAGAGAGATTAAAACATAGCCTGTGTTTTCTAGGAGACTATAATCTCATAGAAGCTCTAAAAGCCTTATATAAATAATAATAATGCAAAACTGAACATGACTTGTCATGAGAAAAATACAGATAATATGATGATATGTCATGAGATTTCCAGAAGAGGAGAACAGGGCTATCAACGTATATAGAGGAAGGCTTCATGAAGTGTTGTAGCTAGGCTTTGAGTAACGGATGGGATTATATACAAGAAGATTAAGAAAGAAATTATTTTAATGAGAAGAACAAAAAGACAGTACCTGGCATGAAGCAGGCCCAACACACAGTCATTCAATAAATGAGCAAACAAAGGAATCTGGAAAGGCAAGGTGACATGGCAGCCCATGCCAGTGTGAAGCACAAGAAGCAGTTTACTTTGGTGAGAGTAAATTTAAAAAGTAGGCAGGAGCAATGGGTAAGAGAATGCTGTTAAAAGGGTTTGATATAAAGAGAAGCAAAATTAGAGTTCATTTTAATGAGAAGAAAACAGGACATAAGACATAAGGGCAGAGATAAGCGCTGGGAGCCACAGCATGGTAGGGAACATCACAGCCACTGCCTTGTCAAAACCTCCTTACATCGCCTCCCTGCATCTTGGCTGTGAGGCACTGGAAACACTCATAATGGAATACAAAATATGACTGGATTTCCAATTGCTACCCAATTGTGAAACTGATCTGTCTGTAATGGTAAAAATGACTTATTACTGCCAAAATAGAAACAAAGCATGCTATCACCTTAAGGAAAGAGACACCTCTACAACATCAGAGCATTTATCCTTGATCTCACATCCCAAGAGATGATAAGACTATTTTACTGTTGGGAGCTTTTGTGATAGAACTCCTGCCCCAGTGTCTTCCTTTTCTGAAAGTCAATATTATGGGTCTTGAAGTCAATATTTATAACACACTGATGCAATATATAAAATATCGTCATACATTATATGCTTTGTTCACTATAATAGTACTTTTTGAGAACTGTCCTTATTTTACTCAAATCAGTAAATGGTAGGATAAAATTTATGGAAAAATCTTGAAATGTCATGGAGAAATTGGCTATATTTATTTTATTTCTGATAATCACAAATGTATAGATTCACAATGTCAGATAAATAAGTAGCCTGCCATTTATAACAAGTAGGTGAGATTCTGTATCATCCATGTCTGCTTTTAACACATTTTCGGCTACATTTCCCAAATTGTGAGCCTTCAAGAAAGGATAGTACATTCTTTGTCAAAACCCACTAAAATTAAAATGAAATAAAATAATGTAAAAATAAAAATAATAAAATATGTATGAGGTAAACTACAATCAAAACATATTCTTAAGTTTGTTATATAACAAAACCAAAATTTTAAGTGACTAAGTCAAATGGACCATCATAAAGACATTCCATAATTAAGGTGTTTATGGTATATTTTCAAAAATAACCCTGGAGTTTCAGGGTTCCTAAAATATGTGTATCAACTGGTTTTCTCGCATTTATACAATAACAGTGTGTACTTTCTTTCAGCAACTTTTCAAGAAAACAATGTTTTTCAAAAAGCCAACAGAGAGAATGAGGACACAAGCCACACACTGGTAGAGAATATTTACAAAACACAAATTTGATAAAGGACTGTTTTCCAAAATATGCAGAGAATTATTAAAACTAAACAACAACAACTGACCTGATTTTTAAAACGGGCCAAAGACTTAACAGACACCTTACCAAAGATACACAGAGGGTAAGCCATCACATGAAAAGATGCTCCACATCATGTGTCATCAGGGAATTTTTTTTTCCATGTTATGATCATATTTTATTATTCCACTTCAAAGTCAGCAACCACAGACCATGGGCCATACACAGCCAAGGTACTGATTTTGTAAATAGAGTATTTCTTTTCATTTTGGTATCATTTGTTTGTTTATTATTTAGGTATCATTAATGTACAATCACTTGAACATTATGGTTACTAGACCCCCTATTATCAAGTCCCCCCCCACATACCCCACTACAGTCACTGTCCATCACCATAGTAAGATGCTATAGAATCATTACTTGTCTTCTCTATAAATACTGAATTTCCTGTGTCCCCTGTGGTGTGCTAATCGTAATGCCCCTATTCCCCCCTTATCCCTCCCTTCGCACCCATTCTCCAAGTCCCTTTCCCTTTGGTAACTGTTAGTGCATTCTTGAGTTCTGTGAGTCTGCTGCTGTTTTGTTCCTTCAGTTTTTCCTTTGTTCTTATTCTCCACAGATGAGTGAAATCATTTGATACTGGTCTTTCTCCGCCTGGCTTATTTCACTGAGCATAATACTCTCTAGCTTCATCCATGCTGTTGCAAATGGTAGGATTTGTTTTCTTCTTATGACTGAATAATATTCCATTGCGTATATGTACCACTTCTTCTTTATCCATTCATCTACTGATGGACACATGGTTCCTTCCATTTCTTGGCTATTGTAAATAGTGCCAAGATAAACATAGGGATGCATATGTCTTTTTGAAACTGGGCTGCTGCATTCTTAGGGTAAATTCCTAGGAGTGGAATTCCTGGGTCAAATGGTATTTCTATTTTGAGTTTTTTGAGGAACCTCCATACTGCTTTCTACAATGGTTGAACTAATTTCATTTCCCACCAGCAGTGTAGGAGGGTTCCCTTTTCTCTGCATCCTCGCCAACATTTGTTGTTGTTTCTCTTTTGGATGTTGGCCATCCCAACTGATGTGAGGTGATATATCATTGTGGTTTTAATTTGCATTTCTCTGATGATTAGCGATGTGGAACATCTTTTCATGTGCCTGTTGGCCATCTGAATTTCTTCTTTAGAGAAGTGTCTGTTCATCTCCTCTGCCCATTTCTTAATTGGCTTATTTGTTTTTTGTTTGTTGAGGTGCATGAGCTCTTTATATATTTTGGATGTCAACCCCTTATCAGATATGTCATTTATGAATATATTTTCCCATACTGTAGGATATCTTTTTGTTCTACTGATGGTGTCCTTTCCTGTACAGAAGCTTTTTAGTTTGATATAGTCCCACTTCTTCATTTTTGCTTTTGTTTCCCTTGCCCATGAAGATATGCTCATGAAAAAGTTCCTCATGTTTATATCCAAGAGATTTCTGCCTATATTTTTTTCTAAGAGATTTATCATTTCATGACTTGACGTTCTTATTCTCCACAGGTTTTTGATCCATTTCGAGTTTACTTTTGTATATGGGGTTACACAGTAATCCAGGTTCATTATCATACATGTAGCGGTCCAGTGTTCCCAAAACCAGCAGTTGAAGAGGTTGTCATTTCCCCATTGTATATCTATGGCTCCTTTCTCGTATATTAATTGACCACATATGCTTGGATTTATATGTGGACTCTCTATTCTGTTCTTGTGTCAGTACCAAATTGACTTGATTACAGTAGCTTTGTAGTAGAGCTTGAAGTCTGGGAGTGTAATTTCCCCTGCTTTCTTCTTCCGTTTCAGGATAGCTTTGGCTATTTAGGTCTTTTGTGGTTCCATATGAATTTTAGAACTATTTGATCTAGTTCATTAAAGAATGCTGCTGGTATTTTGATACGGATTGCATTGAATCTGTAGATTGCTTTAGGCAGGATGGCCATTTGGACAATATTAATTCTTCCTAGCCAAAAGCATGGGATGAATTTCCATTTATTAGTGTCCTCTTAATTTCTCTTAAGAGTGTCCTGTAGTTTTCAGGGTATAGATCTTTCATTCCTTCATTAGGTTTATTCCTAGGTATTTTATTCTTTTTGATGCAATTGCGAATGGAATTGTTTTCCTGATTTCTCTTTCTGCTAGTTCACTGTTGGTATATAGGAATGCAACAGATTTCTGTGTATTAATTTTGTATCCCTCAACTTTGCTGAATTCAGATATCAGATCTAGTAGTTTTGAAATGGATTCTTGAGGGTTTTTTTATGTACACTATCATGTCATCTGCAAACAGGGACGGATTGACTTCTTCCTTACCAATCTGGATGCCTTTTATTTCTTTGTGTTGTCTGATTGCCATGGCTAGGACCTCCAGAACTATGTTGAATAAAAGTGGGGAGAGTGGGCATCCTTGTCTTGTTCCCGATCTTAAAGGAAAAGCTTTCAGCTTCTAGCTGTTAAGGATAATGTTTGCTGTGGGTTTGTCATATATGGCCTTTATTATGTTGAGGTACTAGCCCTGTTATACCCATGTTGTGAGAGTTTTTATTATGAATGGATGTTGAATTTTTTTGAATGCTTTTTCAGCATCTATGGAGATGATCATGTGGTTTTTGTCCTTCTTTTTGTTGATGTAGTAGATGATGTTGATGGATTTTCTAATGTTGTACCATCCTCGCATCCCTGGGATGAATCCCACTTGGTCATGATGGATGATCTTTTTGATGTATTTTTTAATTCGGTTTGCTAATATTTTGTTGAAGTATTTTTGCATCTATGTTGATCATGGATATTGGTCTGTAATATTTTTTTTGTGGTGTCTTTGCCTGGTTTTGGTATTAGAGTGATGTTAGCCTCATCGAATGAGTTTGCGAGTATTCCTTCCTCTTCTACTTTCTGGAAAACTTTAATGAAGATGGGTATTAGGTCTTCACTAAACGTTTGATAAAATTCGGCCGTGAAACCATCTGGTCTAGGACTTTTGTTCTTAGGTACTTTTTTAGATTACCAAATGAATTTCTTTGCTGGTAATTGGTGTGTTCAGATTTTCAGTTTCTTCCTGGGTCAGCCTTAGAAGGTTGTATTCTAGAAAGTTGTCCATCTCGTCTAGGTTATCCACTTTGTTACCATATAATTTTTCATAGTATTCTCTCATAATTGTTTGTATTTCTGTGGTGTCCGTAGTGATTTTTCTTTTCTCATTTCTGATTCTGTTTATATGTGTAGACTCTCCATTTTTCTTGATAAGTCTGGCTAGGGGTTTATCTATTTTTTTTATTTTCTCAAAGAACCAGCTTCTGCTTTCATTGATTCTTTCAATTGTTTTATTCTTATCAATTTTATTTATTTCTGCTTTAATCTTTATTATGTCCCTCCTTCTACTGCCTTTTGGCCTCATTTGTTCTTCCTTTTCTAGTTTCATTAATTCTGAGTTTAGATTGTTCATTTGGGATTGTTCTTCTTTCCTGTGGTAGGCCTTTATTGCAATATATTTCCCTCTTAGCACTGCCTTCGCTGCATCCCACAGATTTTGTGGTGTTGAATTATTGTTGTCATTAGTCTCCATATATTGCTTGGTCTCTGTTTTTATTTGGTCATTGATCCATTTGTTAATTAGGACCATGTTGTGAAGCCTCCATGTGTTTGTGGGGTTTTTTGTTTTCCTTGTGTAATTTATTTCTACTTTCATGCCTTTGTGATCTGAGAAGCGGGCTGGTACAATTTCAGTCTTTTCAAATTTACTGAGGTCCTTTTTGTGGCCTAATATATGATCAGTTCTTGAAAATGTTCCCTTTGCACTTGAGAAGAATGTGTATCCTGTTGCTTTTGGATGGAGTGTTGTGTACATGTCCGTTAGGTCCATCTGTTCTAATATGTTGTTCAGTGCCTCTGTTTCTTTACTTATTTCTGTCTGGTTGATCTTTCCTTTGGAGTGAGTGGTGTGTTGAAGTCTCCTAAAATGAATGCATTGCATTCTATTTCCCCCTTTAATTCTGTTTGTATTTGTTTCACATATGTAGGTGATCCTGTGTTGGGTGCATAGATGTTTATAATAGTTATATCCTGTTGTTGGACTGACCCCTTTATCATTATGTAATGTCCTTCTTTGTCTCTTGTGACTTTTTCTGTTTTGAAGTCTATTTTGTCTGATACAAGTACGGAAACTCCTGCTTTTTTCTCACTATTAGTTGCATGAACTATCTTTTTCCATCCCTTTACTTTCAGTCTGTGTATGTCTTTGGGTTTGAAGTGAGTCTCTTGTAGGCAGCATACAGACGGGTCTTGTTTTTTTATCCATTCAGTAACTCTATGTCTTTTGATTGGTGCATTCAGGCCATTTACATTTAGGGTGATTATCGATAGGTATGTACTTAGTGCCACTGCAGGCTTTAGATTCATGGTTATCAAAGGTTCAAGGCTAACTCCCTTACTATCTAACAGTCTAATTTAACTCACTTCGTATTCTATTACAAACACAATCTAAAGGTTTTTTATTTCCTCCTTTTTCTTCCTCCTCCATTCTTTGTATGTTATGAATCATATTCTGTACTCTTTGTCTAGCTCTTGGGTGACATCTATTTAGCCTTAGGAATTCTTCCATCTATAGGAGTCCCTCCAAAATGCACTGTAGAGGTGGTGTGTGGGAGGTACATTCTCTCAGCTATTGCTCATCTGAAAATTGTTTAATCCCCCTTCAAATTTAAATGATAACCTTGCCAGGTAAAGTATTCTTGGTTCAAGGCCCTTTTGCTTCATTGCATTAAATATATCATGCCACTCCCTTCTGGCCTGTAAGGTTTCTGTTGAGAAGTATGAAGATAGCCTGATGGGTTTTCCTTTGTATGTGATCTTTTTCCTCTCTCTAGCTGCTTTTGAAAGTCTGCCTTTATCCTTGATCTTTGCCATTTTAATTATTATGTGTCTTGATGTTGTCTTCCTTGGGTCCCTTGTGTTGGGAGACCTGTGCACCTCCAAGGCTTGAGAGCCTATCTCCTTCCCCAGATTGGGGAAGTTTTCAGCAATTACCTCCTCAATAACACTATCCCTCTTTCTCTCTCTTCTTCTTCTGGTAGCCGTATAATGCGAATATTTTCCTTTTGGATTGGTCACACAATTCTCTTGATATTCTTTCATTCTTAGAGATTCTTTTTTCTCTCTGTGCATCAGCTTCTTTTTATTCCTCTTCTCTAATTTCCATTCCATTCACCGTCTCTTCTACTACATCTAATCTGCTTTTAAATCCCTCCATTGTAGGTTTCATTTCAGATAATGGAATTTCTTAATGATTCTATCTCCAACTTAAATTCGTTCCTGAGTTCTTGAATATTTTTCTGTACCTCCATAAGCATGTTTATAATTTTTATTTTGAACTCTCTTTCAGGAAGATGAGTGAGTTCAGTTTCATTTGTCCCTTTTTCTGGGTTTTGTGAGATTTTGGTCTGAACCATGTTCTTTTGACATTTCATATTTCTGTGTGGTGCCCACTAGTGCACAGAAACTCCAGTCTCTGAAGCTGCTCAGCCCCTAGAGTCAGGTTAGGGGTCGTAGGGAGTGAAGCTGGTGCCTGTGGGGAGGAAAGATCTGTTTCCTGATTCCCGTCTGCCCTGCCTGTTTCCAGTGTCAGAGCCAGTGGGCCAAGCACACCTGTGCAAGCCTCTGTGCTTTGCATCTCTAGCTGTTGCAGATGGGGCCTCCCTCTGGCTGGCCTCATGCCAGCACAGTTATTGTCGGTTTGCGAGCAGGTGTCTACAGGCCATTAGGAAGGCTTGGCAGGCTGTGTGTCACAGTGGGAGGCCTCGGATCTCAGTAGGCAGCCAGGGGGATGTAGCACCTGAAGCTCCTCAAAGTTCCCAACTGGCCAGACAACCTTGTCCATCTCTCCCTTCTCTCGTGCAGCGAAGTCCATCCAATCCCTGCCCCTTTTGAATTCCTCTTGCTGCTAGAAAGCCTCTCAGACTGCCCACCCTTCCTCTGAAACAGAGCGCCTGGGTGTGGATCCCGTCCTCAACAAACAGCCAGAATGTTAGTCTCCCAGGTCCTCCACCCATCTGAGCTCCCCAACATCCACAGCACCACACAATATAGGCTTCTGCTCACAAAGCAGATCTCCAGAGCTAGGTGTTCAGCAGTTCCAGGCTTCCACCCCCTCCCCACTCTGTTTCTCTTCCTACCACCATGAGCTGGAGTGGGGGAAGGGTTTGGGTCCCACTGGATTAAGGCTTTTGTATGTTTCCCTGTTTCATGATGTCTGCTCTGTTTGTGAGGTCTGTATGCAGTCTGGTTCAGCTTTCTTCTTGCTGTTTTAGGGTTAGTTATATTAATTAACTATATTTTTGTAGTATTTTTGGTTTTGAGAGGAGTTCTCTTTGTCACCTCTCACACTGATATCTTGAATAGTCATCAGGGAAATTTAAATTAAAATGACAAGATACCACTATGTATTGTAAGAATAGCCATAATTCCAAACACTGACAACACCAAATGCTGATGAGGATGTAGAACAATAGGAACTCTCATTCATTACTGGTGGGAATACAAAATAGTACAGCCACTTTGGAAGGTGGTTTGGCAGTTTCTTACAAACCTTAACGTACCCTTACCATATAATCCAGCAGTCACTCTCCTTAGTATTTACCCAAAGCAATTGAAAACTTAGGTCCACACAGAAACATGCACATAGATTCTTATAGCAGCTTTACCCATAGTTGTCAAAACTTGGAAACAACCATGACATCCTTTCATAGATGAATGGATAAATAAATAAACTGGTACACCCAGACAACAGAATATTCAGCACTCAAAAGAAATTAATCATCAAGCCATGAAAGACATGGGAGAAACTTAAGTGCATACTACTAAGTGTAATAAGCCAACCTGAAAAGGCTGTCTATTGTGTGATTACAACAATATGACATCGTAGAAAAGGCAAAACTATAGAGACAGTAAAAAGATCGGTGGCTGCCATGGTTGAGTGGGGCAGGATGAATAAGCAGAGCCCAGAGTATTTTTAAGGCGGTGAAAATACTCTGTATGATACTATAATAATGGGTACATGTTATTAAACATTTATCCAACCCCAAAGAATGTTCATTAAGAATGAACCATAATGTAAACTATGAATTTTGTGAGATTATGACATCTCTATGTAGTTTCATCAACTATAACAAATGTACCACACTTCAGACGGGGATGTTGATAAAGAGAGCAGCTATGCCTGTGTGAGGGCAGGAGGTATATGGGAAATCTCTGTATCTCCTTGTTAATTTTGCTATGAACCTCAAACTCCTCTATAACATTAAATCTTAATTATACATACACACACACACATATATATGTATATATATATATATATGAAAAACAGAATTCAAAAATTTATGTCACTCTGATTCAGTATGCTGAGAGGGGATAATATACAAATTAGTAATCTACCTATAATAGGCAGTAATTTATATATAAGTTGTAAATGTTTACAAGTATGTTTCTATTTGTGGTACAGATTGATTTGGGGGAAAAAAACTCAGAAACAGAAAATTAGTAGCAACTTCTAAGCCTCTGAGGTCATTTTTTAGGCCTGACCCACAAATTAGCTAAATCCAGAAAGACTGCCAAATTTAATTAGCTATGTTGTCACAGCCACAACTGCAATATTACCAAGTATTATTAATGCTAGGGTGTAAATTTTCATTTTAAGTTGACTTAATTCAGAAAATATTTATTGTACAACCACTTGACTTTTGCTGGTGAATTTTTTTTAAGTGTGACATGGTCCCTGTCTTTTATTAATTTATCCACATTCATCCAATAAACTATGGCTTCAGCATACCTGTGTTCCAGCCAGTGGTCTGGGTTGGTAGGGTCACAATGGTGAACCATATAAAAGGCCAAGTTTCACCCTTCATGGTCCTTAACACAAATATATATGAAACTATTTACATATAACATACATGCCAAAAATGTAGAAGCATGCATATAATTAAAATAAATATGCCAAGAAAGACATAATTCTTCTATGTCACCCCAAGAGTAGTTTCATGTGGATGCTGGGGGTAGAGACAGGGATAGAAACAGAAGCATAAGATAGAACCTATCAGGATATAATATATATACATATATATACCTTCAGTATATGGAGCAGGGAGGTTCCATGCCCACAGCATTCCACCCCTATCTGTTTTATCTTGTGGAATTGCACATGAGATTTCATTTGCAATAAAGATTCTGCTGAAGGAAAAAAAAAACTTAAGAGAATCACTAACATAACTATTATGCTTCATTTTATCCCTTAAACTTGCAGAGAACTACTCTAGAACTATATAAAAATCTTTTGATATTCTGAAAAAAGTTTCAAACTGGTTTCTATTTAAAAATTAGATTTGGAATAATATTATTCTCTAGTTGCACTTCCAGACATGTCCCAATATTCCAGAAATGCTCATCCATTACTTGCATGCCTCTTATACCCTACTCCAAGAAGAAAACTGGATTTCCCTTTCAGAGAAGATACAAGCTTGTTAATAAGACAATGTATCATGGACTCTAATTCCTTAATCATAAGTGACTAGATCTGGGTCAGTCATATTCTTTTTCTCCTGGAAATTTGCAGCTATGACTCACAACTTTTACCAGTTTCTGATTTCTTGAATAGAAAAACAAATAAGGCTACCAAAGGCATTTCATTGCATAAACACAGAGAGGTAGAAAACAGGTTTGTAGTTAAGGACAGAAAAGAATGGCACAGACATGCACAGAAAAGCAAAAAGAATGACCATGAGACTCTGGAGAAACAGATAAAGTAAACTTCATTCCTGGTTTTTGAGTTTCTGGGTTGTAGTGCCTCAGGAGACACATCTATACAATAGGCTTTTGTTCCTTTCATCCAGAATCTATAAGGCATCTACTCTCCACAGTTCCTCCAGTTTCCTGATCCCTTCCTTCATTGTCCCAGTTTTTCCTTTCTCTTTCTGACTCACTTCAGTGAGTTTCAGCCTCAGAAGTCTGTAGGCACAAATAGGGTTTTAATAAAGGTAATAAGATACATTTGCAGATATAAGACCCGGCATAGCCACAAACATCTCAAGCTCCCAATTTCCACCCTGGGGGATGTGACAGGTGAGCTCACACAGGCGCACTTTTTACCTTCCCCTAATCTCCTCCCACAGGAATGCCTGCTGCTTGTACAATTTTCTCAGGGTGACTTCAAAGCTACAGCCAGCGTCACAGTGAACACCAAGTAATGACATTAATTGTCTGGGTCTATACTTGAGTCTCTGCTTGGTGATCATTTCTGCTCCTCCCAATCTCTCTTAAACCCATTCCAATTAGACTTTTACCCATATTACTGATGTCAGTGCACAGGTAGGTGGGATGTAAATAAGATTATTTGGATTCAAACCACCTTCTTCTCTAGCCTTTTAAATTCTGCTGATGAAACTTCATTATAGGCATAGACATTTTTAAGGGTCTATCTAAGTAGTCTTTGAATAAAAGTTGGTTCAATTTACACATTGAATACATTGAAACATATTAAAGTGAATTCACATATTTGTATATTTATATAATAATATATGAAAATTTAGTATACTCACCTTCCTTTAAAAATACTCAATTGCCTATTGGGAAAAAAAACTTTCTAAAATATTTAAATGATTTTTATACATTTTTAGTAAGTTTAACATATAAAGGGCAATCTTAAATTCTCTTGAATGTTCCAATAAAATACATAATTATACAATTTACACATAAAATCACCAGTTGAACCCCCATTACTTAGTGACATACTGTACTTTGAAAAATTACTTTGAAAAGTAATTTTAATTTGAAAAGTTACTAGGATATCATTCCAAAAGGCTGAAAGTTGCTCATTTTGAGCAAAAGTAATACTAAATATGAACAGATTCCTCCTAACACACTAAAGTTCTTAGTCATAAACACCTTTATACTCCACTTAAATCTTCCTGATTGAAATGCATGGCTATCTAAAGGAAGACAATCACCATCCCAATTAACTGATATTATTTTGACCAGAGATTTGATAAAAGAATAAATAGACAGATGGGCGGATATGTGTGTGTGTCAAGGTACCATAATCCAGCAATAATTGAGATATAAATCTACATGTTGCTACATTCCCAGAATCCTCAATGGGCAAAAGCTGAGGGAAAAGTATTCCTGTTTCCCATACTGCACATTGTCTATGCCCACATGTCTATTTAATAAAAATCTTTTAGCTTTCTCCCTGAAGCAAGGTCCATGGTGCCACATTTGCCAAAAGAGAATGAATCTCCTCTACTCTGTACTTCTGAAATAAGTTGTTTATACTTCTCTTTTATTTTACCAATTTTTTTATTAAGGCATTATTGATATACACTCTTATGAAGGTTTCACATTAAAAAAATGTGGTTACTACTTTTACCCATATTATCAAGTCCCCACTCATACCCCAATTCAGTCACTGTCGATCAGTGTAGTAAGATGACACAGATTCACTGCTACACTGTTTTCTCCGTGGTTCCCCACACCATGTGTACTAAACATAATACCCCACAATCCCCTTCTCCCACCTTCCCCACCCAACCTCCCACACCCCTCCCCTTTGGTAACCACTAGTTCCTTCTTGGAGTCTCTGAGTCTGCTACTATTTTGTTCCTTCAGTTTTGCTTCGTTGTTATACTCCACAAATGAGGGAAATCATTTGGCACTTATATTTCTCTGCCTGGCTTATTTCACTGAGCATAATATCCTCCAGCTACATCCATGTTGTTGAAAGTGGCAGGATTTGTTTCCATCTTATGGCTGAATAGTATTCCATTATGTATACGTACCACTTCTTCTTTACTCATTCATCTACTGATGGACACTTAGGTTGTTTCCATATTTTGGCTATTGTAAAAAGTACTGCAATAAACATAGGGGTGCATATGTCTTTTTGAATCTGAGAAGTTGTATTCTTTGGGTAAATTCCAAGGAGTGGGATTCCTGTGTCAAATGGTATTTGTATTTTTAGTTTTTTGAGGAACCTCCATATTGCTTTCCACAATGGATGAACAATTTTACATTCCCACCAGCAGTGTAGGAGGGTTCCCCTTTCTCCACATCCTCACCAGCATTTGTTGTTCTTAGTCTTTTCGATGCTGGCCATCCTTACTGCTGTGAGGTGATATCTCATTGTGGTTTTAATTTGCATTTCCCTGATGATTAGTGATGTGGAGCATCTTTTCATGTGTCTGTTGGCCATATGAATTTCTTCTTGGAGAACTGTCTCTTCATATCCTCTGCCCATTTTTTAATCGGGTTATTTGCTTTTTGGGTGTAGAGGCGTGTAAGTTCTTTATATACTTTGGATGTTAACCCCTTATCGGATATGTCATTTACAAATACATTCTCCCATGCTTGTTGGATGCCTTTTTGTTCTGTTGATGGTGTCCTTTGCCGTACAGAAATTTTTTAGTTTGATGTAGTCCCATGAGTTCATTTTTGCTTTTGTTTCCCTTGCTGGAGGAGATGCGTTCAGGAAGAAGTCATTCATGCTTATATTCAGGAGATTTTTGCCTATTTTGTCTTCTAGGAGTTTTATGGTTTCATGACTTACATTCAGGTCCTTGATCCATTTAGAGTTTACTTTTGTGTATGGGGTTAAACAATAATCCATTTTCATTCTCTTGCATGTAACTGTCCAGGTTTGCCAACACCAGCTGTTGAAGAGGCTGTCATTTCCCCATTGTATGTCCATGGCTCCTTTATCATATATTAATTGACCATATGTGGTTGGGTTTATATCAGGGCTCTCTAGTCTGTTCCATTGGTCTATGGGTCTGTTCCTGTGTCAGTACCAAATTGTCTTGAGTACTGTAGCTTTGTAGTAAAGCTTGAAGTTGGGGAGCATAATCCCCCCAGGTTTATTCTTCCTTCTCAGGATTGCTTTGGCTATTCAGGGTCTTTTGTGCTTCCATATGAATTTTAGAACTATTTGCTCTAGTTTGTTAAAGAATGTTGTTGGTATTTTGATAGGGATTGCATTGAATCTGTAGATTGCTTTAGGCAGGATGACCATTTTGACAATACTAATTCTTCCAATCCATGAGCACGGGATGTGTTTCCATTTATTGGTAGCATCTTTAATTTCTCTAATGAGTGTCTTGTAGTTTTCAGAGTACAGGTCTTTCACTTCCTTGGTTAGGTTTACTCCTAGGTATTTTATTCTTTTTGATGCAACTTTGAATGGAATAGTTTTCCTGATTTCTCTCAATGCTAGGTCATTGTTAGTGTATAGGAATGCCATAGATTTCTGCGCATTAATTTTGTATCTCGCAACTTTGCTGAATTTAGATATTAGATCAAGTAGTTTTGGAGTAGATTCCTTAGGGTTTTTTACGTACAATATCATGTCATCTTCAAACAGGGACTGTTTAACTTCTTCCATGCCAATCTGGATGCCTTTTATTTCTTTGTGTTCTCTGATTTCTGTGGCTAGGACCTCCAGTACTATGTTGAATAGAAGTGGGGAGAGTGGGCATCCTTGTCTTGTTCCCGATCTTAAAGGAAAAGCTTTCAGCTTCTTGCTGTTAAATATATTGTTGGCTGTGGGTTTGTCATATATGGCCTTTATTATGTTGAGGTACTTGCCCTCTATACCCATTTTGCTGAGAGTTTTTATCATGAATGGATGTTGAATTTTGCCAAATGCTTTTTCAGCATCTATGGAGATGATCATGTGGTTTCTGTCCTTCTTTTTGTTGATGTGGTGGATGATGTTGATGGATTTTCAAAGGTTATACCATCCTTGCATCCTTGGGATGAATCCTACTTGATCATGATGGATGATCCTTTTGATGTACTTTTGAATTTGGTTTGCTAATATTTTGTTGAGTATTTTTGCATCTATGTTCATCAGGGATATTGGTCTGTAGTTTTCTTTTTTTGTGGTGTCTTTGCCCAGTTTTGGTATTAGAGTGATGGTTGCCTCATAGAATGAGTTTGGAAGTATTCCCTCTTCTTCTACTCCTTGGAAAACTTTAAGGAGGATGGGTATTAGGTCTTCACTAAATGTTTCATAAAATTTAGTGGTGAATCCATCTGGTACAGGTGTTTTGTTCTTAGGTATGTTTTTGATTATCAGTTCAATTTCGTTGCCGGTAATTGGTCTGTTGAGATTTTCTGTTTCTTTCTGGGTCAGCCTTGGAAGGTTATATTTTTCTAGAAATTTGTCCATTTCTTCTAGGTTATCCAATTTGTTAGCATATAATTTTTCATAGTATTCTCTAATAATTTTTTGTATTTCTGTGGTATCTGTAGTGATTTTTCCTTTCTCATTTCTGATTCTGTTAATATGGATAGACTCCCTTTTTTTCTTGATAAGTCTGGCTAGGGGGTTATCTATTTTGTTTATTTTCTCAAAGAACCAGCTCTTGCTTTCGTTGATCCTTTCTATTGTTTTATTCTTCTCAATTTTATTTATTTATGCTCTAATATTTATTATGTCCCTCCTTTTACTGACTTTGGGTCTCATTTGTTCTTCTTTTTTTAGTTTCATTAATTCTGTGTTTAGACTGTTCATATGGGAATGTTCTTCTTTCCTGAGATAGGCCTGTATTGCAATATACTTTCCTCTTCGCACGGCCTTTGCTGAGTCCCACAGATTTTGTGGTGTTGAATTATTGTTGTCATTTGTCTCCATATATTGCTTGATCTGTTTTTATTTGGTCATTGATCCATTGATTATTTAGGAGCACATTATTAAGCCTCCATGTGTTTGTGGGATTTTTCATTTTCTTTGTGTAATTCATTTCTAGTTTCATTCCTTTGTGGTCTGAGAACTTGGTTGGTACAATTTCAATCTTTTTGAATTTACCGAGGCTCTTTTTGTGGCCTACTATATGATCTATTCTAGAATTCTAGAAAATGTTCCATGTGCACTTGAGAAGAATGTGTATTCTGCTGATTTTGGGGGTAGAGTTCTGTAGATTTCCGTTAGGTCCATCTGTTCTAATATGTTGTTCAGTGCCTCTGTCTCCTTACTTATTTTCTGTCTGGTTGATCTGTCCTTCAGAGTGAGTGGTGTGTTGAAGTCTCTTAGAATGAATGCATTGCACTGTATTTCCCCCTTTAATTCTGTTAGTATTTGTTTCACATATGTAGGAGCTCCTGTGTTGGGTGCATAGATATTTATAATGGTTATATCTTCTTGTTGGATTGACCTTTTTATCATTATGTAATGTCCTTCTTTGTCTCTTGTGACTTTCTTTGTTTTGAAGTCTGTTTTGTCTAATATAAGTACTGTAACCCCTGCTTTTTTCTCCCTATTAGCTGCATGAAATGTCTTTCTCCATCCCTTCACTTTTAGTCTGTGTATATCTTTGGGTTTAAAGTGAGTCTCTTGAAGGCAGCATATAGATGGGTCCTGTTTTATCAATTCAGCAACTCTATGTCTTTTGACTGATGCATTCAGTCCATTTACATTTAGGGTGAATATGGATAGGTATGTACTTATTGGCATTGCAGGCTTCAGATTCATGGATACCAAAGGTTCAAGGTTAACTTCCCTACTATCTAAATGTCTAAAAACTCACTTAATATGCTATTACAAACACAATCTAAAGGTTGTTTGTTTGCTTGTTTTTTTCCCTCCTCCTTTTTCTTCCTCCTCCATTCTTTATATATTAGGTATCATATTCTGTACAGTTTGTCTATCCCTTGATTTACTTTGGGGATAGTTAATTTTATTTTGCATTTTCTTAGTAATTAGCTGTTCTGTTTTCTTTACTGCGGTTTTATTACCTCTGGTGACAGCTATTAAACCACAGGAACACTTCCATCTATAGCAGTCCCTCCAAAATACACTGCAGAGATGGTTTGTGGGAGGTAAATTCTCTCAGCTTTTGCTTATCTGGGAATTGCTTAATCCCTACTTCAAATTTAAATGATAATCTTGCTGGAAAAAGTAATCTTGGTTTAAGGCCCTTCTACTTCAATGCATTAAATACATCATGCCACTCCCTTCTGGCCTTTAAGGTTTCTGCTGAGAAGTCTGATGATAGCCTGATGGGTTTTCCTTTGTATGTGATTTTATTTCTCTCTCCGGCTGCTTTTAATAGTCTGTCCTTATCCTTGATCTTTGCCGTTTTAATTACTATATGTCTTGATGTTGTCTTCCTTGGGTCCTTTGTGTTGGGAGATCTGTGCACCTCCATGGCCTGAGAGACTATCTCCTTCCCCAGATTGGGGAAGTTTTCAGCAATCACCTCCTCAAAGACACTTTCTATCCCTTTTTCTCTCTCTTCTTCTTCTGCTACCCCTATAATGCAAATATTGCTCCATTTGGATTAGTCACAGAGTTCTCTCAATATTCTTTCATTCTTAGATATCCTTTTTTCTCTCTGTGCCTCAGCTTCTTTGTACTCCTCTTCTCTAGTTTCTATTTCATTTATCTCTCCTCCACCATATCCAATCTGCTTTTAGTACTGTCCATTGTGCTCTTCAATGATTGGATCTCCGACCGTAATTCATTCCTGAGATCTTGCATATCTTTCCGTACCTCCATGAGCATGTTAATGATTTTTAGTTTGAACTCCCTTTCAGGGAGAGTCATAAGGTCCATATCATTTAAATCTTTCTCAGGAGTTGTATTCATAATTTTACTCTGGATCAGGTTCCTTTGGTGTTTCATATTTGTGTATGGTGCCCTCTAGTGCCCTGAAGCTCTACTCTCTGCAGCTGCTCAGCCCCTGAAGCAATGTAGGGGATTGTAGGGGAGTGGTATTGGTGCCTCGGGGGAGGAAAGGGTTGTTTCCTGGTTCCTGGCTGCTATGCCTGTCTTCACTGCCTGAACCAGTGGGCCGAGCACATAGGTATAAGCCTCTGTGCTTTGCGTTTTTAGTTGCTGTAGACAGATCCTCCCTCTGGATGGCCTAATACCAGGGAAGGGTTTCCCGGTTTGCAAGCCTGGTGGGGCTGGCCAGGAGAGAGGCGCACTAGTCTGCCTGTCACAGAAGGGATTCTTGGAGCTGTGTAGGCAGCCAGTGAGCTGGAGCACCTGAAGGTCGTGAAAACTCCCAATCTGCTGGGCAGAGTGCACCTGGACAATTTTGTCTACCTGTCCTTTCTCCTGGGGTATGTGGTGGGCACTTAATAATAGGGGGGAATCTAGTAACCACAATGCTCTGTGCAATCCTTGCCCCTTTAGCAGCCCTCTTGCTAAGGTCTTCTTTGTTAGGAAGTCTCTCAGACTGCCTGCCTTTCTTTTGTCCCAGAGCAGCTGGATATGGATCCCTGCTTTCCACAAGCAACTGGAATCTTAGTCTCTCCAGGAATTCTGCCTGTCTTAGCTTTCCAACCCCCTTCATTACGAGAGTATCATGCAAGCACCATGAAATGTAGGTTTGTGCTCCCAGAGCAGATCTCCAGAGTTAGGTACTCAGCAGTCCCAGTTCTCCACTCCCTCCCTGCTCGGTTCCTGTTCCTCCTGCCGGTTAGCTCGGGTGGGGGAAGGGCTTGGATCCCACAGGACCACAGCTTTAGTACATTACCGTTTTCTGTGAGGGCTGCTCTTGTCTCCAGGTGTATGCAGTTTGTTGTAGTTCTCTTTCCCATTGCTCTTCCAAGAGTAGTTGTAGTAGCTTTATTTTCATATTATATGTGGTTTTAGGAGGAAGCCTCTGTCTCACCTCTCACGCTGCCATCTTTAATCCAAAAACTATTTATACTTCTCTTATACCAGCTAGCATACTCTGCTTCAAGCAATATATTTACAATTTATGTTACTCTTTAAACTGTAAGTTTCTTAATGAAAAACGGCTCTTTTTTATTAAGGTATCATTGATATACCATGTTATTAAGTTTTCACAAGAGCAACATTGTGGTTACTTGATTCCCCCCTATTATTAAGTGCCCACCACATACCCCATTACAGACACTATCATCAGTGTAGTAAGATGCTACAGAATAACTACTTTACTTCTCTGTGCTGAACTGCCATCTTCGTGTGCCCACCCCCGGCTATATTATGTGTGTTAATCATAATGACCCTTAACCCTCTTCTCCCTCCCTTCCCACCCACCATCCCCAACCCCTTTACCTTTGGTAACTGCTAGCCATTCTTGGGTTCTGTGAGTCTGCGGCTGTTTTGTTCCTTCCATTTTTGCTTTGTTGTTAATACTCCACAAATGAGTGAAATCATTTGATACTTGTCTTTCTCTGCCTGGCTTATTTCACTAAGCATAATACCCTATAGCTCCATCCATGCTGTTGCAAATGGTAGAATTTGTTTTCTTCTTATGGCTGAATAATATTCCATTGTGTATATATTCCACCTCTTCATCATCCATTCATCTACTGATCACTTACATTGCTTCCATATCTTGGCTATTGTAAATTGTGCTGTGATAAATTTAGGGGTGCATATGTCTTTCTGAATCTGTGATCTTGTTTTCTTTGGGTAAATTACTAGGAGGGGAATTCCTGGGTCAAATGGTATTTCTATTTTTAGTTTTTTGAGGAACCTCCATATTGTTTTTCACAATGGTTGAACTAACTTCCATTCTCACCAGCAGTGTAGGAGGGTTCCCCTTTCTTGACATCCTCACCATCATTTGTTGTTACTTGTGTTTTAGATGTTGGTCACCCTAACTGGTGTGAGGTGATATCTCATCGTGGTTTTAATTTGCATTTCCCTGATGATTAGCGATGTGGAGCATCTTTTCATGTGCCTGTTGGCCATCTGAATTTATTCTTTGGAGATGTGTCTGTTCAGATCCTCTGCCCACTTTTTAATTGGGTTATTTGCTTTTTGGGTGTTGGGGCATGTGAGCTCTTTATATGTTTTGGATATTAACCCCTTATCTGATATGTCATTTATGAATATATTCTCCCTTACTGTAAGATGTCTTTTGGTTCTACTGATGGTGTCCTTTACTGTACAGAATCTTTTTAGTTTGATGTAGTCTCATTTGTTGATTTCTGCTTTTGTTTCCCTTGCCCAAGGAGATATGTTCATGAGAAAGTTGCTCATGTTTATAGTCAGAAGAGTTTTCCCTATGTTTTCTTCTATGAGTTTTATGGTTTCGTGACTTACATTCAGGTCTTTCATCCATTTCGAGTTTACTTTTGTGTATGGGGTTAGACAATAATCCAGTTTTATTCTCTTACATGTAGCTGTCCAGTTTTGCCAACACCAGCTGTTGAAGAGGCTGTCATTTCCCCATTGTATATCCATAGCTCCTTTATTGTATATTAATTGAGCATATATGCTTGGGTTTATATCTGAGCTCTCTAGCCTGTTCATTGGTCTATGGGTCTGTTCTTGTGCCAGTACCAAATTGTCTTGATTACTGTGGCTTTGTAGCAGAGCTTGAAGTCAGGGAGCATAATTCCCCCTGCTTTAATCTTCCTTCTGAGGATTGCTTTGGCTATTCAGGGTCTTTTGTGATTCCATATGAATTTTAGAACTATTTGTTCTAGATCAATGTAGAATGCCATTGGTATTTTGATAGGGATTGCATTGAATCTATAGATTGCTTTAGGCAGGATGGCCATTTTGACAATATTAATTCTTCCTACCCAAGGGCATGGGATGTATTTCCATTTATTAGTGTCTTCTGTAATTTCTCTCACAAGTGTCTTGTAGTTTTCAGGGTATAGGTCTTTCATTTCCTTCATTAGATTTATTCCTAGGTATTTTTTTTAACATAATTGTGAATGGAATTATTTTCCTGATATCTTTTTCTGCTAATTCATCATTAGTATAAAGGAATGCAACAGATTTATGTATTAATTTTGTATCCTGAAACTTTGCTGAATTCAGATACTAGATCTAGTAGTTTTGGAGTGGATTCTTTAGGGTTTTTTATGTACCATATCATGTCATCTGCAAACAGTGACAGCTTAACTTGTTCCTTGATGAACTGGATGCCTTTTATCCCTTTCTGTTGTCTGATTGCGTGGTTATCACCTCCAGTACTATGTGGAATAAAAGTGGATGGATTGGGAATCCTTTACTTGTTCCCAATCTTAGAGGAAAAACTTTCAGCTTTTGGCTATTAAGTATGATGTTGGCTGTGGTTTTGTCATATATGGGCTTTATTATGTTGAGGTACTTGCCCTCTATACCCATTTTGTTGAGAATTTTTAACATGAATGGATGTTGAATTTTGTTGAATGCTTTTTCAGCATCTATGGAGATGATCACGTGGTTTTTGTCCTTCTTTCTGTTGATATAGTGGATGATGTTGATGGATTTTCAAATTTGTACTGTCCTTGCATCCCTGGAATAAATCCCACTTGATAATAATGGATGATCTTTTTGATGTATTTTTGAATTCAGTTTGCTAATATTTTGTTGAGTATTTTTGCATCTATGTTCATCAGGGATATTGGTATGTAATTTTCTTTCTTGTGGTGTATTTGCCTGGTTCTGGTATTAGAGTGATGTTGGCTTCATAGAATGAGTTTGGAAGTATTCCCTCCTCTTCTACTTTTTGAAAATTTTAAGGAGGGTGTGTATTAGGTCTTCTCTAAATGTCTGATAAAATTCAGTGGTGAAGCCATCTTGTCGAGGGGGGTTTGTTCTTGGATAGATTTTTTATTACTAATTCAATTTTATTGCTGATAATTGGTCTGTTCAGATTTTCTGTTTCTTCCTGGGTCAGCCTTGGAAGGTTGTATTTTTCTAGAAAGTTGTCTATTTCTTCTAGGTTATCCAGTTTCTTAGCATATAATTTTTCATAGTATTCTCTAATAATTCTTTGTATTTCTGTGGTGTTCATAGTGATTTTTCCTTTCTTATTTCTGATTCTGTTTATGTGTGTATACTTTCTTTTTTTCTTGATAAGTCTGGCTAAGGGCTTATCTATTTAGTGTATTTTCTCAAAGAACCAGATCTTGGTGTCATTGATTCTTTCTATTGTTTTATTCTTTCTATTTTATTTATTTCTTCTTTGATCGTTTTTATGTCCCTCCTTTTACTGACTTTGTGCCTCATTTGTTCTTCTTATTCTAGTTTCATTAATTGTGAATTTAGAATGTTCATTTTGGATTATTCTTCTTACTTGAGATAGGCCTGAATTGCTATATACTTTCCTTTTAGAACTGTCTTCTCTGTTTCCCACAGAAGTTGGTTCACTAAGCTGCTGTTTTCATTTGTCTCCATATATTGATTTATCTGTTTTTATTTCGTCATTGATCCATTGATTTTTTAGGAGCATGTTGTTAGCTTCCACGTGTTTGTGGACCTTTTTGTTTTCTTTGCACAATTTATTTCTAGTTTCATACCTCTGTGATCTGAGAAGTTGGTTGGTACAACTTCAATCTTTTTTAATTTACTGAGGCTCTTTTTGTGGCCTAGTATATGATCTATTCTTGAAAATGTTGCATGTGTACTTGAGAACAATGTGTATCTGGCTGCTTTTGAGTGCAGTGTTCTGTAGATGTTTCTTAGCTCTATCTCTTCTAATGTGTTGTTCAGTGCCTCTGTCTCCTTACTTATTTTCTGTCTGGTTGATCTATCCTTTGAAGTGAGTGGTGTGTTGAAGTCTCCTAAAACGAATGCATTTCATTCTATTTCTCCCTTTAATTATCTTGGTATTTGTTTCACATATGTAGGTGCTCCTATGTTGGGTGCATAGATATTTATAATGGTTATATCCTCTTGTTGGACTAACCCTTTTATCATTATGTAATGTTCTTTGTCTCTTGTTACTTTCTTTGTTCTGAAGTCTATTTTGTCTGATACAAGTACTGCAACACCTGCTTTTTTCTCCCTATTATTTGCATGAATATCTTTTTCGTCCCTTCTCTTTTAGTCTATGTATGTCTTCGGGTTTGAAATAAGTCTCTTGTAGGCAGCATATAGATGGGTCTTGCTTTTTTATCAATTCTGAAACTCAATGCCTTTTGATTGGTACATTCAGTCCATTTACATTTAGGGTGGTTATTGATAGATATGTACTTATTGCCATTGCAGGCTTTGGAATGAAAAGGGGATTTTTTTTTTAGGTTTAACTTTTATCCCAAAATGTGTCTTGCAAAACACATTCATTTAGTAGTAGCCTATAACAAACATATGTTTATATGAATTGTAAAGGTTTTATGATTAGGTTAAATAAAGCAAAAAATACACTGAATGTTGAGTTAGACTATTAATCAGATATAAGGTACAGATAGCTTGAGAAAGTTGAAATGACCATTATGAGATTGCATAGGCAAGAGGTCTCGGAGGGGCAGCACAGTAGGAGGCTAAAAGCATGGTCATTAGATTGCCTGAGGTGGAATCCTAACTCTTCCATTTAATAGCTGGGTGACCTGGATAAAAAACTTGAACTCTGACTCAGTTTCTTATTCCATAAAAGCCCCTGATTCATAGGATGATTATTAGTATCAGATAACACCTGCAGAGCATTTAGACTAAGACCTGTTTTGTAGAAAGCAAACAACTGCGTAGAATAATCATACGTGATGCCCTCTGTGGACACTGATAGTGAGTGTTCAATAAATGTTATCTATTATTCTTACATCACTATATAACTTTTCTCTTCCTCCTTACTGTGAAGTAAAAGAAGTTTAAATTCTGCAAGGTGAAAGAGAAATTGGGCAAAGGCATATCTTATCCTAGAAAATAACTTATTTACAACTCTTAATAAACCCTCAAGGGCTCTTAATGCCCATTTGTCTGATAAGTGTCCCAAGAATCAGATGATACCACAGCAACTAAACAGTAAAAAAAATGGTGAAAGGATTCACATTTCTGCTATCCTAACAAATTAATAGCACACATTACACAGCTCCAGGTTCTTAAAATGTTTTCACTGAATAAGCAAATAAGAAGGTAATGTTTTTCTAAAAACAAGATAAATATTGTAGCATGTTAACTGTTAATTTTTAAATTTAAAAGAATAGATTATTTATATATTTTTTTTCTATCAGGATTTTCCCATAAGTATTTTTACTAGAAATACAAAGATTCAATTAACTCTAAACAAACTTTAGGGAGTGATAAATTAAATGAAGTAATGACTGAAGATATTTAAGAATTAGTGAATTTAGTACCAAAGTATACATATAAATTGCTGTTTATTTAAATGTCCTCTGAAATAACTCTATTATCTTATTGTGTTTAACTTAAATGTGAAATTTGTAATACCCCATGTCACTCATTCCTTTTGGATATCCAGACGCTAAAACTCCAAAGCCTATTTGAATTGTAAAGCTTTTAGGATTCCTGAAGCTACCATTCAATGATTGTCTTAATTATGGATCAAACAGCCAAAGGAAATAATCACCTTTGGTTACATACTGAGCTGCTTTGGTGCAGGGCAGCAACTGTGACATATTTTAAAAAACAGCATCAAATTTTATCCCGAATCTAAGTCTTGGTACTCATTCATTCAATACATATTTATTTATGTTCTCTTAATCGACATTATTACTTTTTGTAGCCCATTCTAGTTCTGAATATTAATAAGAGTTGCCAGTATCAATGGCAAGTGCTTCTAAATATGTATGACTTTTCCTTAGAAGAGAAAAAAAGAAACAAGAAAGCCCAGGTTTGAATTCTGCCTTTGTCACTAACTCGTTGAAGGACCTTAAGATAATAACTAAATTCTCTAGAATCTCAGTTTCCTTATCTGTGAAAGGAGAAGTGTACTATTTGTCTGAGATAATTTAGTGCAATACCTGACCTTCCATATCACAATAGCTAGTATAATTTCCTGTATTATCACTGCAGATTCAGAAATCTCAGGGAAGAAGGACCACATGTTACAATTCTACAAATGAACAGGTGAGAAATACTTTCTCCTCTCTGGTCCAATCACTAATACCTATGGAGTTAGGAGGAGATCAGAAATGTCCAGGGAAACAGCAGTTACTATTTTGATCTCTGCCTCTACTCAGTTTTATCTTCTATCCTTTGATAAATACTCCTAAACTGACTGTCTTCTAGGTAACAACACAAGAGTGGTAACAACATGCATAGAATCTCAAGAGTTGGAGGATTTTCAAAAAGAGAAAGAGAGTAGCTCCCTGCACTTGGATGGAAGGATACATAAACCAACCAAGACAGATGGCTATCTACTCCTAGTTTTAAAGATCCCTAAGGATTGTTTTGTGATATATTCCTTCCCTATATTCCTGGGTTACCTGTTTCAACATTTAATCCCTTCTTATAGTTATGTCCATCTTTATGACCAACTGAACTTTTCCTCTTGCTACAGTTTAAAAGTATTTCCTTTTATTTGGTCTCCTGTGGAAGTAAAAAACATCTGTTCTGCATCTTGCATATAATAACCTTTCAAATGCTTGAAGACAGTTAAATCACCCCTTAGTCTTCCCTTTTCCAAGTTAAACAGTACTGCTCCCACTGAACCCTCTCTCAGGAGCTTGTCTTCATTCCTTACATCACTTTTGCTGATCTTCGCTGGACCTTTTCCAGAGTCTCCATATTCTTTGCCAAATGCAAAGAGTATATTCAAGCAAAATCGAATATAGCAATAATATCAAATAAAGCAGAAGGATTACTTTTCACTTTTGTATCCCTCTCTTGATAGAATATTCCAACTGGTGCGCTTGCCCTTTTCTCCAAAAATATATTGCTCTTTGTAATCCTCTTCGCTTTGTAATCATGTACGCTATCATCTTGTGGTAAACTTCTCCAGGGCTAATATCAGATTTTGGGTGATTCAAGTCCTCAATGTCAGTAGGACCAAATTTAGAAGTGCACAGCTTCGGAACATTTTTCTACCTTGTATAAAAGCTAAAATAGAGAAGCTAAGAAAACAAAATAAAAATTCATACAATCCATGAAATAACCATCAATATTTACATCTTGATGACAATTTAGAAACATGTTTTCTTCAAATGTTTGTAGAAATCAATTTTCTTCTAATTTAATTATGATATAATCTGAAAGACTGTAGGAATATCATGTAAAAAAAAATAACAATAGAACAAATGGAAAGGCTAGCATTTATAGGTATTTGTCAATAAATCTATGAAAGTGGTGAGTACCCAGTATATTTTAAATCTGGTTTAAATTTAAACCTACACTATAGTTTATAATAATACATATTAAACATACACTTTTTAAATCTGGTTTTTAAATTTTAACCTACACTCTAGTTCATAATAATACATATTAAACATAAACTTTTTGACACCTGCACTGGTTTAAATGTTTGCACGTATTTATTAAGGGATACATTTCTGAGGGTTTTAAAGTTTCCAGTAACCCTACTTTTTATTTGAACTTTTATAAATAACTATATTTGATTCAATTCAACAATCTTTAGTGATTCAGGAACACAAATTAAGACTACAATGAAAAAACAGTTTTAAAATATTCAAATGCTTAAAAAAAATCCTCTGACCATAAAAGTATTGGATGGGATGTAGATCTAAAACACATTTCTTAATTGGTAGTAGGAAAGCAAATTGGTTCAACTACTTTAGAAGTAAGGGAAAACATTCACATATCCTGCAACTGATATATCCTAGTGTATGGCATATGCCCAGGACAAATTCTTGCATGTGTACATTAGGAGATGTGTTCATAACAGCTCTGTTCACAACAGCAAAACTTACATGCAACCCAAGTCCCCAACAATAAGAATGCTTAAGACTCAATGGTAGTAAAATATTATGTGAAAAAGTATCTCCCAAAAGAGTACACAGATCAACATGGTATCTTGTAAAGTCAAAACAACTAACACTTAAAATTGCTCTTTAGGAACATATATATGTATATAAAATTACATAAAAAGAAAAGCAAGAGGATGGTGAGTGTAGAATTTAGGATGATCAACTTCTAATTTCAAAAATGAGTTCAATTATTACAAAAATGGGCTCAATCTTTCATACACCACTTCCCACATTTACATCTTTTGCAATATAATTTTGCACCTTCTTTCATCAAGGGGTAGAATCTATTTCTCCCTTTGAATCTGGACTGGCCTTGTGACTTGCTTTGGTGAACAGACTGATACAGAAATGATACTGTGCCAGTTCCAAGTCTGGGTCTCCCTTAGATCCCTGCCTCTGCCAAGTGAATATGCCCAGGAACAGTACTTACTCCCCCACACTCCTGGATGTTAAGAAGTCATGTGGAGCAGAGTTGAATCATCCCAGCCAAAGACATCCCAGACCAGGCAGCCTCAGAAAACCCAACAAATGACCACAGATTCAGGAACAAACCCAGCCAAGATTATGTGAGCCAGTTCCACAGCAGCAGGACTGAACCTAGCCAGCCTATAAACTTGTGAGCTGAATAAATGATTGTTTTAAGCCACAGGTTCTGAGGTGGTTTTCAATGCAGAATTTTCATGGCAATACATAACTGATGTGCCTTAGGTTGAAGAAGTCAGGGCTGTACTCCCTATGTTATTATTTTGTGTTCCATTCATTTTTTAAACCGACATTTTCATTCACTGACATTGCCAACATACTGACAATCTTAATTTTTCTATTTTATTGTATTTCATCTTAGTGATTCACTAATTTACTTAGCTTTATTACTTTATCATTAGGCAGCATAGCAACTGATTCAAAATATCAAGTCACTGTGATTTTTAAAATATTAACTTAGGGTAATAAAAATTTTTGCTATTATTTATGTTTTCCACTTTAAAACTATCTAATATGGAATAACACAGACTTTGAAACATACAGACCTCTGCCACTAGCCAACTGTTTAATCTTATATAAGTGATTTAACTTCTCTGTGCCACATTTTCATCACCTATATGATAGAGATGAGAGCATTTACCTTTCAGGATTGTTCTGAAAACCACATGAAGTGTTCATTCATAGTTTTAACATAATAGACAGGAACAAGTGCATATAATATTGCAGGGGGTTCACCAGCACTGAACTTTGAAAAATATTCCTTTTCAGAAAAAAGTTTTCTTCTCACATTCTAATAAATGGGAGTGGCATATACACTTAGTTTGACTTAGGAATAGATGAAGTATGAATCTGACACCCACTAGGAAATGCAAAACTTAGAATAACTAACACCAAATGCCTTTACCTGAGGTTTACAAATCTGATGAACTAGGCCTTTTGACATTTTGGAAGCAAATGTACAAGATCCATTATAAAATCTGTGTGATGACCATACCCTGAATCTATATACTGACATCCTTATGCTTATCTAAAATCATTCCTCTTGGGTCTTGTGTATGATGTTACCTTTTCATTTTTCAGTCAAGACAAGGTATATTCTGATGGGTAGGTATATAAAAAAAATCACCTATAATGCTATAGTTTCTGATCAGCTAATAAAAAGTGTGTTGATATTATTAATAACTACTATCAAGGCTATATTCAATAATTATATCAGGGATATAGTTAATACATTTCTGGAAGCTGAAAAAAGGCTCTAAAATTAAGAAAAACAATATGCTCTTCAGAAAATCACAAAGGAAATTCTGACACATGTTACAACATGAATGAACCTTCAGGAAATTATACAAATAAAACAAACCAGTCACAAAATAGACAATACTGTATGATTCCACTTATATAAGGTATCAAGAGTAGTCAATTTATAGAGACAGCAAGTAGGATGGTGGTTGTCAGGGGCTGGGCTATGGGGGAACAGGGAATTTTATTTAATGTGTACAGAGTTTCAGTTCTGCAAGATGAAAAGTTCTGGAGATTGATTGCACAACACTGTGAATATATTTAATACTATGAAACTGTACACTAAAATGGTTAAGATGGTAAATATTATGCAATGTTTATTGATAGCACAAATATAAAAAATATATAAAATATTAAAAATATGTATACACACACACATACACATATATATATATATGCACAGAGTTGACCCCTGAACAGCATGGGTTTGAGTTGTGTTGGGTCCACTTACGCGTGGATATTTTTCAATAAACATATTAGGAAGTTTTTTTGAGATTTGTGATAACTTTTTAATTTTTTTCTTTTCTCTAGTTTATTTTAAGAGTATAGCACATAATACCTGTAACATAGAAAATATGTTAATGGACTGTTTATGTTATTGGTTTTTGGAGAATCAAAAATTACATGTGGATTGTCAACTTACGGGGGTAGTGTTGTTCCTGTGTTGTTGAGTCAACTGTATATACTTAACTATTGACCTAATGATCTGCCTTAAAAGAAATTTTCCTAAGCATATCATTACACAAAGAAGTAAGTTTTTAAAAGATACATGTAAGGGTAGGTTTTGGCAATGTGAGTTTTTGTAATAATGTAGGTTCAAACTGTGTGAGTAAAATCACTGAACTTAGGCAAGGGTATGGGTATGAAACATTCCTGGGACTCACTGTTAATGCTTAATAAACACTGGTATTGTAAATTGAATGATAAATCATCTTGCTGCTACTTTGTCCATAATATCAGCAATTGGCGCTCTCAAGGCCTGAATCAAAAGTAACTTATTCAGCTAGTAATTAATAACCTACTGTTATCAAGCACTACCATTGACTCTGGTGAGACAACAGTAAACAAGTGAAAAAAGGCACCTGTTCATAGGTAGTTTACATGTAGCTTAGAAGAAGGATCGTATATATATTAATCAATCAATACAAACACAAATATATCAGTAATAATACATCAGAGAAAAAATAAAATAGAATAAATTTATAGCAAGCGACTGGGTGACTGGTTTAGAATATAGTCTGGCGAGACTTCTATTCAGAGGTGACTTTGGACTAAGATCTGAATTACAAAGGGAGCCATTCACACAACGATCAAGCAAGCAGAAAAGTTTTCCAAACAAAAGGAACAGGCAGTGAAGAGTGTGTCAGGAACAAACTTCATGTTTTCAAATGGAAAGAATCAGAACTATCAGTTAATATTTTTTAAAAAGGAAAATAATTCAAAACAGAAGAATCATTTTAAACCTATACATAACAATCTTGGACTCCACAAATTATTGCCTCTACTCCAGTCCCTTTTGTTTGAAGATTATTAACTTGTTACAAGGAACAAAAATCCCTATTAAAAGGAAATGTTTTGTTGAACCTATATAAACAAATTTTATTTATTCATTGCTGTGGTCTTTCCCAAAATGATTTAGAATTCGAATATTTTTAAATCACAAAAAAAAATTTTCTGAAGGACTCCAAATTTATTCTTAGATTGAGAAAGTTTGTTATCATTCTCCAAATGCAGGTGCAAAAACATTTTTGCTAGTGTTACAAATTCACTACTTAGAGAGAAAAGCTACCCAAACACACCTGCACCTTTTCAGAACGGATTTGACACTGTGTTAAAGTAAACATATTAAGGACATTCAAAGTAAACATATTAAGGACATGAATGTTTAGTCATCAAAAAGCTCTACTGCCCAATTTGCTACTTAGCATGAATGAAACGAGCTACTTGGATTCTGATAAAAAGAAACCTATATTTCATGACTTACTTTCCAAACCCAGTATTATCGTGTAGTACTGAGCACTTACAATTTCACCTTAATATTAGTTTGGTCATATGACTTACATGACTGAGAACACATAGAAAAATGTAGAAGGAAGAGGCTACATTCTGAAGATATGACTTTTAATGCTATTTCTTTATATTATGAGGCAAGGGAATATAGTACTTAAGAACCCAGACTTTGGGGGTAGTCCAATATAGCAGCATGGGAAGATAGTGAATTCACCTCCTCCCACAGATACACCAAATCTACAATTACATATGGAATAATTCCCACTGAAAAAGAACTGAAAACGGGGATAAAAGGGTCATGGCTAGGAGAGGCAGAGACATCATCTCATCAAAAATCCCATCCCCAGGATGGCAACACAAAACAGGAAGGGATCTCATAGGCCCAGTGTTTCTCCCTAAGAAGTGAGGGGTTGTGCCCCATATTGTGCACACCAGCCCATGAGACCTGCACCAGACAGAGGAGGCCCCAAAAATGTCAGCTTTGGAAACCAACAGGGTTTATGTCCAGGAGGCCTTGGGGACCGTGGGGATAGGTGATATCACTTTTGTGGGGCTCATGCATGGACTCACTCATCCTGTGAGAACCAGTGCAAAGGCAGGGGTTTGAAAGCTGACTGTGTTCCACATGAAGGTGATTCAGTTGCTAATCTTAAAGCATCTGCCAGAGGAGCAGGGATTAGAGGCACTGGAGAGCACCATTTTTTGTACTCTCATTCTGCTTTCACAGTACAGAGGGGAGCATGGAGACACAACCTCCCTAAAGCAGAGGGCATGCCCCATCCCCAGCACTTCAGCATAGCTTACCTGCAGACATGCCCCACCCCAACTACTTGCCCCAGAACTTGCTAAGACTGTGGCATGCCTCACCCCCCAACACTCTGCCTTGGCCTTACTAAAGCCAGGGAGTGAGCACAGTCCATGCAGGGAATGTTACTGAATGCCTGGCTCTGGTGGCTAGAGTGACTTGCACTCCTGAGCCCTATAGAACTATAACAGTTGGAAAGATAGTTCTGGGCAGGATAACACACTCAGGGCACTACATAGACAGCCAACTAAAACAACCCCCAGGGGTGCAATTGAAAAAAGCCCATTTAACTACTGGAGTTTCAAACTGAGGGACAGATTTCAGGTTTGCCATGCATCTAAAGGCTATAGACGAGGCACTCTTACAGAACCTAGGCAAGGAAACACTATCTCTATGCCTTCTCTTGGTCTCACTACAACTCACTGGCACCTCCTAGAAAGGAGCTTTCATACTCTTCCTAAACCCAGATTTTTGCAACTGCTAACCAGTAAAAACCTCCAGATATTCTGGTCTGGAGGTTAGCAGGATCTGTGATTGCTATACTACAGGACTGTATAAATTTGCATACTTTACAAACCACTGCTTGAAGACCTGGCTGAATGTAAATGCTAAGATCACTCCCTCTGGAAAACTGACAGGTCCTGGCACACCCTCAAAAACTGGGAACTATGAAGAATAAATCAGGCTACTCAGACAATCACAGAAGTTTGAGAAACAACCAAGACCTAAGACAAGGCTGAACAATAAGGATAACTTCCCAGAGAAGGCCACTCCTTCAAGTCTGGAAGAGATAGCTGTTTCACTTAGTACATAGAAAAACACAGAGTCAAGCAAAATGAGGAAAGACAGGTATATTTTCCAAATAAGAGAACAAAACAAAACCTCAGAAAATAATTGAAGGAAATGGAGATAAGTTATCTACCTGATAAAGAGTTCAGAGTAATGGTCTTAAAGATGCTCATTGAACTCAGGAGAATGGATGAACATAGTGAAAGCTTCAAAAAAGAGACAGAAAATATAAGAAAGTACCAAACAGAAGTCAAAGAGCTGAAGAATATAATAACTGAACTGGAAAATATAGTAAAAGAGTTTGACTACAGACTAGAAGAAGTAGAAAAAGCAATCAGTGACCCAGAGGATAGGGAAGTGGCATCAACCCAAAAAAACAAAAACAAAGGTAGGTAGGAAAGAAGGGAGAAAGGAAGGAATTAGGGAGGAAGAAAAGAAGGAAGGAAGAAAAAAAAGTAATTTAAAGAGTAAAAATAGCTTAAGAGACTTATGGAGCAACATAAAGTAGAATAGCATTTACTATTATAGGGGTCCCAGAAAGAGAAGAGAGAGAAAGGAGCAGACAAATTACTTGAAGAAATAATGACTAAAAAGTTGCCCAAACTGGGGAAGAAACAGACATCCAGGTTCAGGAAGTCCAGGCTGTTCCAAGAAAGAAGAGCCCAAAGAGATCCACACCAAGATCACATAATTAAAATGACAGAAGTTACAGATAAAATGAGAACCTTAAAAACACCTTGTTACATACAAGGGAACCCCATAAGGCTATCAGAAGAATTTTCAGCAGAGGCTTTGCAGGCCAGAAGGGAGTAGCATAATATAGTCAAAGTGCTAGAAGGAAAAATTTCCCACCAAGAATATTCTACCTGGCAAGGCTATCAATCAGAACTGAAGGAGAGATTACACATTTTACATGCAAACAAAAGCTAAAGAAGTTCACCACCACTAAAAAAAAAACAGCCTTATTAAAATGTTAAAGGGTCTTCTTTAAGCTTAAAAGAAAAGGCACTGGTAGCACAAGAAAACATGAAGTGAAAATATCACTGACAAAGACAAATATATACCAAGGGCAGTGGATTAGCCATTTATAAGCTAGTATGAAGTTAAAAGTAGTAAAGCAGTAAATTTATTTATATTTTTATTTGTATTTTGAAAGTAGTAATCAATACAAATAGTGAGATTAAATACAACTATAATAAATAGTTACAAGACACACAAAACAAAAAGATGTAACATATGACATCAAGAACATAAAACATGGTATGGGAGCCAAAAATGTAGAGGTGTTAGAAGGTGTTCAAATTTAACTTTCTACTGATGAAAAATAGACTGATACATGTATATAACCTATGGTAACCACAAAGCAAAAACATGTAATAGATACACAAAAGATAATGAGAAAGTAACCTAAACATAACACTCAACAAACTCACCAAACCATATGGGAAAAGCAAAAGAAAAAAGAACACAAACAACCAGAAAACAATGAACAAAATGGCAATAAGAACATACTTACAAATAATTTCTTGAAACTTAATGGACTAAAATTTCCAATCAAAAGACATAGGATGACAGAATAGATTAAAAAGTCAAGTCTCATCCATATACTGCCTACAAGAGATTCACTTCAGATCTAAGGACATACACAGACTAAAAGTGATGAGATGGAAAATGATTTCCCTTGCAAAATGGAAATGAAAGGGAACCTGGGTTAGCTATACCTGTATCAGGCAAAATAGACTTTAAAACAAAGACTGTAATAAAACACAAAGATGTGATGACATAATGATAAAGGTGTCAATCCAACCAGAAAACATAACATTTTTAAATATATATGTACCTAACATAGGAACACCAAAATATATAAAAAAACATAAACAAACCTAAAGGAAGGAAGTGAAAGCAATATAATAGTAATAGGGGACTTTAACACCCCACCTACTCCAATGAATAGATCCAAACAGAAAATCAATAAAGAAACATCAGCATTAAATGACTCATTAGACCAGAGAGGCTTAATAGATATATACAGAACATTTCATCCAAAAGCAGCAGAATACACAGTGTTCTGAAGTGCACACAGAACATTCTCCCAAAAAGATCACATTAATCCATTAAGCAAGTTTCAATAAGTTACAAAGATTAAAATCATATCAAGAACTTTTTCCGAGCACAGTAGTATGAGGTCAAAAATCAATTACAAGAAGAAAACCGGAAAAACCACAAATATGCAGAAACTAGACAACATACTGCTGGACAACCAGTGGGTCAATGAAGAAGTCAAAAATACCTTGAGGCAAATGAAATGGAAACACAACAAACCAACATCTAAGGGAGGCAGCAAAAGCAGTTCTAAGGAAGAAGGTCATAGTGACACAGACCTATCTCAAGAAATAATATAAGTATTAAATAAATAATATATCTTTATTTAAAGGTAAGGAACCAGAAAAAGAAGATCAAAGCCCAAAGTTAGTAGAAAGAAGAAAGTAATAAAAATCAGAAGAGAAATACATGAAATAGAGACTTAAATAAATACATATCAATGAAACTAAGAGCTGGTTCCCTGAAAGATTAAACAAAATTGACAAACCTTTAGCTAGACTCAGCAAGAAAAAGAGTTCAAATAAAATCTGAGATGACAGAGAAGTAACAACTGATACCACAGAAATAAAAAAAGATTGTAAGAAACTACTATGAACAATTATATGCCAACAAAACTGAATGACATAAAAGAAATGGATAAATTCCTAGAAACATACAACCTCCCAAGACCAAATCATGATGAAATAGGAAATCTGAACAGACCAATTACTAGTAAGGAAATTGACTCAATAATCAAAAACTTCCCAACAAATAAATTCCAGGACTAGGTGGTTTCACTGGTAAATTCTACTATTTATTTACAGAAGAGTCAATACATATCCCCTCAAAATATTCTAAAAAAATGAAGAGGAAGGAACGCTTCCAAACTTATTTTACAAGGCCAGCATTACCTTGATAGCAAAAATCAAAGACACTACCAAAAAATTACATACCAGTATCCCTGATGAACATAGATGTGAAAATCTTCAACAAATATTAGCAAACTGAATGCAATAATATACTAAAAGGACCATACCTTATGATTAAGTGGGATTTATTCCAGGGATACAGTAATGCTTCAACATCCACATATAAATACGTGATAGACCACATTAACAAAATAAAGGATAAAAATTATATCATCTCAATAGATGCAGAAAAAGCATTTGACAAAATTCAACATCCACTTACAATAAAATCTCTCAACAAAGCAGGAGTAGAGAGAATATACCTCAATTTAATAAAGGCCATGTATGACAAACTCACAGCAAGCATATACAGTGATTAGAAACTGAAAGCTTTTTCTCTAAGTTCAGAAACAAGACAAAGATCCCCACTCTTGCCACTTTTATTTAACATAATACCAGAAATCCTAGTGAGGACAATTAGGCAAGAAAAAAAAATAAAAGGCATCCAAATTGGAAAGGAAGGAGTAAAACTGTCACCATTTGCAAATGACATGATTCTATATATAGAAAACCCTAAAGACTCTACCAAAAAACTATTAGAATACATGATTTCAGTAAAGTTTCAAGATACAAAATGAATAAAAAGAAACCAGCTGCAGTTCTATATATTAATTATGAACTATCAGAAACAGAAATAATGAAAACAATCTCATTTAAAATGGAATAATAAAATACTCTTAATAAATTAAATTTAACCAAAAATAAAATAAATTTAACCAAGAGTAAAATAAATTTAACCAAGAAGGTGAAAGAACTGTGCACTGGAAACCATAAGACATGGTGAAAAAACTTTCGGAAAACACAAATAAATGGAAAGATATACCATGCTTATGGATTAGAAGAATTAATATTGTTAATATATCCATATTACCTAAAGCAACGTACAAATTCAATGTAATCCCTATCAAAATTTCAATGATATTTTTCAGAACTAGAACAAGTAATTCTAACATTTGTATGGGACCACAAAGACCCCAAGTAGTTAACACAATCTTGAGAAAGAATAACAAACTAGAGGTATCCTGCTTCCTTATTTCAAACTATACTACAAAGGTATAGTAATCAAAGCAGTACAATACTGGCATAAAAACACACATATAGATCAATGTAACAAAATAGAGAGCCCAGAAATAAAACCATGCATTACAGTCAAATAATTTACATACAGAGGAGACAAAAATATACTATAGGGAAATGATAGTCTCTTCAATAAATGGTGTTGGGAAAACTGGACGGCTACACAAAAAAGGATGAAACTAGACCACTATCTTACATCATACACAAAACTGACCCAAAATGCATTAAAGACTTGAATGTAAGACCAAAAAAAAACAAACAAAAACAAACAAAACTCCTGGAAGAAAACATAAGCAATAGATCCTTGACATTGCTTTCAGCAATACTTATTTGGATCTGACTACAAAGACAATGGTAACTAAAGCAAACAATAAACAAATGGGACCCCATAAAACTAAAAGGATCCCATTAACAAAAGGAAAACGCTCCTTCTGAATGGGAGAAAATATTTGCCAATTGTATGTTCAATAAGGGCTAGTATCCAAAATATATTTAAAAACTCATACAAGTATAAACTTATACAATAACAACACAAAACCACAAGCAATCGAATTAAAAAATGGGCAGAGATCTGAATAGACACATTTCTAAAGAAGACCTACAAATGGCCAACAGACACAGGAAAATATGCTCAACATCACTAACCATCAGGGAAATGCAAATCAGAATGACAATGAAATGTCATCTCATGCCTGTCAGAATGTCTATTATCAAAAAGACAAGAAATAACGAGTGTTGGGGAGGTCTTGGGGAAAAGGGAACCTTCATACACTGTTGGTGTGAACATAGTTGATGCAGCCACTATGAAAAACAATATGGAAGTACTTTAAAAAATTAAAAATAGAACTATAATGTGACCGAGCTATTCCACTTCTAGGTATTTAAACAAAGAAAACAACAATAAGCCAAAAAAATAAATGCACAACTATGTTTATTGCAGCATTATTTATAATAGCCAAGATATGAAAACAACCTAGGTGTCCATGGATGGATGAATTCATAAAGATGAAATCTTGGCATTTGTGACAACAAAGATGAACCTTGAGGGTTATTATGCTAAGCGAAATAGTCAAAGATAAATATTATATGATTTTTCACTTACATGTGGAATCTAAAAAACAAGCAAATGAACAAACAAAAAAAATTCAAAAAACAGAGAACAGATTGGTCATTATTAGAGGAGAAGAGGATTGAGGGATAGGCAAAAAGAGTGAAAGGGGTAAATTGTATGGTGGCAAATGATAACTAGACTTACTGTGGTGATCACTTTGTAGTATATGCAAATATTCAATTATTATGTTATATACTTGAAACCAATATATTATATACCAATTTCACCTCAGTTAAAAAAAAAAGAATCTAGGCTCTAACACCAACCTTTCATCCTTCTTGGGCTTTCATTCTATTTCTGCCTCTTACTGGCTATTTAAATTTGATATAAACTTTATATATTAGTTTTCCATCTGTAAAACTGTGATAATAGTACTTATATCTACCAAGGTAGTTGTGACATTAAACAAGTTAGAATATGTAAAATGTTCTTCAGTGACTGGTACATATCATCAAATAAGTTAAAATACAACAGTTATAACTACTAAGTACTATTATACACAAAGTGCACTCAGATCAGTCTACTATCAAACTATTCACTCCCATGAAAGTTTATGGGTGTGTATGTATGGGTGTGTGTATGTATGCATATATACAACTTACAGACATAAAGAGAAAGAATATATAAAGTAAATAAAGGACAAAATCAAAAAAGTTATAATATTAGTCCAAAAAATACAAAAGTTAAAATTTAATTTAAAAAATTTAGTAATTTCATGATGATAATTCATTTCAAGAATGTTCCATACACTCTGCAAAAAAAACAGAAAAAAAATCATCTGGTTTAGAAAGAAAATCTATGATTTTTTAGAATGTATAATCTGGGTCAAGTCAAAAAGTTAGTTCATATCTGCAAATAAGGAATATTAAATAGAATGCATTATCATCTTGATTAGGATAATTCTACTAGTAAGATTATGTGTTAGAAGGAACTTAATGCATATTACCCATCTCTAAAATTAATACCAATGCTAATAAAATTCTATTTTTTGAAAAATTTTATTACATATTTTTGTAACTCATTTCTGAATTTTATAAATATGAAATATATGCATAATGATATTTTTTTCTCAATGGATGTTTACAATTATCCTTGAAAATATGTTTGAGGCGAATAGGGATGTTGATGTCATAATATACTGAACTGGCTCATGAGAAACTGGAGGAAGCTGTTTACTCATCCTGACCCCTGTCCATATTACCCACTAATTACTAAAATTGAACATCTTCAAGTCTAAATGAAGCAAAGGACCACTATAGTGCATTTTTGCCACCCTTCTCTTAAATCAAATACATGGTTTTATGGTTATATCTAAGAGAATTTCTCCATTAAATAAAAATGAAAACAAAAATTTGTCGACTAAGCAAATTAATTGAGTATGCTGAAAATTTGAGAGAATTATGTAGTATTGTGGAAAATATTTATTGCTCTGTTTATTTTCCCTAAGTTGTGGCTATAAATATGTTAAAATAAGCAGAGAAGAGAAAGGAAAGACAAAGAGACTGTGTGTGTGTTTATGCATGCTCTGCAGAAAGAATATAAGCTTCTTTTTTAGGTTTTCCAGGCTTAATAATGTAATAAATAATTTCTATATTAACTGATTACAATGAATAACCAGAAGTTAAAGGAATTAACACATTAACAATTATTACTATAGTTGTAAGTGATTAATTCAATGACTTGAAAAAAGTAATCAGTTTGATGGGCTTGAATTTAGTTTTAAATCTTCATTCAAATTGGCGAAGAGAGAAAATAGCTACATGCCACAGGTTTGAGTCATTTCTCCATTTATTTTATCAGATATTTTATCTAATAATTTTTAATAATCAAGTTAAGATTCATTAAACAAACTACAAGCTCCCACTTAAGGCACGACCATTAGAAAATGTTTTAAAATATCTGGCTATTAATTATTAAGCTAGAAAACAACTGTGGGCTCTGAGCCACTCTGCCTGGATTTAAATCTTCATCTATGTACCAGCTGAAGGACTTTAGGCATGTTTCTTACCTTCTCTGTTCTTCGATTTCATCATCCATGAAAGATTTTAAAAATTAAGTAAGTAAACACTAACAGAAGCATATTAATACTAAGTGTCTGAATTTTGGTATGTGTTCACTAATGTTAGCTACTTTTATTATCAATTAAACAATGGAGGCATAAAGTAAATGCCTCTAACTATAACTCAGTCAGCCAATGTAGTATCAGACTATGAGTTACCAATACAGTAGATTGTGATTTCTCAATGACAGAATCAAACCCTTGTCCTCAAATAAACACTTTCTGCCAAAGCCTATCATTCTACTCATGTCTGACACCCTGGTACATCCAAAACAAAATGTATTCCACTTATTCTGCATCTGCATCCCTCAGATACCACTGAGTTTTAATGTTCTGGGCTCATGTATTAATTTTTTGAACAATTTACTTCCTTCCATCTATTCACATCTCCTAAATCATGCATGAAACTTTTTGTCCTAATCTATCACCAGATAGGTATTTTCCTCTCATCCCTTAAAATGGATACTATAGCCAGAGCATTTCTCTCAACCTTACCCCAGCATCAGGGGATCATACCAGTTAAAAATGCAAGCAAAATGAGTTCTGAGGCACCAAGAGTATAACTTGACAGTTTCAGTCACCGATTATGAGTGGAACATTGCTAATTGAATGCCAGAGTCTTTATAAATAAGTGAAGATTGGTATTCTAATATCAACATCACTCAAAAAACTTATGAGTAATACAGAAATTACTGAATAATTTTGATTTTAAATCTCAATCTGCACCAGAAAAATAGGATGTATGTCCCTATGTCTAGAAGTCATTGTTTCTATCCTAAGAGGTAAGTGTCCTGGGTCTCTGGTTAGTAGAAAAGATGAGTAATCAGGTAGTAAAACAGATTTATGTGTTTGATGTATGTATGTGTGTGTGTGTATTTGTCTGGGTAGGGAGATTGTGAGGAATGGGTAAGGAAGATATAAAAAAAAAAAGAAAACAACTCCTGGGAGGGAAAGAATAGTATCTAGGTAAGACATTCTGACTAAAAGTGGAGGTCAAGCTGATTCAAGGTCTCTTGAGCCTTATAACGTAACATATGGTAGCTATATTTATCATGGTGATCTCTTTGTAATGTATATAAATGTTGAATCACTATGTTGTACATCTGAAACTAATATAATAGTGTGTATCAACTACACTTCAATAAAAAAATGAAATGAAATTCCCCTCAAAAAATAACCTATATTATGAAAACTTTGTTAAGAATCTACCATATTACACTGAACCTCACCAGTGCAGAACCAAGTGGATATTCAGAACAGCACAAGAGCAATATAAATTCTTGATACTCTATGTCTTCCAGAATTCGAATGAGAGAAAGAGAACCAGGCAAAACAGAACAATGTTGATGACCAGAAGTACAAACAGCAACATTTCTGATGGCTAATACTAATTTAAGACAATTGCTCGACATATTTCCTTAAAAAGTAGTAATAAAATATAAATTTTGATAGACAAAATAAGGTAATTTGATGGGGTTTTAAGTTTAAGGGATAAAATTTCCTATTGATCCTATAAGGTAAAAGTCAATTACCTTTTTATGTAAAACTTGGTGGTATTTTTATTATAAAATGTTGATGGCAATATGGTTCACTCCACCATATGAGGTTCTCTGTCATATTAAGTTTCCTTAGAAGGAAAAAGTACCTCAACTCTGAGGCAGTTTAGGACACACTAACCCAAAATATGGTACCTTGGCATATGAATATTTTAAGCAGAAATAGGAAGATCACTATGACCTAATCTTTTTTGTCCTTCTTCCCTGAAATAGGTTTTAAAATCCTCATGTGAAAGGTGCCCTCCCTATACCTGGAGGAATGGAGAATCCGTATCACCAAAGATGAGAATGCCAAGAAGAATCTCAAAACACAGGCCTTGCTAAGATTTCCCCAGTTTACTAAAATTACCTCATACTCCTAAACCTGTCATATTCTGCCACAACTGTCCACTCTTCATCAGACCTAGCTTAAAACATTCAGGTCTGTTTCTTTGGATATTTATTTCCTCATGAAGGCTCCTTTGTCATGTAAAACGTATTAAATAAATTTGTATCCTTTTCTCCTTTAATCTGTGCTTGTTAGTTTAATTTTCAAACCCATACAGGGACCTTGAGAGGCTGAGGAAAAACGCTCCTCCCCCACAGCTCTTAAAACCAGGAATTTCTACACTTCTCGTCAATGGTTTTGCTGTTCCCAGATGGACATCATGAATTCTGTAATGTAACTAGTTTCCTCTTTGAATTATCTTTTCAAATATGACATACATTTTGGGCACCAACTTCAACCTCAGTGTCACTGCATTTCTCAAACGTTTACCCTTCTCTATATCTTTTAAATTTTTACTGCAATGAGATATTTATATTTGCCTTGTAAACCACCTCAAATTCTTTCATATGAATGCAGATTTTGGTAAGTGATAGAGGAAGGAATGGGAAGGGGGAAGATGGGAGGAGGAGATGTTCTGAAAGCTGTTTCACTGAAGAACAATATGGTAGCATGGAGCTAGAGAGTGAAGAAAACTGAGTCTGAGCAATCTGGTAAGACACTGCAATAAACCAAGTCAATCTGAAGAAAACTGGATTATTGTATAAGAAGAATGAAAAACTGTATGAATGTAGGGATAAGTATAAACAAGAGAGTCAACAAGAATCCATTGTTAACTTCCTTTTAGATTTGCTCATCATGTAGATTTCGAAAACATTCTAAAATATAAGTCTATATATTTACCAAAAGCAATGGTATCCCCAATGTAAAAGCAAGGCAATTTTGTATTGGGAGCAGATCTATAGGAGGACAATAATGAGACTTTGTTCTGGTTGTTTTATGGGTTTGACAACAAATATTAAGAAAGAGACTAAAAACTAAAAGGCCAGGAGAGAAGTCAGGATTGTAGATCTGAGAAAGTATAACTGGAAGTATAAAAGTGGAAGAGATGTAAAAATAATAGAATATTATTTTGGTGAAAAAAAAACAAAAAACAAAAACTGTCTTTGGGAGAGATCCAAGTTAGTGAGAAGGAAGAGTATAGCACAGACAGCAAACAACAGCAAATATAGAAGAAAAACGTAATAAAATTAAAAGGCAGATAACACTTCAAGAAATGGATAAAGGCATCAGCAGAGGTCAAGCAAGTCAGGGGAATCTGAGAAGAGATTATAAAGGGATTATGAATGACTGGAATGAATCAACAAAATTTAAGCCAAGAGATAAACTAAGAACAACAACAAAAAAAACAGAAACTAAATAATATTCTGAAAGGCTATAACTTTTTAAAGGGGATTTTATTTGCTTTATGATTAATCATTAGTTGAACTATCACTAATACTAGATTTTGTCTACACAGTTTTTTCTGTGATTTCTTTCAGATTTAAGATAAAGGAGGATAAGATCCACAATTAAATGTGGCAATGGTAACATGTCAAATACAAATATCAGCACTTCATCAAGCAATGGTCTGCCCACTTACTTGCTGAGTAAGAGAAATTACACTTCTGAACATATTCATGTAAGTAGTCAGTAAAAGAATAATAACATAGATATATCTACTGCTAGATAGGTGATAGATATGATGTCCTTGAAGAGATGAACACCATCTGTAATTACTTGCTTGTTGGAGAGAGAGAAAAAGAAAAGAAAAAAATGAAAGAGATGGAGAGAGAATGAGGGAAGAGAGGAAAAATTCAGCACATATTCTCAGTGATCTTAGAATATCCAAATACTAGTTGCACTAGTAGTGAGAACTTGCCAATATCATATAATTTGCACACTCAGTAAGTGTATTTGAAATAATTTTGATTTAGTCATGCCTTTAATTACATGAGAGACTAGCTCCATCCAGTTTTTTTTTTTTACATAGATCTTATTAGGAAAATGTTTCATTGAAATGATTTGTCAATAATAAGTTCCACAGAAGAATTTTAAAGATGGCAGTGTGAGAGGTGAGAGAGAGGCCTCCTCCTAAAAACACATATAATATGAAAATATAATTAATACAACTAATCCTGAAAGAGCAATAGTAAAAAAGGCTGCACCAGACTGCATACACCTGAAGGAAAGAACAGACCTCATGGAACAGAGTAACATAGCAAAGCCATGATCTGGCAGGAAAGAAGCCCTTCCCCACCCCAGCTCACTGGCAGAAGGAAGAGAAATGGAGCAGGGAGGGGGTGGAGGCCTAGGACTGCTGAAAACCCAGCCCTGGAGATCTACTCTGGGAACACAAAGCAACATTGCATGGTACTCTGGAGATTAGTGGGATTGGAAAGCTAAGACAGGTGGAATACCTGAAGAGACTGAGATTTTAGCCATTTGTGGAAAACCAGGGATCCATTTCTGGCTGCTCTGGGACAAAAGAAAGGTGGGCAGTCTGAGAGACTTCCTAACAGTGAGAGGGCTGCTAAAGAGGCAAGGATTGCACAGAGCTTTCTGCTAAGGAGAAAGGAGAGGTCACCAAAACTGTCCGGGTGCATTCTGCCAGGCAGGTTGGAAACTTTCAGGAGCTTCAGGTGCTCCATCCCCCTGGTTGGCTATGTGGCTTCAAGGCCTTCCACAGTGATATGCAGCCTGCTGTGCCTTCCTCCCAGTCAGCCCGCAGAGGCTCGCAAACCAGAAGCCCCTGCACTGGAGTCAGACCAGCCAGAGGAAAACCAACCTATGGCAGCAACAAACACAAAGCAGGGAGGCTTACACCTGTGCACTCGGCCCAGTGGTACTGGCAGGGGAGACAGGCATAGCAGCTGGGAAGCAGGAAACAGCTCTTTCCTCCCCCCAGGCACCAGCGCCACTCACCACTACCTCAGATATTGCTCCAGGGGCTGAGCAGCTCCAGAGACTAGAGTTTCTGAGCACTAGAGGGTGCAACATACAAATATGAAATGCCAAGGAAACCTGGTTCAAACCCAAATCCCACAAACACAAGAAAAAGGATCAACCGCAACTGAACTCATCAATTTTCCTGAAAAAGATTTAAAAATAAAAATCATAAACATGTTCATGGAGGTACAGAAAAATACTCAAGAACTTACAGATGAATTCTGGATGGAGACACAATCATTACAGAATGCAATATCATAAATACAATGGAGGGATTTAAAAGCAAATTAGATGAAGTAGAGGAGATGGTAAATGGAATACAAATTAGAGAAAAGGAATACAAAGAAGCTAAGGCACAGACAGAAAAAAAGAATCTCTACGAATGAAAGAATATTGAGAGAACTGTGTGACCAATACAAACAGAACAATATTCGCATTATAAGGGGTACCAAAAAAATGATAGAAACTGTCTTTCAGGAGGTAATTGCTAAAAACTTGCCCAAGAGGAGATAGTCTCTAGGGCCATGGAGGTGCACAGATCTCCCAACACAAGGCACCCAAGGAAGACAACACCAGGACATATAATAATTAAAATGGCAAAGATCAAGGGTAAGAACAGACTATTAAAAGCAGCCAGAGAGAGAAAAACAATCACATACAAAGGAAAATGAATCAGGCTACCATCAGACTTCTAAACAGAATCCTTCCAGGCTAGAAAGGAGTGGCATGATATATTTAATGCAATGCTTTGAACCAAGAATACTCTACTTGGCAAGGTTATCATTTAAATTTGAAGGAGTGATTAAACAATTTTCAGATGAGCAAAAGCTGAGAGAATTTACCTCCCACAAACCACCTCTACAGTCCATTTTGGAGAGACTTCTATAGATGGAAGTGTTCCTAAAGCTAAACAGCTGTCACCAGAGGAAATAAAACCACAGCAAAGAAAGTAGAACAATTAATTACTAAGCAGATGCAAAATTAAATCAACTACCCCCAAAGTCAGTCAAGGGATTGACAGAGTACAAAATGCGACACTGAATATATAAGGAATGGAGGAGGAAGAAAAAGGAGAGAAAAAAATAACCTTTAGATTGTGTTTGTAATAGCATACTAAGTGAGTTAAGTTAGACTATTAGATAGTCAGGAAGTTAACCTTGAACCTTTGGTAACCATGAATCTAAAGCCTGCAATGGCAAGTACATACCTATTGATAATCACCCTAAATGTAAATGGTCTAAATGCACCAATCAAAAGACATAGAATCAATGAACAGATAAAAATAAAAGACACATCTATATGCTGCCTACAAGAGACTCACTTTGAACCCAAAGATATACACAGACTGAGAGTGAAGGGATGGAAAAAGATATTTCATGCTAACAATAGGGAGAAAAAAATAGGAGTTACAGTACTTGTATCAGACAAAATAGACTTCAAAACAAAGAAAGTAACAAGAGACAAATAAGGACATGACATAATGATAAAGGGGTCAGTCCAACAAGAGGATATAACCATTATAAATATCTATGCACCCAACAAGGAGCACCTACATATGTGAAACAAATACTAACAGAATTAAAGGAGGAAATAGAATGAAATGCACTCATTTTAGGAGACTTCAACACTCTGCTCACTCCAAAGGACAGATAAACAAGACAGAAAATAAGTAAGGAGACAGAGGCACTGAACAACACATTAGAAAAGATGGACCTAACAGACATCTACAGAACTCTACACCCAAAAGCAGCAGGATACACACTTTTCTCAAGTGCACATGGAACATTTTCAAGAATAGATTATATGCTAGGCCACAAAAAGAGCCTCAGTAAATTCAAAAAGATTGAAATTGTACCAAGAACCTTCTCAGACCACAAAGGTATGAAACTAGAAATAAATTACTCAAAGAAAATGAAAAATCCCACAAACACATGGAGGCTAAACAACATGCTCCTAAATAACCAATGGATCAGTGACCAATTAAAAACAGAGATCAAGCAATATATGGAGACAAATGACAACAATAATTCAACACCGCAAAATCTGTGGGACGCAGTGAAGGCCGTGCTAAGAGGAAAGTAGATTGTAACTCAGGCCTACCTCAAAAAAGAAGAATCCCATATGTATAGCTTAAACTCACAATTAACGAAACTAGAAAAAGAACAAATGAGGCCCAAAGTCAGTAGGAGGGACATAATAAAGATTAGAGCAGAAATAAAATTGTGAAGATTAAAACAATAGAATCCATGAAAGCAGGAGGTGGTTCTTTGAGTCTACACACATAAACAGAATCAGAAATGAGAAAGGAAAAATCACTATAGAAACCACAGATTTATTAGAGATTACTATGAAAAACAATATGCTAACACTCTGGATAATCTAGAAGAAGTGGGCAACATTCTAGAAAAAATAGAACATTCCAAGGCTGACCCAGGAAGAAATAGAAAATCTGAAGAGACCAATTACTAGCAATGAAATTGAATCAGTAATCAAAAAACTACCTAAGAACAAAACCCTGGACCAGTCGGCTTCACTGCTGAATTTTATCAAACATTTAGTGAAGATCTAATATCCATCCTGCTTAAAGTTTTCCAAAAAGTAGAAGAGGAGGGAATACTTTGAAACTTATTCTATGAGGCTAGAATCATTCTAATACCAAAACCAGGCAAAGACAACACAAAAAAAGAAAATTATAGACCAATATCCCTGATGAACATAGATGCAAAAATACTCAACAAAATATTAGCAAACCAAATTCAAAAATACATCAAAAAGATCATCCATCATGATCAAATAGGACTTATTCCAGGGATGCAAGGATGGTACAATATTCGAAAATCCATCAACATCATACACCACATCAAAAAAAGAAGGAAAAAAGAAACACATGATCATCTCCATAGATGCTGAAAAAAAATTCAACAAAATTCAACATCCATGCATCATAAAAACTCTCAACAAAATGGGTATAGAGGGCAAGTAGCTCAACATAAAAAAGGCCATATATGAAAAACCCACAGCCAGCATCATACTTAACAGCAAGAAGCTGAAAGCTTTTCCTTTAAGATCGGTAACAAGACAAGGATACCTACTCTCCCCACTTTTATTCAACATATTTCTGGAGGTCCTATCCACAGCAATCAGACAACACAAAGAAATAAAAGACATCTAGATTGGTAAGGAAGAAGTTAAACTGTCACTGTTTGCAGATGACATGATATGGTCCATAGAAAACTCTAAAGACTCCACACTAAAAGTACTAGAACTAATAACTGAATTCAGCAAAGTTGCAGGACACAAAATTAATACACAGAAGTCTGTAGCATTCTTATACACTAATGATGAACTATTCACTATACACTAACAAAAAGAGAAATCAGGAAAACAATTTCATTCACACTTGCATCAAGAAAAATAAAATGCCTAGGAATAAACCTAATCAAGAAGGTGAAAGATCTATACCCTGAAAACTACAAGACACTCTTAAGAGAAATTAAAGAAGACACCAATAAATGGAAATACATCCTATGCTCCTGGATAGGAAGAATTAATATTGTCAAAAGGGCCATCCTGCCTAAAGAAATCTACAGATTCAATGCAATCACTATCAAAATAGTAATAACATTCTTCAATGCACTAGAATAAATAGTTCTAAAATTCATAAGGAACCACAAAATACCCTGAATAGCCAAAGCACTCCTGAGAACAATAAAGCTGGTGGTATTTTGCTCCCCAACTTCAAACTCTACTACAAAGCCAAAAGTAACCAAGACAATTTGGTACTAGCACAAGAACAGACCCATAGATCAATGGAACAGAATTGAGAGCCCAGATATAAACCCACACATATATGGCCAATTAATATACAATAAAGGAGCCATGAATATACAATGGAGAAATGACTGCCTCTTCAACAAATGGTGCTGGCAAAACTGGACAGCCACCTGTAAGAAAATGAAACTGGATTATTGTCTAACTCCATACACAAAAGTAACCTCAAAATGGATCAAAGACCTGAATATAAGTCATGAAAGCATAAAATTCTTAGAAGAAAACATAGGAAAAACTCTTTAATATCAACATGAGCATCTTTTTCCTGAACACATCTCCTCAGACAGGGGAAACAAAAGCAAAAATGAACAAATGGGACTACATCAAACCAAAAAGCTTCTGTATAGCAAAGGACACCATCAGAAGAACAAAAAGGCATCCTACAGTATAGAAGAATATATTCATAAAAGACTTATCCAATAAGGGGTTAACATCCAAAATATATAGAGTCCACACCCTTCCAACACCCAAAAAGCAAATACCCTGATTAAAAAATGGGCAGAGTATCTGAACAGACTCTTCTCCAAAGAAGAATTTCCAATGGCCAACAAGCACATGAAAAGATGCTCCACATTGTTAATTATCAGGCAAATGCAAATTAAAACTACAATGAGATATCGCCTCATACCAGTTAGGATGGCCAACATCCAAAAGACAAGGAACAACAAATGCTAAAGAGGATGTGGAGAAAGGGGAACCCTCCTACACTGCTGGTGGGAATGTAAATTAGTTCAGCCATTGTGGAAAGCAATATGGAGGTTTCTCAAAAAACTAAAAATAGATACACTATTTGACCCAGGTATTCCACTTCTAGGAATTTACCTGAAAATACAAGATCCCCGATGCAAAAAGACGTATGCACCCCTAAGTTTACTGCAGCACTATTTACAATAGGCAAGATATGGAAGCAACCTTAATGTCCATTAGTAGATGAATGGATAAAGGAGATGTGGTACACATACACAGTGGAATATTATTCAGCCATAAGAAGTAAAGAAATCCTACCACTTGCAACAACATGGATGGAGCTAGAGGGTATTATGCTCAGTGAAATAAGCCAGGTGGAGAAAGACAAGTACCAAATGACTTTCCTCATTTGTGGAGAATAACAATGAAGCAAAACTGAAGGAACAATTCAGCAGCAGACTCACAGACTCCAAGAAGGGACTAGTGGTTACCAAAGGGGAGATGTGTGGGGAGAGGGGGAGAAGGGGATTGAGGGGTATTATGTTTAGTACACATGGTGTGGGGGTCAACGGGAAGACAGTGTAGCACAGCACGGAGAAGGCAAATAGTGAATCTGTGGCATCTTACTACACTGATGGACAGTGACTGCAATGGGGCATGAGGGGGGACTTGGTAATATGGGTGAATGTAGTAACCACATTGTTTTTTCATGTAAAACCTTCATAAGAGTGTATATCAATAATATCTTAATAAAAAAATATTAAGAATAAAAAAAAAAATAGCAGCAGCCTCACAGACTCCCAGAAGGGACTAGCAGTTACCAAAGGGAAGGGGTTGTGGAGCATGGGTGGGGATGGAGGGAGAAGGGGATTAAGGGGCATTGTAATTAGCATACATAATGTAGGTGTGTCACTGGGAAGGCAGTATAGCATGGAGAAGGCAAGTGGTGACTCTAGAGCATCTTACTACATTGATGGACAGTGACTGCAATGGGGTGTGATGGGGGACTTGATCATATGGGTGAATGTTGTAACCTCAGTGTTGCTCATATGAAACCTTCATAAGATTGTGCATCAATGATACCTTTAAAAAAGGGAACCCCCATACCTATTAGCAGTAATTCTCCATTCATCTTTCCTTCCAGCGCTTGGCAACCACAAATCTATTTCCAGTCTCTATGGATTTACCTATTCTGAACATTTTATGTATATGGAATTATAAAATATGTAATCTTTTTTCTGTTTTTTTCCACTTAGCTTAATGTTTTCAATGTTTATCTATGTTGTAGCATTTAACAGTACTTCACTCCTTTTAATGGCTGAATAATATTCCACTATATGGATATACTACATTTTTTAATTCATTCATCAGTTGATGAACCTTTGGGTTGTTTCCACATTATGGCTATTATGAATAAGGCTACTATTAACATTGGTGAATGAGTTTTTAAGTGGACCTATGTTTTCAATTCCCTTGTATATATACCAAGGAACAGCACTGCTGGATCATATGGTAACTCTAACTTTTTCAAGAACTGCCAAACTGTCTTCTATTTTCTATGTCCACCAGTAGTGTACTTCATTTACCTACCTCTCAAATTACTTGAGGGTGGGAACTCCATCTTATATTCTATCATATCCCCAGCACCTAGCAAAGTCCTTAACACAGTATGGTTGTTTAGAAGCATCTGTGAAGTCAATGACTGAATAAAAAGCCCCAATTACTTTTTATACCTTATGCCGTCTTTTGGCAAAACACTTATCAAAATACCGCCTTCCAATATCTTTAACTTTCATCTCTCCTGACTCTTCTCCCTATGAAAGTGACACACTCTTAGGTGCCAGCACTTCCTAAAATGGGTACATAATGATTTCTATACCAGAGGTTTGTGATCTACTTGGAGCTGCTCACCTAAACAGTAGAGAAGTTAATGTGAGATAATCAGATAGTAGAATCAAGTGTTTCCAAGTTGGTACCAACTTGTAAGCAGCCTAATCTAATGTTCATGCATATTTTAAAAGTGATCTTCTGGCAAATATAGTCGCAGGACATATTGGCTCTGAGTCCCTATGTGCTGACCCTCATGCCAATAAGATGATAACAGACCTGGTTGGGAAGGAAGCAAAGTGACTCCCTCATGGGCAAAAGGCAACATATGGGGCCCATCACATTACAAAGGCAGCCAAAGAATATCTGCAGATGAAAGAGCCTTCCATTTCTAGCAGCTCTGCATGGGCATTAGTCTCCCATGACTGGCACTTAAATAGCCTGATGACTTCCAGCTTTGCCAGTTAAAGGGGCTATTGCCATAGTAAAAATGCACTTTGATCCTCAAACACATAATGGACATACACACAGATAGATCTTACTCTTTAAACATGACCAACTCCTCTTGATATGAGATAGGCTACATCTCTAATAAAATATGAGCATACATTAATTCCTTATAAAATCTCACCAAAATGTCTCCACTTCTGCTCCTGAGTCATAAACATTTATTGATACGCACAGAAAGAGAAGACTCCCCTGATATTTTACATAAGGCACATCACATTATAGACATATACTTTGCTTCATTTCAATTTTTTAAGAATGGAAGTATCTTGCCTGCAGGTTTCAGCCCCAGACAAGTTCACTATGGATTCAGTAAGACTGAGAAATGACAATGGACTGGTCTTGGGGTAAAAGGGTTTATACCCAGCCTTATTCTCCCAGTAAGTTAAGCACTAGAATCATGTCTGTATCCAGCAGACTGCTGGTCTGTAATCCACCTCCATCTCTGCCTCCACCCAGAACATTGGGCAGAGCTCTTTATATAGTGACTCAGTCAATAACAGTTCATTGCCACAGGTGTGGAAGCATTAGCCTAGCAGTAAGCTAATTACATCATCAAGTAGTTTAGGGTCAGGTGAGGGTCCTGGCTGTAGGCACTTCCATTTTCCCCACAATAAGTCAAGCGTAACTGTGTTGAACAAACTATTGAAGTTTTATATAAATTACCTGTTGTAAGCAAAATGGCCCTTCCAAGGATGCCCACGCCCTAATCCTCAGAACCTGTGAATATGTTACATGGCAAAAATGACTTTGCAAATGTAATGAAGGTTAGAGACTTTCCTAGATTACCTAGATGGATTCAGTTGATCACATGAGCCATTAAAAGGAGGGATCTTTCTCTGGCTGGAGTCAGGAAAAATGCTGAAGAAGGGGAGGTTAGAGATATTTGAAGGGTGGGAGGATTTTGACCCACACATGCTGGAGGGGACCAGAAGGAATGTGAGCAGCCTATACAGAAGCAAAGACCAGCCCCCATAATGACAGCTGACAAGGAATCAGAGACCTCAGTCCTACAATCACAAGTAACTGAATTTGACCAGGAACCTGAAAGAATGTGAAAACAGATTCACCTTCAGAGCCTCCAGACAAGAACTCAGTCCAGCTAACACCAGGAGTTCAACCTTGTGATGTACTGAGCAGAGACTGAGAGAGCTGAGCCACTGTACTCAACTTCTGACCTACAGAACTATGAATAAGTACATTTATATTGTTTCAAGCCAGTAAGTTTGCAGCTTTGTGTTATGGAAACAATAGAAAAACCAGTGTATTACCAAATGTCAGTATATTAAATTCCAACATTCTATGGTTCTGAAACACAATAATCACTAAAATGATTAAAATTGCACATTCCCAGAACCAATTCACATTCTACTTCCAAATGCTATAATAAAGACATGGAAGAGTTCTACTCATAATTACTGGGTATTTTTTTAATGTTACCTAATATTTCTAAGTATTTATCCTCTCCAACATTTACAATTTTAGCATTCATTTTTAAAAAGTGAATAATTACTTTGTCAAGACTTTTCAAATTGTCTTATCAATTGGATAGAGATTACTTTAGGTGAACATCATTTTCCTAATTTAATGTTTTTTCTTAAATCCATATTTTATATAACCATATATTAGTCATATTAACAAAAGCCAGTAATCATTAATAGGATTGAATGAGTCAATATCAACAAAAATGTAGAAACATAAATGTTGCCTAAGACTTACAGGCCTCAAAAGTACAAAGAATTCTGAGGCAAAAGTCACTCATATTTTTCACATAGAAGTGCATAAAGCTAATAATATTGAATTACTTTTTAAGAGGACTTTGTTGATATGATAACTATATTTTGTTATTTATATTTCTTAAACTAGTAGCTCAGAGTTACATGTGGCTTTCTTGCAAGAATATCATAGTTCCTCGAGTTCCTGATCTGCAGAACACACTTAGGATGTTCCAAGTTCTACCTACTCCAGACCGTGTTTCTAAATTACAACAATGCCAACAAAACCAGACTTCCAGAGACTCTACAATATAAAAATCTAGATTTGGCATATACTTACTTTTTCTGAGTTCTTTCAGCCAGCCTTGCAATTTCTATAGCTGCTTTCCTTGCTTCGAAATCTTCCCTTTTCACGACCTCTCCAGTCCCTCGGTAGCCTAGCTCCACCAGCTGGCGTGCCAGACCTTCATCCTAAAAAGAAAATCAATTCTTAGATTGGTAGATGAATGAGACATCTTATTTTATCCAATGTATACTGAAATTTGTTTTAAATGAAAAATAAAATTTATTTAAAAATGAAACAAGATCTACTAGATATGAAAAATTAGAATCCTTTCTAACAATACTTTTATAAACATCTGATTTATCATCCCTTTACCTTCATGCAAGATGAAAAAAAAAGAAAATAACTTAACCACTAAAATTTCTCTAAGAAATTGGAGACAAAAGTTTGTTGTGTTTTAATTAATTTATGAGAACAGCTGTAGATAATTAATAATCTTTAAAACAATAAAACCAGAAACAATAGTACTCATACAAAAAAAGACTTTTTAAATACTAATTGCACAAAGAGAATGGATTGCTTTCAGAAAGTTCAGCATTTCAGAGACTTCCTTGAAGTCAACTAACTGACAGACCAGTGTAACTTCAAATACAAAATAAAGAGCAGATTAATTTCCTATTTAACTAGAAAGATATTGTTTCCATATAATGATGGTACTAAAAAACAGAACAGTAGAAACCCAAGATGACCACAAAAAGCTTCAAATTTAAAAAAAAATTACCATAATCCTTCAGACCTTTTATATTTCCATTACTTTAAGAATCATCTCACACTTTTATCACTTGCCTAGCATATTTAAAAAGAAATACTGTCTCCCCATAATTTGAAGAGTTGTCATTTTATATGAAGTTACCAATATAAAGACTAAAGTATTACATAAAAACACATACATATGACAATCCTTATATTAAATTAGTATCATCTTAAACATGAAATATCTTAAATATAGTGAAAACAGTATATATTTTATAACGTTAATAATATTAAGTGTTTGTCTCTTAATGCATCACTGTTCAATGCAAGAACTGTCTAACAGTATTAAATGAGAAAACTTAAGACACATGGTTAATAATCTATAACCCATACTGGCTATTTTAAAGTTCCAACTATCAGAACAAAACCAAAAAATTTAGATACTATCAACCTAGAAAACTTGCTACTTTGTGAAACATTAGAAGATAATGCTGAATTCTGGGTAGCAATGTGGATACAATGCAAAGTAGCAGGCCACAGGGAAGGGATATTTATCTTCTTTGTGACTTGTACCCCTGCTTTACTATACTGGTTCTCCCTAGCCTCTGTAGTGTGAACCACGAAACTGAGCAAATGCCTCCACCTAGTGGAATTAATATTTAATAGAAAAAGCAATACAGATTTTGGGTCTGAGTTACAAAAGTGAGATGATTTGAGTAAAAATTTTCATAAGTTACTGAAAGTGAGCTTATTGAAAGCACTCTTCCCTAAGCTTTGTGAGACTGTGGGGTTCCTCTATAAGAATATAAACTGTTTGCAGGCAAGAGAATATTTTGTATGATAATGGGCCTTAAAAAGTTGCTGTATTAATTTTGTATATGTGTTGAATTATGTATTCCTGTGTGCCTTACCTGACCCACACAGAATCATCTGGGCAGTTCTGCACCCACATATACTAGTATATATTGTAACAAATGGCAAAAACCTACTGAGAAAACAGAAAATTGAAATTGGTTGCCTCACCAACCATTACCATGTTCTAACTGGTGGAATCAAGAGTCCTCTCCACTTTACATGTTCATTATCTTTAAAGAAGTTACCTTTATGTTTATTCTCTTCGGAATACACTGTACTCCTTAAATATATTTTATTCCCTACTTCCCTCTGATCCTTCTGGGATCCACTTACTTATTTTTTCTTGAAAGGCAAATATATCATAACTTTTACTAAACTCTAGTGGTTTTGATTATAACACTTTATCTTAGCAAAAGCACGTTATTAACCTTGATAGTAGAAGTATAGCAATAAAGCAATAGTCTTTTATTGATTGGTATTGCTTTTCTTATGGACCATGAGTCATAAACTTCTGGATGCTAGCAGTTTGGGGGTTTTAGCTATAAGGAGACATCATGCCAAACAGAACCCAAAGATAACTCACCCCTAAAGAGAAGGCTTCTTTACGATATGCAAACAGTAAAACAGGTGGCAAAGGTCGACGTCACCCAGGTAGACAGCGAATGTCTGTGAAGGCTGCATCTTGAAGAGACGACTGGCTATTATCCCGGGACAAATTTTAAAAACCTCTCAGCTGCTGGGAGAAACACTGGGCCCAGAGGACGTGCAGTGGAACAGAGCCTTCAGGTTACGGCAGCCTGAGGCCTTGGAAGATGTTGGACTGGGTCACCAGGATTCCCTGCCCAGTGCCCGCGACGTTGCCCAGGCCTTTACTCACTCTTGGAAGGCTCTAGATTTTAGGCCGCACACGCGCAGTTCGCTCCCCGGACTGGTTTCCGGCGGCACCGCCCGCACGCGCAGTCTCTTGGCCAGAACCCGTTCCCCTCCAGGTGCCCGCGCGCCTCCTGCGAAGCGCTTCCTGAGTTTCTCTGGGCGGGGTGGGGGCGAGGCCACGAGGGCTGGGTTTTGCGTGTCAGGTGTTGTGAACCAGGCTCCTTAAAGATGAGTCTTGACAAGGGGTAGCCGGCATCTCGGGCACCCAAGTGTTTCTCATATGAAAAAAAGAAAGAGTCTACGCCACTGGAACGTTTGACCTTGCGCCGCAGGCTACTGAGGCTCGGTTAGTTTGGTTTGTGTCTTTTGTTATGTTGTTTATTGCTGGAAAACAAAGTTATTGTAATTCAATCTTAACGTTTCTTTACTAAACTCACCACTTTATTCTAATAGGGTTGCAGTTAATTTTCTTATATTTTCATGGTAGGTAATAATACTGACTCTAGTATTTTGACTCCTTCTTCCATATATTGATGACACTTTTCTTTCACTGTAGCATTGTTTTGGCCAGACTACCAATAAAAAGTTAGAGTACCAGCAAGCATTTTTATCATGTTTCTGATATGAATGCTAAACTTCCAAATGATTAACCACTGAATAAGTTTGCCACAAGCATTTACTAAATAACTCTTTATCAAATTCCAGTATGAGTTTAGAATTTTACGCTGTGCTTTTTCAGCATCTATGGAGATTAACTTTTTTTGTTGTTGTTAATGTCATGAGCTCATCCTTGCATTCCTATTCTAACTCACACTACTCTCTGATCTGTTATTTCTTAATATATACCTGGATTCACTTTACATTTTTCATCTAGGTCATGGGTAAAAGTTACCTAGCTATTTTTTGTGCTGTCCTTTTCTGAGTTGATGTCAGGGTTACACAAGTCTTATAAAATGATTCAAGAAATTACATCCTTCTTATTAATTTTTAATGATGTAAGTCAGACATAAATGCATTCTTCTTGTGAAAAATTAAAACTTGGCTTATAGTAGTGAATTTGTACTCTTTTAAATTATCCTGGAATTTAGTTTCCCTTCCTTACATAGTTACAGATTAGGTTAGACTGTTACAATAGATATTTTCAGTTGATTTGGAAGACAGAAAGGGAAGGAGAAGCCATTTGTTCTAGATCTTACAGGGTCTCCTTGAGCTTCTGCAGCTCTTGAGCCATGTGAATGTTTATTTTAGCTTTGTGACTAAAGGTGCCATCTTCTGCAGGTCACCCCTGTCATCAAAGTTAGAGTGGAGGAAGTGAAGGCATAATGCAAGTTCTATTTTGTCCTTTAGAATTCTAGCTGATTCTTACAAGTCTGATTGCCCTTGCTTCCTAAACCTCCCCCTTCCTGACTGTCTGTCCTAATGACTTTAGGCTCCAGCACCAGACTCCAAAGAAACAGCCTTTCATTGACTGTTTAAATAGTTCTCATGATTGTGTAAAGTCAAAATCTCTATAAAAATTATATACATGTAACACACATGTGCATATATATATATGTGTGTGTGTGTATGTTTTCTGTCTCTCTGATTGAACCATGAATAATTCACGGCTACTGACAATGGTTGCAGAGGAATAGAAATTTAAGGATTAGTTCTCTTAATTAGTTCTGGGTTAGCTGGAATTGGTTCTCTGATTTTAATAAAGGTATTAAAAGCCCTATTTGCAGTGGTAAAAAGTACATTGTAGTCTATGGGATGCAGAGGCAAAAGTTATCACCTTTAGATACTTGCACTAGAAAAAACGTCTTTGGGTAACCAAGTGTTCGCTGCCAGAGAACATTTTAGTGGCAATAAGAAATCTAACGGGGCTGGTTGATGGAAGAAAATATCCATTGCTAATGCGCAGCACAGTATGGAGAGAGTTTGAAGAAAAAAATACCAATCTCTCCCCTCTCTTGGCTTCTGATTTCTTTCTGGTGCCTCTTATTGGCTGAACCCAGTTGGCCAAAGGGAAAGGGAGCCCAGTTGAAGCAGTCAACAAAGTCAGCCTCTTGGGGCACAGAGCACAGGGCAGGCTGGGGTAGGATAGACTGTGGATTGCAAAGGCCAAACAGAGACTATCTAATACAGACAAGGACAGAATTCTATGTTCCAGGTAAAAGTTTCTAAGATGTTTAAAGATATCACTACATTTTATTCTAGAAATTACTACTGGGAATGCAAAGTCTAAGATCAAGCTATCATTTATAGGTAAGTTGTTGACACTCTGAATCTTTTTTTAATTATGGTAAAATATACATACTATTAACCATTTTACGACTCAGTCCAGTGATATTAAGTGCATTCATATTGTTGTACAACCATGACCACCATCCATCACTAGGACTCTTTTATTCTTACAGAACTGAAACCCTGTACCAATTAAACAATAAATCCACATTTCTCCCTGCCCCCGGAGACCCTAGCAACTATTGTACTTTCTGTCTCTATGAATTTGACTAACCTAGGTACCTCATATAAGAGAAATTATACAATATGTGTCTTCTTATGACTGGCTTAATTCACTTAGCATAATGTTCTCAAGGTTCATCCATGTTGTAGTATGTGTTAGAATTTCCTTCCTTTTAAAGGCTGAATAACATCCCATTGTATATATACATACCACATTTTGTTTATACATTCATCCATCAATAGACACTTGGGTTGCTTCCACCTTTTGGCTATTGTGAATAATGCTGCTATGAACTTGGGTTTACAAATACCTGTTCAAGTCCCTGCCTTCAATTCTTTTGGCTGTATACCCAGAAGCAGATTGATGGATCATATAGTAAATCTATTAAATTTTTGAGGAGCTCCCATATTGTTACCACAATGGCTGCACCTTTTACATTCTCACCAGTGGTGTACAGTGTTCCAATTTCTCTCTCTCCTCATCAACACTTGTTATTCTGGGTTTTTTTTATATTAGCTATCCAACTGAGTGTGAAATAGCATGTTGTTGTGGTTTTGATTTGCATTTCCCTAATGAATAATGATGTTAAACATCATTTTATATGCTTATTGGCCCTTTGTATATGTTATTTGGAGAAATGTCTATTCAAATTCTTTGCCCAAATTTAATCAGATTGTTTGCTTTATGTTGTTGAGTAGTAGAAGTTCTTTATATATTCTGGATATCAACCCCATATCAGATATATACTTTGTAAATGTTTTCTCCCATTCTATGGGTTGCCTTTCACTCTGTTGGTGTCCTTTGATGCAGAGAAGTGTCTAATGTTGATGTATTCAATTTGAATTATTTTGGATTATTTTTGAGTAAAATTTCATTTTATTCTGAGTTCTGAAATTCTACCACTATATACCTAGGTGTGGGTCTTTTTAATCCATCATATTAGGTAATTGATGGGTACTTACAAACTTATGCATATCTCTAAGACAGAGAATTTCCTTTTTAACTATTTAATTGATTTCTTTATCCCCTTCACTTTCTGTATAATTTCTTTCTGGAATGTCTGTTACATAGCATTGAGCCTCCTGGAATTATTCTTTCATATTTCATATAATTCTTATTTTCTTCCTCTTTTTTATCAACTGCATTCTGAGTAATTACATCAATTTTAACTTCCAAATCATTAATTTTTCCTTTAAAAATGTCCATTCTATTAGCCCTTTTAACAATGTCATCAAGTATGTTTTTAATTTCCAAGAATACTTTCTTGCTCCCTAATTGCTCCCTTCTCATACTAGTCTATTATTTTGCTTATAAACTTAGTACATACTAAAATGAGGTAGAAAATTGGAATTTACTTAAAATTCTCTCTGGGTTTTGAAAGTTTTGTTTGACATTAATTGTTCTTATCTTGGGCTTTCTCTTTTGTGCTGTTGTATGTCTTCAAACTTCTGGGGTACATATTTATGAATGGAGGACTGGATTAATTGGTATAGTCATTAGCATGGATTCCGTCTATATAATTGTACAGGTCTGGTTCCCTAACTGGACTATGCTCTGAACAGGAGAGCCATGGAAGTTACATGTAAAAGAGCAGAATATGGCAACTGTACATACTCCACTCAAGGATATGTGGGCATGAAGCAGAAAGGTTGGTATATACCCTGTTCTTTCCAACCTAATTGCCAAAATAAGAAGGGCTTGGCATAATAAATGTAATTCTTTCCAGATTTTCTTTTCCTCTTCAGCATCTATTTTGGACTTCTCATACTATTTAGTTACTTCAAGTTTAGTATGATTATCTGTCAGGCCCCTTTACCCTCTCCAGTACTCCTTGTTAGGCATGTATTTCACTCGATATATTAGCAACAAGGAAATTGGTAAGTTAAGTATCTACCTCTACCTTAGGAAGGTGGGACTCAGAGTTGGGAAAATCTTCAAAACATTATAATGCTAATGGGTGTTCAGAATCACATATTCATTACATGGAGAAACAGGCACTACACAGAGGAGACCTATTAACATAGGAGTAAAGAAAGAGACAGTGGGCAGAAATTAAGGGACTTTCAAAAGTTTCAAGGTAGAAAACTGAAGAGGGTTCCGCCTGACTGCCTTTTCTCTGTTGACTTTGAGAGGTGAGGTCCACCAACTAAGAGTCAGAAGTCTAAAGAGAGTAAAGAAGGTTTGGAAAACAAGTTATGACAAAAAAGCAAGCAAGGGAAATCAACAGGCAATTTGCATAAGAAATACAAATGGCCAAGAAACATACAAAAAGATGATCAATCTCACGAATAACCAAGAAATTAAAATTAAAACAGATTTTTTCACATACAATATTGGCAAAAAATAAAAGGATTGACAATCTCAAGTGCTAATGATGGTCTGAGGGAAAAGGTGTCTCATACAATGCTGGTGCAAAAGTAAATGGCTACTCCAGAGGGCACTTTGACCAAGTCTATTACAGCACATCAATTCTATTTTTTAATATAGTTACACTGCACACAAGAGGGATGTATAAAAGATGCTCACTGTTTTTTGCAATACTGTATACAGGACCAACTTAAATAAACAATGGATTCAAAGCAGAACTTGTGATATTAAAAAGTCTTTCAGATTCAATGCTAATTTTTTTTAAGTTACAGAAAGATACAACCTTTTATAAAAAATAATAACAGAAAAATAATTTACATAGTAAAAATATTCATATGTAATAAAATATATATAATTTTTTGAAGACTACTCATATCTATGCAAGAAGAGGAAGGATTGTGGTGAACTGTAGCCTTTGCTTCTGTGGCTCATTTCAGAACCACAAATTCTCATCTACCTCCACAATCCATTCTGGATTCCTCTCACCCTCAACTGACACCTCTGCTGGTTTTGCTAGCATATCTAGTGATAGGAACAAGACCCTCTGTGGATAAAGTGGGGTTCCTATGGCCAGGATCCTCACTGAACTTAAATGTAACTGGCCTGTTGCTATGCTACCACTTCCACACCTTTAGGCAATAAGACATTATTGTGTTAATGTAAGGAGTTCCGCCCAGTGCTCAGCCAGAGACTGGTTGGCGGGGCTGGAAACCTGTAGGAGAGCAGAGTGGAGGGCTGGAGTCGTGGCAGCGCCAAGGACAGAGGCCCAGAGGACAGCTGTGCAGGACAGCTGTGCAGAGAGGCCCAGAGGACAGCTGTGCGGGACGGCTGTGCAGAGAGGCCCAGAGGACGGCTGTGCGGGACGGCTGTGCAAAGGGGCCCAGAGGTAGAGACCAGCTTGCTGCATCCTAAGCAGCAGTGATAACACAGACTCGCTCTGTGTGAACAGGATTTTAGTGACTGACCTGCCACCTGGAAATAAAGTTGGGTATAACCTTTTCATCCCAAGAACCCTTTGTTGTAAATTTCTTTGGTCACAGTGAATCTATAGCGAACTTTCCTGGAGCTGAAACTCATTTGCAAGACACCTGGTCTACCATGCCCTTTTCAAGCCTTAGTTGCTGCCCTGTGCATTTACCACCATAACTGAGAGAGTACCAAGAGGCATCCAAGTGAATCAATCACCAGAATCCCAAACATGTTCCTTTATGATCTATTATGTGACATTCTTGACCTTTTCTGACAATCCAAGTTAATTATTCTTGCCAAGATGGTTAATTTTTCTTGCCCTCTTCTTGCCTCCTGAATAGAAAGTAACTTGTAATTCAGTGGCACTTTCACTGAGTCACCTGATGGGAGTGTTCCCCCATTAGTACCAGGACAATTAACCGTGCAGAGCCCACACTGAGGAAAGAAAGCACGGATTCCCCAAATTGGTCACTGCGAATGATGGTAAGATGGTTCAGCCTCTTAGTTCCTACATCAAGGAAACAAACATCAATGCAAAGGTCTTTAATTCAGAGTATACACTGCATCATGGAGGATGGCACCCCATTCTCTTAATACCAATTCCAGATTGGCTCTTCAGTTGTTCATTAAGCAACCCACTCTAAAGATCTATCTGCTGGCAGCTCTTAATGTTTCAGAATCTATTGTGAGAGGTGAATCACATGGTCAGAACCTTAGTCCCACAGCTCCTTTGTTGTAAAGTAGGTCCCTAGTCTGACACGATGTTAAAAGGACCTTGTGCCTGTAAATCTAATATTCTATAAGCCCGCATCTATAGATCCAATACAGTCCCTACGAAGATCCTAAAGGTATTTTTTTACAGAAATAAAACAAAAAATCTTAAAATTTAGGTGGAACCACAAAAGACCTCAAATAGACAAAGAAATCCTGAGAAAGAACAACAAAGTGAGAGGCATCATACTTCCTGACTTCAAGCTATATTATAAATCTGTAGTAATCAAAATAGAATGGTACTGAATAAAAACAGACACATACACCAAGGGAACAGAATCAAGAGCCCCAAAATAAACCTCTGTATGTATGCAGTCAACTGATATTTGGCAAGAGAGCCAAGAACACTCAATGGAGAAAAGACAGTGTAATAAATGGTGTTGGGAAAATTGGATGTTCATATATAAAATAATGAAACTGGATCTATCTCTTACACCACTCGCCAAAATTAACACAAAATGGATTACAGACTTAAATGTAAGGCTGGAAATGAAGAAATCTTGGAAGAAAACACAGGGAAAAAACCTCCTTGTCATGGGTCTTGGCAGTGATTATTTTGGATATGACACATGAAGCATAAACAACAAAATCACAAATAAGTAGGACTACATTAAACTAAAAATCTCTGGGCAGCCAAAGTTATGATCAACAAAATGAAAAGGCAAGCTACGAAAAAGGAGAAAGTATTTGCAAATCATATATTTGATGAGTTAATATCCAAAATATATAAACAAGTTATAATAACTCAATAGGAGAAAACCATCCAACTAAAAAATTGGACAAAGGACCTGAACAAAACATTCTTCCAAAGAAGATGTACAGATGGTCAACAGGTGCACAAAAAGGCGCTCAGCATCACTAGTCATCAGGGTAATGCAAATCAAAACCTCAATGAGATATCGTCTCATGCGTGTTAGAATGGCTATCATCAAAAAGACAATAGCAAATACTGATGAGGATGTGGAGGAAAAAGAACACTTGTGCACTTTTAGTGGGAAAGTAAACTAGTATAGCAACTATGGAAAACAGTATGGAGGTTCCTTAGAAAACTATAAATAGAACTACCATATGATCCAACTGTGGGTAAAATTGCAACATTTCCAGAATCTCTTGCCTGGCTTTAGTGCATCTGCATATCAATAGGTGTCTCTAGGGGTGGGGAAAAGTGGTCTGTGGTACATATCAATAGGTAATTACAAGGACCTAAGGGTTTATCTGGACTAGAGAGGTTGGGTTGGAGGCTCTCTTCTGCTGCAGCCTGGTCAAGAGACGGGACAACTCCTTGTAAGAAATAAACGGGTTTCTTAACTTTATTTCTACCTTTGACTGATTTTGGTTTTAGAGGTATTTTGCCCCAGGATTTCCTCCCTGGAGTTACACCAATAATTTCACTTCCAGGTATATATCTGAAGGAATGTTCCCTCTATATGGCATGGTCTTGCAGCTGGCCTCTCCTGACCCCTGGCTATGAGATAATCTTTGGCTGTGATGCATCACCTTACTTTAATACTGGTACTCTATTGTGTCCTTTTCCTTAGAGATTTATAAGCATTGTCATTTTGGGTCCTCTGAGTCTTTTAGCAGTTAAACACTGCTCAACTGTAACTGTTAATGTCAAAACTGAGAAAGTTAAATACCCAGAACAGATTAGTTAGCTGATTATTTACTGATTAAACTACCAAATGTTGCTGAGGTCACAATTTTAAAGATTTTTCTTACAGTCACTTGGCCAGTCAGTAGCTTTTTAAAAACTTTTTTTATTGTGAACTAAAACAGATATGGAAACCCATATAAACAGATGTGAAAAATGGAGCTTAATCATTATAAGATAAACCCTTGTAACCACCACTCCAGTCAAGAAATAAAACTTTGCTAGGCATCTCAGGAGTTCCTCCATGTGGCTCTACCTAATCCCCACTCTTTATCTTCCCCTAAAAGTAGCCACCTTCCTGACTTTAATAGTAATCACTTCTTTGCATTTCTTTACAGGTGTATCAACCAAGTGAATATCCCTAGATTCCAGTGTAGTCTTGCCTACATTTCCCTTAATTACATCTTGCCCCCCTCCATTCCTTTCCCACCCAATAAGGAACCTGTGGAGTTTGATCTGTAGTTTCCCACCATCTGGTTACTGACTGTATACTCATGGTGCTGTTCAGTGTGTCCCTCTGTCTTTTATATGTCCTGCAAATTAGCAGCTGGATAGGGACATGATCAAATCTAGGTGTGAGGTCTTTAGCAAGTTTATTAGTGGTGTTTTGTTTTTTCATGCACCCATGTCTGATTTTTTCTTTTTTTGAAATTAGCAGTTGTTGGTGCCCAACATTACCAGTTCTTATGTTGATGTCATCTTAATCATTTTTGTTGCCTGAAACTTATTTTCTAACACATTAATTAGGAAGGGCCTATGGTAAAACTGGGTTATTGCATATTGATAACAATTTGTACCCTTTATATCTGAAAATATTTGCTGGATATAAAATCCTTGGCTCACATTTCTTTCCCTTGAGTATCTTAAATATGTGATTCCAATTTGTTCTGGCATAAAAGATTGTTAAAAAAGAAAGACTGATATTAATTTCATTTGTTTTCCTTATAGATCATTTTTATGTCATTTTAAGCTGTTTATGCCTTGATGTCCAAATGACCTTTTGCCTTTTTTCTTTGAAGTCCATATAATTTTAGTAGTTGTATCTTGGAATTGGTCAGACTGCATTTAAATCTCAGGTACACAGTGTGTTCTTCCTGTACATAGTTTCAAATCTTTTTTGTTGGTTATGTCAAGAAAGTTTTCTTGAGTTACAGCTTTTAGGATTTATTCTGTTCCCTTGCTCTGATGTGCTTCTTTAGGGACTCCCATTAGCTATATGCTACATCTTTCTGTCTTCAATAATTATGAATTTTGCTTGAATCCTTTATTTTTTATATTTAAAAATTCCTTCCTTTTTTACCTTCTATTTCTTTAAGATATTATTTATTGATTCCATCCATTCTTGTGTTCCTTCTAGTTAAGTTTCATTTCTAAAGATTTCCTTTTGTTCCTAATTCTTCCCTGATTTCTGTCATATCATTTCTGAATTCTTTCATGTGTATATAATTTTCTTAATGTCTTTTAGTTTGTATTCAAAACAAAGGGCACAGTTCTGTTAGAGACTGTAGGGATGTTATTTTGTTCCTCATCCTCCTTTTTTGTACGATAACTTTGAATGAACTTTGACCTCAGTGCTTTTCTATAGTTCATTTTTGGTTTTCCTAAACTTTTAGAAGAAACTATGTCTCACAGAACTTCCCTCTTGTTTCCATAAACAATTTTTGTTCAAAAATTTGACACATGGTTTCTAGATTTCTTCTCTTTAAATGCCTTTTTATGGCCTTAATTTTATCTGACCCATCTCTTTCAGATTTTGTCTCTGTTGTCCCTATCCTGCTCAGTGTTGATTCCACTCCTGACAGCATCTCCACCATGTGGAACACTGCCCAAAAGTGAGCTACATAGGTAGTTTTAAGAGTTCACAAGGGCTGTATTTCTCCAGCTCCTTGAGACCTCTCGCCTGAGAACCTTCATGCTCACTTACTAATATACTAATGATTGGCCAAACCCCTCCCAGTTTCTAAACTGGACCACTGTTGTTCTGCTGTTCTCAAACTGGATACTACATTCCCAGTGAATACCTATTGACTATTTTGCAGCTTCTTGTTTTGGGGTCCTTTTGATGCCCCATTATTTTCTCTGCTTTCCCCCTACATGGGCGCTGATACCTTCTAGGTGTTGTGGCTATGGATGGTTTCTCCCCATCTGCTTTTATGTTGGGGTTCATAGGAATAGCTCTCATAGGAATAATACTCATCATTTTTGTAAATGTTGTTCATGGGTTTTTAGTGTTGCTATCCAGCTGCTCTTGGCTTCTGAACAATTCCATTCTTCTTATTTCCTCCTACCCTTCTGATCCCCCTTCTCGTTCTCCTTTGTGGGCACCACCTCCGTACTCATGCCTTCAGTAATGTTTGTTCTCCAGCATTTTGTCTTAAGTCCCCTGTCTGCTCTTACTCTACACACTCTCCTGGGGGGATTTTCCCTGCATGCACTCTTATCTTCTCTAAGCAATAGCTTTTGAAACCAATATAAATAAAAGTCAAATGGAACATACCTTAATTACACAGAATATAGATTTTAGGGGATTGTTTGAGACACAGTTGAGACACCAACGATGATATTAGGCTCAGTATTTTAATTTTATCTTATTATAAAATTTCAGAAGTGTCATGGATGTGGCATTCTTGATTCAGTTTCACCCCAAATACCAGAATTCATGTCCATGAGGAAACTAGGCATTTTTACTTAAGAAGTACTCTGTGAACCTACTGAAGGAAAAATATAGGACTCTTAAACAGAGAATAGCTGATTTATACAGTTTTTCTACTGAATAAACAAGATTGTGGCTGATTCTGCAATAAAATGAACTGAGATAATGCACAGGAAACTATTCTGTTCCTTGGTGCAATAGATAATGGAAAAATACAATGGCTGGTTGTTGGTTTATTGTACAATTATGGTAAATTATGTTCCTAGATTTTCCCTAGGATCTCTCTTAATCAATGCCTGGCAAATAAATTCAAGATAAATTTAAGATTATATCCAAAAGGTTTGATTTGTATGATTTATTTCTATTTTCCAAGTAATAGGAAGATAATCTCCAAGTAAAACTTCTACTGCAAATAATTTAGCCATGGTTAGGATCTATTAGGTAAACTTTTAAGTAATTCTGAAAACACACCTTGATTCCTTACCTGGGAAAAGCAATTCAATAGGACTTTAGTTCTGCAGTGGTAACAGGCTGCCATTGAAATGAAGGGACTTTGTTTATTTAACATGGAAGAATTATCAAGAAAGAATTTGGAAAATCACAGTGCAAAATTTTGCCATTCAAGTATTTATATATTGATTAAGGGAATTAACTTAATTTAACTCCCAGAACAAATATTGTTATTTGGGTTAGAGATAAATCTAATTATTGATACTGTTATAAATTTATTTTCAGGGCTTGTAGATATCTAGCAAAATAAGCAAAGCACAGTGGACATAGAATGAAGAATCTTATGCTCCTTAACTACCTTACCTCTCACCAGCTAATCAAATAGCTAATTGGTGTCAGTCTTCATATTTTTCTCCTACTTCTTTTCCTTCCTAATGAACTATCATATACAAAGATTATAGACATTATAGTTATTCCGTTCATACCCTACTTGTATACTTAATGGTGGTCTGAGATGTTCAGTGAAAATACAGAGGTCAGGATCATGGAAGGCAAATTCAAAAGAGATGATTAAAAAGAATAAAAACACAATGTAAAAAGATACACAAAGGATTAATGGAAACAAATACGGGATGGTGAAGCACTTTGGGGCTAGCAACAGTGGGAAGGCATTAACACTATTAAAAGGTAACACTAGAAGGAGATAGGAGAAGAAAGAAACAGTTCCTGAACAGAGTGCTGCCAGCTCCTAGAAAGAGTGCTGTAGCTGATGAAGTGGGAAACTGGCCAAAGCTAAGAATGTAGCCATTTCCAAGCCACACCAATAGGGAGATGATAGGGGATAAATTTTCTAATGACTCTCTTCCAGCCTTCTGATCACCTGTGAATGAATCCAGGAAAGACAATATGGCCATTTTGTATGTGAACCATTAGTACTAATTTTTATTTAAATTAATTGAAAACTTTAGGCAGTAGAGGATATACTATACAACAAATGTATACCTGGAAGTTAATAAATACTTGGAAATTATTTGCTGAATAAATATAACTTAGAATGGACTATAAGCATTTTACTGAAGTTAGGTGACTAAGATCAAGTCTAGAACTAATTCTTACTTAAATTCCTAGCAAGGCAATATCTACTACAGTCAGCTCTTGGTGAAGGTTTATGAATTAAATAGTTAAATGAATACATGGATGTGTGGATGGACACATGAATGTATAGGTGACGCATAAAAGTTTACAGACATAAAGAACCTTGAATGTAATCTAGTCTAGTCCCTTCGTTTTGCAGATGGAGAAATGGAGTTTCAAATTGTTTAAAAACATAATAAAGAATTAGAAGCCAAATATCATGACTCTAGGCTCTCCGATGTTATCCCTCATTTACCATTTAAAATTTGCTCCATTCAAACCAATTACTGATGAAAAAGAAAAGAGCCAGAATCCCCTCACAAATCCATGACATATGCTTGCAATACTGGGCAAGTAGCATTCATCCACAGAAAGTACTTGAGAATATAGGTCCCCAGAACTAATCACTTAAAAATTTTCATTACTCAATTTAAAAATACATACTCTTGCCTTAATATCACTATTCAATTAAGTCTTCATCTTATTTTTTATGAAGGTACAGTAAAAATAAGCTTAACCAATGCCAAATTTACAAGTACATTTCCTTATCATTCTCCCAAGCATAGTCACCAATTTCCATTATGGAGACCCTTAAAGTTCTGACTGACAAAACACCAAGTATTAATTCCTCACTCCTAATCAACATTAATGTTTTTAGTTCCTTACTCACATAAGAAACCCTGCCTCAAAAAAAGTTGAAACCCTTCTTAATGATACTGGGACTTAAGTTTGACAATTTTCCACATGTGCTCTGAAGATTATTTTATTCTATCAGGATGTTAATATTATCTATATTTAATTCTTGTTTATTTAATCATTCAAAACTTTGAGTGCAGATATTGTTTAGCACCATTACTTTTTCCCTTCATTTTAGGGACTTAGATACAAGGCATAAAATTTGCCTTCATGACATTAAACATATGATCTGTATAAAATAGTTATAAGTTTTGAGGCCAGGAGCTATGTTTGCAATATACCTGGATTTTTTTTAATAGAAAATTCCAGAAAGATCAAATTACTTCTCCAAGGTCACAACTTGTTTGTGGCAGATAGAACTAGAATTAGATGTTTCTGTTTCTTAAAAGTATGTTCATACCTAGCATATGACTATGTTTTGGAGGATAAGCATTTTTCAAACCTTGGAAACCACATTTAAGTAAAATCCCCCTTAACGCAATCTTTGGAGTCCAAAGTAAGTAAATGTGGAAGCATGTTGTTGCAGGTAAGGAGTTTGGAAGAGTTGGCTGAAGGATCCAAGTCCATCTCAGACTCGGATGTGTACCACGTAGTGGCATCTGTTCTCTATGGACTAAATAGGAAGCGGGCAATTTGGGGTTCAGAGCTTTGACTCCAGGACAGCAGAATCTCGAGGTCAGTGCCTGTTTAGTCGGCCTGGTCTGGAAACATACCAGAGCTGCAGGGACTGGCCGTCCACCTCATGCTTCTCAGGATGGTCCTGATCGGCCTCGCGGAGGACAAGAACTCTACGCGCAGTGCCCCACCCCAGCTATTCATCCCCCATCTGTCTTTCTCACGCACATTTAGGAATGGGGGAAAGAGGATGGTTTCTAGGTGGAAGACAGCCAATCCCATTAGGTCCAATTTTGCTGTATTGCAGGCTTTTTTTTTCTTAACTATCAACATTATTTGTGACCATCAGCTCAATAATGAATCAAGAATATACCCGCATAATGACCTGCAATACATAGCAGTAATTTAAAGGCATTCTGTATCAACTAGCGTGGGGTGAAAGTTTATGGACACAAAAGACCAGTATAACAGCAGATACACCCGGTCGGTGTTGCCACTTGCCCGGTCCTTCTGTTCTTTAACATAAATTGGCAAAGGAAAGAAAACAACTTGTCGGACCTGAATTACAGCCAGTAATCTCAGCCAGTCTCCAAATCCAGCCAACCCTCAGAGGAGAATGACTTTGGAAGGGGAGGCAGCCAGTGAGACGGAGATAACAGCAATTCAAGACTCCCCCGCGGGCGTGCGCGCGCTCGCACCTGTTTCGTCGCTGGGTGACACAAGGTACCCAAATTCTGCACGGACTGAGGCGGCGCGGGGTAGGTGGGGACCCTGTGATTTCGCTTCCAAGGCTGCTTTGGGGCCGGGAAACTGCAGAGCCCGATGTGCCATAGTCCGCCGCCAGGGGGCGAACACTCCGCCCCACGACCGGGGCTCGGGAGAGACGGAGAAAGAGAAACGGGCTGGCTGCCTTACCTCCAGGTAGTACAAGTCCATGGTCGTGATCTGCGAGTCAAGGAAGTCTTCATAGGTGTTGAACTGAGTGACTATATTGTCCACGGCCGTCAACGCCTCTTCCTGATCCATTGCAGCTGTCTTGGCCGAGCGTCCCTAGCGACAGCTTGGCCGAGAGTCCCTAGCGACAGAGGCACGAGGTCAGGAGGGTCCACCCACTTGGTTCCTTCCAATCAGTTGGGAACCGCTGCGGAGCTTCCGATGTTAATACCGCCCTCAGCTTTTGCTACTGGGCTTGCAGCTTCCACGAAACCTCCGGGAGCCCCGTCTCAAATTACCAGCTCCAAGTTCTGGTCCGACACTGTCAGTAACTGACTTAGGCCTTGGTGAAATGTGCAGTTACGTGAGATGAAAACTGCAATGTGAAATTAAAAAGTGAGAGACTGCCAGGATATGAAGACATAGGTCCTCGCTCCTAATCTAACAACAAAGCATTGTTGTGCAGGACCAAAATAGAGAGGCTAGCGCTTGGGTAATCCAACGGCCATTTTTGCAAGAAAATTATCTCGAAACAGAGGACTCTGGAGTGGGTCTTGTGACCAAAGCCAATAACAAAATACACTAATGATTTTCTTAAATTATTTGAAAAAGTATAATTTAAAGACAGATTATTGCTAATGTATATGAGGAAAAATTTATGAATTTCCAAGAGGAAAGAAACTCAAGGGAACAATTTTTGAATAGTTTTTTGGCTCCAGTAGCTTGTCTTTTTTAACTTTTTTTCTTTCACTTTTCAAGTTTCAAAAGCACACATTGGAAGAGTTTCCCTGGCTGAAGCTACATATTTTAAAGGGTAGAATATCTGCTGAAACTTAAAAAGTAAAGCTTTTTACTAAAAACATTTCCTTTAGAATGAAGTTTTGTATTTTTAAAACGTAGATTTCAAGTAATCCAGCATGGCAGCTGGGAAAACTTTTCAGAATCCATTTTTGAATTTTAATATTCTACAAATCATTCTTGGGAATTAACACATAGTACAAGTCTGGCTGTATGGTAGTTGCTCTCTAGGTATTTAGTGAATTGATTTTTAAGATCTTCACAAATGTATTGAAAACAATTCATTAATGAAAAACAACTGGTAAGATACTTGACTTTCAATTGGCTTTCCCAATTTAAGGGAGTCATCTCAAACATTAGGATGTCACAAATGTACAAAATTTAAGTGACATAGACATAATAACGACTGGAATATAATTGACCCGGTTTTTAATATATTCTGAAATATTTTAAAAGGCATTTTAGGCATTATTTTTAAATGTCATTTAATCATTGAATTCTGGAGAATAGAAAAAAGAATAGAGAAACCCAGGACACTGATAATACAACAACAAAAATAACATTTATTGAATGTTCCCTGCATGCCAGGCATTATCCTAAGTGCCAACAATGGATTATATCCTTAACTAGTATTTGTATTAAAATTAACAACAACCAATTTGATATCACCTAATATCTTAAAAGATAACAAAAACTCAGAGTCCAAGAAGGAGGAGAAATCCATATAACTTAAGACTTCTAACTGATAAAGGTCATAGGTCTCAGCATTCTCTATTATCTAAGCCCTTCTGAAAGAAACATTATTCTGGGAAAATTGAGCACAAAGAAAGGCTTAGAAAAGTTTTAGCCACTTTCTATGGATAGAAAATACAAGTATTTGCTATAGTATAATAGTATACTAAAACTTTACCATGTGCCAGCCCTGTTCTAAATACTTTACATTGGTTATCTTATTTCGTTACCATGACAGATCTACTAAGAAAGTAGCATTGGCATTATTCCCAATATAGACAGAATGAATCTAAATGGACTGGCCAAAGTCTTCAAGATAGAAATAGCAATGCAACTTATTACCACCGATTTACCACTAATAGGAAATGGGTGAACAGAGATTTGAAAAGCCATATATAATTCATTATGAAAGTTTGGTTTTTTAATTAGAAAAAATATATGTCAAATTGTGAAAGGGAACATGGATCTACAAAAATAAAAGGAGCAAACGTGATGGCGTACTCCAAGGTGGAGGGGCCTCAAAGATCGGGTTGTATAGGAAAAAGCTACACATTGTTATGACTGTTGTGAGAGGCCCAGAAAGGAAAGTAGAGAAAAGGAAGTCAGCTAGAAGAGGAGAATTGGTAGGAAGGCTTTGAATGCTAGGTTGAAGTGTTTGCAAAAGGTAGTGATCATGTACTTGAATAAGACAGGGATACAATGAAAATGACTTTGAGTGGTGATCATGTACTGCTGAAAAAAAAAACTGCGTTACTGTTAAAGCCTCCAGAGTGCTTATATTTATTACATTTGCTTTGAAATCTTCCTCCGTCAAGATTTCATCACTTTCAAGAAACAGTAAAGTATCTAGAGAATCTTTGAGTTCATTAAATTATAGCACTTGACCACAAGGACCTAAATGTTAGTAAAATATGAGGTCATTGTTTGCCTATATACCATTCTATTATGATCCATTGTGATTGTGCATTTTCAGTGGAAACCTCATTAAGTATACTATTTGGTCAACAACACTTTGACAAAATAATCTCTAAAGCATCTAAATTTAAACAACCATGACAATATGGTCTGCCAATGAGTCTAGTAACATCTTCCAACTCATCACACTGAGGGTAATTTTCAACAAATCAGTTTCTCTCTCTCTGAATATTGAAAGGAAAAAATAAAATGTATGAATTTAGCCTGTTCCTTACAGAAAGGCTTTAATATTATCATACACCTAATTCAATTGTCTTTTTCTTAAGCTTCAGTTTCAGTTTAAAACCACTCTTAGACTTGTGCCTGAGAAATGACATGAAAGGATGGCAACAAAGGACAAGCTTCAGCAAGTCTCTATTTCCTATTGCAAAGTTTTGTTATGATCAGGAAATACTTCATCTTAGATAACACGCATTTCTGCTGAACATCTGGGATTTTTAAAGATTGAAACCTAGAATTTAGCACCCAAGCCCAGATAATTCATTATTTGCAAAAGGTCCATTAAGGACTGTGTATATTAACAACAGAACTCCAAAATATAAGAGAGAAGAGACATGGGCTATGTAAGAATAACAAAATGTATGCAATATTTAGCTTAGTTACTGAGTAAAAAATGGCACAATGTGAAAATAAAGGTCATCAGACCATAGGCAAAATCTAAGCATAAGTATCTCTTTAAAATAGGCTTTGGTACTTTACCCTACCTCGTGGGAGTATTTAAAAGAATTTCAAATTAAACTATACTTCTCCATTTTCAAATATTCAGCAATACTATGATATCTGGGAAAGTGACTAGGAAACATCCTCTTAGTATGTTGACATAATAGAAAGGAGAATGTCTTGGTTATTATGTTAATAAGATGCTAAACACGCTGAGTAAGAACTTGAGGCTCTATTAAAATAGACTTAATGCTTTACCACATTATAAGAAGGAAAAACATACTCTAAGATGAGTTTTGTGTCTGATGCTGCCCAGCTGCTTAAGTTTCTATGCATTGCTGTTGAGGACTATTGCTTAATCATCAGCCAAGGAGAGGTCTTTTGCATTTTATAATAATGACACTGAATGTATTTAAGATACTGTGATGAGATCACTGGACTTCCACACCATCTCAGTTGTTCTGAAGTGCTGGAGTTCTGGTTCCAGCTTCTCGGTCATGGAGAAACAATGTGTCTCCCAAGTTTTCTTGTCCCTTGCCCATATCTGACAGTGTAAAAAGAAGGCTCCAGAAGAGATAAAGACACGTGTAAAATGGAACTGCTCCCAGGAGTGGGCTTGATGGGTGTCAGCAGCAGATAAAGATAGAAAACTACTATGGTGCTGTGGGATCGATGATGGATATGATGGCTACAGCCATCTCTTTGAAACAGAGCAAAACAGGCTTTCAGAGATTCTGTGAGGTTTTCCTAACACTGAAAATTCCCTCGACCTCTTTCCTACATGGAAATCAGACTATACCCTAGAACTTCCCCTCTTCGGTAAGAAAACATCCCATGTGAATAGATGCACATCACTATCAATGCAGAGCTGCCAGTTTTAAGCGGGTGCTCAGCACTGCCCCACAATTTTACTGTTAATTTTTCCCTTTAATTCACTCTTATTTTCTACAGTGCCTTTTCCTACTTCTCTTCTTGCTTTAGTCTTATACCCTCCTGTCTCAAAGCAGATTATCTGAACTCCTACTCCACAAAAAGTAAAAATCATCAGATCAGATATCCTGTAGTCAAATATACAATCAATCCTTTACTTCTTCCTTTTTTTTCAATATGATATTTTCCTCCTCTTAGACCATCATTCTACAATGGTTCTCTCCTGTCTTCTCAAGGATTTCTTATTTTGATTATCCCATATGTCTTTCATATATTTATCTCTCTTCTCGATCTCTTTCTCACACACACATTCTCTCTCTCCCTCTCCCCCAGTTCCTTTCCCATTTTTAAAATAAGCAAATGAATCCCAACCAAACCTTCCTTAACTGCACAGCTCACATCAGCTATAGGTTTTCACATTTTCACAGCAGAGCTTCTTGAAAAGAGTTATTCACAGTCACTGTCTCCATTTCCTTACCTTCCAATTTCTGCCCAACGTATCCCAATCAAGTATTACACACCGCTCCACTGAAACCATTTTCACCAAAGTCATTAATAACCTCCCTGCCATTGAAGCCAACAGACATTTTTCCCTGTCCTCATCCTCCTTGACTCCCTTCTTTTCAAAACTCTCTCCCTTAGCTTCTAGCACATTCCTTTGCCCTGAGATTCGTTGGTCGACTGGGATTTGTTTTCCATCAGCTTTTTTTTTTCTTCTCAGTTTTCTTTGCTGGCTCCTGTTCCTCTTAACTAGCTTTTAAAAGTTGGAGATTCTCAGGGCTCTCTCTAAGACCTTTTCCTGCCTCTATACTCTCTTACTTTAAGACCATATCCATAACTGTACTTATGTCCTATTATGTCCTACATACATTTGGTTCCTAATCTTTATAACTAGCCACAGCACTCTCCTGAGCTCCAGACCACACATCCAACTGCCTACCAGACACCACTGGATGCATAATGTATGTAAAATTCTATTTTTTCTCTTCCCCTGCCTCCTCAATTTGCTCCTGAGGCCTGCAGTGTCCTCTCTCTCAATACACAGCCTCCTCTCCTATCTTTGTTCATGGCAGATAACTAGAAGATGGTTGTGACCCTTGCCTTTCCTTCACACCTGAAATATACTGCCTTCCAAGTACCGTCTCCAAAGTACATCTCTTGAAGACTCCAATTTCTCTCCAGTCTCCTTGCTCCTGCTTTCATGTCTAAGCCAGAGACTGACATCTAGACTCCCCAGAATAGCCTCTGTTTTGGTTTCCTAATACTCCTCTGGTGCCCTCTCCATTCTACCCTTACCATGCAGTCAGTGATTACCTAAAAACACACTGATCTCATTTCATCACACCCCTCTGAAAACCTCCACTGGCTTCACATTGCCCTTAGAATAAAATTTTTTTTTAAACCTGGCTGACAAGGCCCTCTACATTCTGACTCTCCTCTGGCCCTTTCCGCCTCATACAGTTCATGTTCAAATCACACTGGACAACCTTCAGTTTTCAAAGAAGCCACCATGTCTTTTGCCACTGGATCTTTAAATGCTCTGTTACCTCTACTTAGTGTATACTCTGTTACACTCTTTCACAGAATACTCTTTCTCCTCACCTTTTAGTTCCCTATTATAGACATAGGTATAGGTATAAGTTTAGAGATATAGCAGTTAATCTTTTCATATATTCCTAGAGCACTCTCTACCCTCCAAAATGTTATGAACATCTCACTTATAATAAAGTATTTGCATAATGTCTGTATTCTTTTTTAGAATCTGTGCACGTAAAGGCAAAGGCTATGTCATTCCTTTTCACAACTATGTTCCCAGCAGCTGACACAGTACTTGGGATAGAGTGGCTCCTCCGAAGTATTTGCTGAATAAAACAGTTTCCTATATGTTTCACTCCTTCATTTTGAAAACTACTAGGTGAAAGTCACTACACTCATTGTGAGGAAAATAAGCAACCTAAATTTTAGCACCTAAGTTTTAGAAAGGTTTTTTTGTAATACTAATAAAATAATAACACAAGAGCAATATTTTTGAAGCACAAATTCAAAACAGCTAAAAACAACTCCCAGCTGGAGAGTTTCAAGAAAAGTTTAAAGGATATCCTGGCCTTTGTAGTATTTGAAGTATTGAGGCAGGGACCTTGGGCTCTGAATAAATAGATGTCCATGTGAATGAATCCTATGTGCCAAAGTTCAAGGTGAGAAAATACAAGATATGTTTAGGGAAGAGTGACCAGGTAATTGATTTTAGTGCAGGATATGTGTAAGAGCAGGGAAAATGGTATGGTAAGTCAGAAGCTGACCGTGATGTGATTTGCCAATTTAAGAAACTTTAACCACAGTCTTCAGGCAAAGGAGAGCTTAAAGGAGCTGTTTGGAAAGAAGTGATAATCAGACCTGTAGTTTAGGAACATCATCCTGACACCAGCACATGGCTGCAGGGGAGGCAGGAAGACCTCAGATCTAGAAAAGAAGAAATTTGGGGAGTCTGATTTTGAGAATAGCTGTAGGAGTGATGGATTCAGGAAGCCTTTGGGGAAGGAATTTTACAGAGCGGCAACTGATTTCACCTTCAATACACATTTTTTATCCTCAATTAAGATTTAGAAAATTTTCATTTTAGATTAAATTTTTACCCACTCAAAATAAATACAACGATGTAGTTGTTTTTTAAGGAAATCTTGCTGGTACTTAATAAACTCGGATAATGAGTAACTGACTTGAAGGCAAAGATTCCGATGAAATTTCAGGAGAAAATTATAAGTGACATCTTTAAAACCCCAGAGTCAAGATAGAAACAGGCTGCCTCTCTGAGGAGTATATTTAGCCCCTCTAAAATATGCAGTGACCTCTATAGAATTCCTAAGAGGAGAGGCTTAATTTATTTTAAGTCAACATCTTCTGGCCTCTAAGTATAATGTCAGAGCTCCTCAGCTACTCAAGAATTTTTGCAGTTATGGTAAAATAACCACAGTCACAGCTAAACCAGTACAGAAAGAGGGTAAAAAATCACTAGACTTCACTAGACTATTAGAAGAAGCATTAAAGGAAGGGATGCCAGTTCCACTAAGAGCTAATCGACTCATTGGACGTAGCTCTACTTCTCCAGGATATCAAATATTATCTGACTACAGATAAATTAATCACAGTAACTACAATAAAAGATATTTTGATCCATCTTTCGTGCTGGCTCTCATTTGTCAAAGCAAAAGTGAAATTTATTCACTCAGCAATAATTTGACGTAGCCAGATTAGGCACTGTGTTGGGCTCTGAAAGTGGGCAACAAAAAAATAAAGCCTGGTCTTTTGTATCTTTAAGGATATAATTTGGGATGGGAGGTAGAGGACTTGAACTCATGGAATGAAGGAAAGGGAAGATGAACTAAGCAGATTTGGGGAAAGAAACTTGTAAACAAATGAGTAAAATAAAATTTATAGGAACTATGATAAAAATACAGTGTACAAAGTGAAATTGGTGAGAAAAATTGATTCTATGTGTGGAGGTCAGATTTAATAGAAATAATACAAGAATGTGATATTTTAAGAAATCAGAAAATAATTTTGTCTTCTCCAAAAGAATGAGGTAGGGCTGGATGATCTCTAAGATTACCTCTAGCTTAAAAATTCTGTGATATTCTAACATGTATGTTCATTAAGGGTCTGGGTTTAACCTGAAGGAAGCCTCTGAGAAGAAGGGGAGGGAGTAGAATTGTTGCCCTATAATGCACCATGCTTCTTAATTTTTCCATTTACTATGTAGTTTCTGAGTCAATTATTGGATTTTTGAGGCTTTTTGTAAAGGACTTATAACAAGAATTGATTGCCAACTGCTTTGAGAGCCTTTTATAATAACTACTCTGGGGAGCAAAAAGGTTTTTATTCCATGTTCCTTCATAATGTTTCCCAACAGATTTCATATTTCAGAAAGACTATACACGTAGCAAATAGTAAATACCTGAGTTTTTTAAAAAAACAGTTTAAGAATATTGTCCCTACCTCAAGTAAACCTCTCGTATATGCCTTGAAGCATTATTGCGATAGCAGCAAGCAAAAACAATGTGTCTTTTGGTAATCATTCTCATTAGCCTAATCGCTCAAAGTTTCTAAATAATACAGAGGGGAATTTAATATTTAATACTAAGTAATTTAATAATAAAATTAATACTCCTACTGATATCTGGAAGTTTGGCCTGCATAATTATTCAAAAGTGAAGAATTATATTATTTGTATAAAATACTTGTATTTTTCCTTTATTATAGGCCCATATAATTTATTGACCATTATGACATACATGATTACATAACTAATTTGTTCCTCCACATGTTAGTCAGCCTTAATTAATAGCTTTTTAAGCTAATATAATTTTTATCTAAGTCTTTGGAAAAAAATAATGAAATCTTTTATTAGGTCAAAAAAAAACTAAGACAATTTTCCTGAGAAACTGAAATTTAATAAATAAAGTGCTGATTTAGGTTTTAGAAAATCAGGGCCCAATTGTGTTTATTTCATTGGGAACCACAATCAAATCCTATAGCTCTTTTGTATTTCCCTTTTGAGAGGCAATGATAATAAATTACAGCTTCCTTCAAGTCATACTTAACAGTGAAGTTAAGAGAAATGAGATGCATAAAACAGAGACCATGTTTTCTACTTTCTATTTTAAGTCATAGTTCTTCGATCCATGAGGTCTGCCCCCAAGACATCAGATGGCAGCTGGCTTCCAATCATTGTTTAGTTTCTTGGTCCAGAACCAATTGCCCTGATCTACACACTATGTTCCAACCAGTTTCTGACCTTCCTGTTACTGATGAAGTTTGTCTCTCTTCCATTCATAATCTCATTTTGCCTTTCTGCCTTGTATTTTACCCTGCTTTCCCAGGTATGACCTTGGCCGTTGCCCCTGAAAGAGAGATGGGTTTGTCTTTGCTGCCTGTCTTTCCCTGAGTAATTCATTTAGCCCAACCTCCTGCGGGTGGCGCTCCTGCCCGAGTCTCACCAGCCGGAAAGCCGCTCTTTCTGTGCTGCCATTGGCGCCCTGCAGGAACAGCTCTTTACACACAGGTGAATGTCATAATGCAGTGTGGTTCGGGAACATCAGGCCTGCCGGCCAAAAAGTCACCTAGCAGCCTACCTGAAATTCCAGCCAAAGATCATTAGTGTTGCTCCTTAAAATAACTTGGCTGTTTTGAATTGAAATCCTTCTAACCCCTACTCCTACTTTTTTCTATTTGAATGTTTTCTTATGTGATTTTTGACAAACTCAAGATTTCCTAAGATTTCAACTGTTGTGTAATAGCAGAACAAATGGTGCTTGGTAAGGAAGATTTTTATGTTTTTTGTAATCTGCTTATCTTCCTTTTATTCTACTTTAGTATTTAGAAAGAAAATTTTTTTTTAAAAAAGTTCACCTCCTCACTAAGGACAAGGGATTGTATACAAGACAAGAGAGTGGCCCAGGAATGATGGTGACCGAAGTGACAGAAACTGTGACCAGAGTGAGAAAAATCCAAGCAGACCCATAGGGAACAATATCAAGACTGATCCTCATCGGCTGATTCTACTTCCTAAAACCTAGGAGGCTCTGAGTTTTTGTTTCACTGTGGAGGTTTTTTCATTGTAAATGCCTTCTGGAGTAGATTTTAACAGGATGAAGCCTTTCATTGCCTGCAAAAATATTAGTGAATGGATTATCAAAGATATAAAAATTAATTAAGCTACTTAACAGCAGCATTGCACTCCTAGAACAAATGAAGACCTAGCCATGTTGATCTGGGGAAGAATGAGGTGAATCAAATGGGAGGACCCAATCCAGTGAGGTGACCTGTTGTGGTCAGGGATTAAGAGCAGCCAGTGACACACATGATGTGGTCTGGGCGCCATGACGAAATCACCAGCATGACTCAGAGATGCACACAGAAGGGGCAGAGCAGACCAAAGGGAGATCTCCAGCTTTACCGTTTGCCTCGGGTTTACATTTAAATTGTTCTGAAAACGTGTGTGCCTTGCAGAAGAGAGGACAACCATGGAAACACACACCCACAGGGGGATGGCTCCTAGTTAATATCTACCTCCAGGCCAGCCCCAGTATTTGCATGTTGTGGGGCCACTCCCCCTCGCATCTCATTCCTGATGCACGTGTGTGTGGACACCCCAGCCTGAAGGTTTAATCCAGGCCCAAGCCTGGCCTCAGGCAGGACACACACACCTGCAGTGAAGAGGCCCTGTTAACAGAGAATTCTGGAATCCTGCGTACCCAAAGCCTAGTCTGAAAGGAATGGATCCATGCTCAGGTAGTCCTATTATTTTGGCCACTTAACCCTTCAAATTGGGAAGGGTAGGGTGAGAAAAGGAGGATGCACTTAAAAATACAGGCACCAGCCTCCTTTACCTCTTCCCCCTACTGCCCGCCATGAGGAAGGCAATCGTCTGTGAGCAGGGCTGAAGCACCTAATGGCAACCTTTGAAATGGCCCATGTCTGTCATGTGACTGACACTAAGAACGTCTGCCAGCCACTACTGGACTACAACCACACTGTTCCTCATGCTCATTTGGTCATCTTTTTCTTCAAAAGGGGAAGAAAAATAAAGAACAGATGGACTAGAATCCAACATTCTTTCAAGAATAACAAAATGTCATGTAATCTCATCTCTATTCAGACTGAAAGAAATGTCCAACCATTTTAGAATTGTGACACGATACCATAAGTTGCTCAATGTCATATTTATACTGGTGACCTTAATGTAGTATTATATACAAGTGTCATTTGAAGTCTTTCGATTTGGTTTAAGACACGTATGAAATTTTATTACCACTTGGAAAACTAAGGAACATCTCCGTAAATAAGAAAGCATTGTGTTAAGTGTGCAAATTGTGGGTAAAATTCTGATTTCTTCAGAGGGTCAAATGTGCTAACCTCTCTTCTTTGGATCATAGAAGAATAACTGCAGCTTAAAGATCATGTTTCAATATATATATAAGGAAACTGAAATCCAATAAGTTTCAGCATCTAGACAGTACTTTGCACATAGTATGTGCTCATAAATATTTGTTGAATGAATGAAATGTTACCCAAATCCAGAGATACTGACAGAGCAAGTGTTGGGAGCCAGAGGGACTCCTGATTCCTGGTCAGTTGTTTTCCCAGTAGTCGTCCTCACATTTTCCCTAGCTATATTCAGCAGTACATCAAGACATAATCGTAGTCATGTAGGTCCAAAACCCAATACGTGAAGGGAGGAGGAAGAACAAAAAGAATGCAAGTCCCAATCACAGAAATATGTCTTTGTGCACTTCTAGTTAAGGGAACCATAGTGCCAATTGTTGTAAGGGGTGAAACAAAATATCCCTGCCTGATGCTGCCGGACACAAGACGCTGGCAAACAGGAAGCCATTCTAACCCTCTGCTCAGTTGAGACTAGAAGTGTTTCAGCTTCTTTAGCCCACATGTACACACACAAAGATAAAGTATTTGAAGTATACCTAAAACTCTTTGCTTCTGAAGAATTATTGAACAAAAATCTGGCCTAATATAGCTTCCTAGGTACCTCATCAAATGGCCTGGGCAAATTTTATTTTATAATATCAAATATTATATCTAAATATAGTAGTTACTTGAGACAGAGAACTGGATTCATTGAGTCTTTTATCAACAGTCTATTGTTTTTTAAAATAATACAAGTGCAGATCTGCTAAAAGCGTGGACTCATTCCCTACCGAAGTGGTGTTCCAAATGTAATTCCATCTGCCTGATATTTTGACATTTTAGGTCTGGAAAAGCACGGGGTGAAAGATGGCAAGGAGCAGGGGAATTTTAGTTCAGAAGTGCAACAGCTCACGTAGAATAGAGCTTTAGGAAAGCAGAATCCAAAAGCACTGTGACTAATACATTTTTCAGATTTATTAAGTGGGAAAACTCAGAGGCAAGAGAAACAAGAGGCAAACAGAATTGGCTCCCACACCAGCTCTTCAGGATTCTGATGCAGTGCCCTAAGATTATTTTCATAGCTGGGTAAGAATAAGTTATAAATGTATAACTCATAGGCAAGAAAATGCTTTCTGAAAATAGTATTTTGTACTAAGATGTCAACAACCAAAGAAAGTACATAAAGGTTACGGCCAACTGTTACTCTGGATAGGGTGCACCTGTTTAAAAAAGAAAAAGTCTAAAGAATTTGTTCTCCTATTTCATATCCCTTGACCTTTTCAACCATTAGCTTCACAATGCTAATAAGTGACAAACCAAAGTTTAAATGAATCTGATTTTGGAAATATATCGAATGTTTATACATGCAGACCAAATAAAGTTCTCCTCAGCAACATTCTAAAATGTTTGCATAGGTGTAACTGGAAGGCCCGTGTTGAAACGACTGGATAGTTAATATTAAAAGTGTAATTGTTGCTTCAGAAATAATACTTTTAGTAACATCTTTATTGAAGTGTAATTCACATACCATATAATTCACAAATTGAATGTGTAACTGAGTGGTTTTTAGTATATTCATAGACTTGTGCAACCAATCAACAAAATCAGTCTTAGAGCATTTTGTCATTCCCAGTAGACATTGTGTACCCACCTACCCAAACTGCTCCCAATCCTAGACAACTACTAATTAACCTTCTACCTCTGGAGATTCCCCTATTCTGAGCATTTCGTGTAAATGGAATCTCATCATATGTGGTATTTTATGACTGCTTTCTCTTAGCATATTTTATGGTTCATTTATGTTATACCATGTATCATATTCCATGCATATCACATATCATGTATGCATTATATGTGAGGTATAATATTCCATTACATGGGTATACCACACTTTGTTCATTCATTAGTTGATGGACATTTGGATTGTTTCCACCTTTTGGCTATTATGAATAATGGTGCTGTGAAAACTGATATACATGTCTTTGTATGTATATGTTTTCATTTCTCCTGAATATACACCTAGGAGTGGAATTCTTGAGTCAGATGGTAACGCCACAGTTAACTTTTTGAAGAATTGCCACACTGCTTTCCAAAGTGGCTGCACCATTTTACATTTCCACCAGCAGTGTATAAGGATTCTAATTTCTTCATATCCTTGTCAACACTTGTTATTATCTGACTTCTTGATTATAGCCAACCTAGTCAAAGTAAAATAGTATCTCATTGTGGTTTTTGATATTGACCACGTTTCCATGAGGCTCTTGACCATTTGTATGTCTTTTTTGGAGAAATGTCCTTTCATAGCCTTTGCCCATGTTTTAACTGGGTTGTCATTTTAGTATTAAGTTATAGGTATCCTTTCTATATTCTAGATAGAGTTCCCTTAGAAGATATATGATTTTCCAATAATTTCTCTCATTATGAGAGTTGTCTTTCACTCTTGATAGTGTCCCTTGAAGCGCAAAAGTTTTTAATTTTGATAAAGTTTATTTAATCTTTTTCCTTTGTTCCTCCTGTTTTTGGTAGTGTATCTTAAACACTTGCCAAATCTAAAGTCATAAAGATATATCCCTTTGTTTTCTTCTAATAGTTTTATTCTTTTAGCCTTCATATTTAAGTCTTTATTACATTGCAAGTTAACTTTTACATGCAGTATTGAGGTAGTATTCCAACTTCATTCTTTTCAAGTTGGTTATCCAGTTGTTATATTGCCATTTGTCACAAAGACTCTTCTTTTCTCATTGAATGGTCATGGCACCCTTTTTGGTAATACAAGGGTTTCTTTCTGGACTTTCAATTCTATTCTGTGGATCTATATGTCTGTCGCTATGCCAATATAATGCTCTCTTGATTACTGTTGCTTTGTAGTAAGTCTGAAATTAGGAAGTGTAGCCTTCTAACTTTGTTCTTCTTTTTCAAATTACCTCTGGCTATTTTGCGTACTTTGAGTTTCTATATGCATTTTAGGATCAGCATGTCGCTTTCTATATATGTGTTCCCCATATTACAAAACATAAATACTTACCACTTATGGCTACTTTTCCCCTCTACATAGAAAACTATTCTGGCAATCACTTTGCAAACAAAACAGAAAACAGAAAACAAAAACTACCAACATCCGGCACAAACATAGAGCAAAGCAGTAAAAATTACTCAAGAATTATACAGCTGATTCTGGGAACACTGGGGGCCTCTCAACATGTTTCTCTGTCTCTGTAAAAGCCATCTGTCATCCACCTATGTCTGTCTGCATTAGAATTATGTTTCTAAAGCACTCATTAAGAAGCTCAGCTGATAGGTTAGTGGCTTACCAGAGGGGACTGAGTTCAGGGGCAACCTCGATACCCCAGGATGTGGCCTCCAGGACCAAGGGATATTACAAGGAGAGTGGCCATGAAGTTTACCTGAGAAAAAGGAGTTTTATCTGGAAATTAAGAGAGAGACACACAGAGATAGAAAGACAGTGAGATGCTGCATGGCAGAGTTGATAGCCTAAGATATCATTAATTCATAATGAAGCCAACCACAGGAATGCTTACTTACAAGTGACTTATCTGAACATGCCCCCATAAGCTGTATTTAAATGCTGTTGATTTTAATCTTGATGAAAATGGTGGAGCATCCTTATTAGTAAAGAGATAGAAAAACCAATCTAGAATTGACTCCAGAGCTTTACCATTAACTAGAGTGATGTGAATTTAATCTTGATGTGAATTTTAATCTTGGATCTTCCCTTGTGACTATGTCATATTGGGTAAGTATCAAAATCTCTCCTAAGGCTGTTCTCTTATTTGTAAGCAGAAAGTAATAGAAGTACTTATCGTTTAGGGTATTTTAAAGGATGAAATGAGAAAATACACATAGAAAAATTTAGCACAGTGCTTGGCACATAGTAAGTTCAAAAATGGACCTGAATTCTCTATCTGTTCTTAGCCTCCTTATCTGAAAATCTTAACTAATAATTTATGTCTTACACTTATATTTAATTGTCATTGAAAGCTAATAAGAATATACCATAATTTATAGTATATTTTATATATAATACATATAACAATATTATATATGCTATATATAAAGCATATATATTATATATAAAGCATACATATGCTATATATATTTATATATGCTATATTACATATATACATATATGGAGAGAGAAGTATATATATATATCTGTACATACATACTTTTTTTCCAACTTTTCTACCTTAGCATTCAGTTTATTACCTCCTTTCATTCCAGGAAGGGAGTACTCCTTGGATTGAAGACTAACAGACAACAAACCTACATTAATTATTAATGCCTACATTAATTCAAAAGTCTTGGCTGTGTCTTTTTCAGAGGCACTAGGCACATAGTAGATGAGAAATGACAAGGCCATGTCATGTATGTACCACCTAGAGATCTTAACATAGTATGTAGGAAATAGTATGAGCTCAAAAAGTGAACAAAAATGACATCTCATACATGATTAAAGATAGGGGAATATAATAAAATAAATTAAAAAACTGAATAATAAGGAAAATGTGCCATTGGATATGCTATAAACAAATATAAAAATATTTTACTCCTTTTTGATACATTTCGTTGATATTTATATATTGTACTTTTACACAATTTATAAACAAAGATAAAATTTGGACTGTGGATATAAATAAGTTTTAATTAATAGGGTTGATTTTAAAAGGTATGAAGACTTGGGGTGAGGGGAATATTTCTCATTCATCTATCTATATATATCTATCTACCTATTGACCCAACCATCATTTTTTTTAGTTTGAAATTTCTATTTATATCCAGTTCTGATGGAAAAGAGGAAAACAGAAGGTATGAGAAGTATCAGTGGACATAAAATGGATTAAGTGAAGTCTCTTAGGCATAGAATTCCCCAAGGGTCATAGATACCACACAAATTATATTAAAGTATCTCTACTTGTCAAGCTCTTAATATGTATTTGAAATATTTCATAACTCACAGAGGGAGAACTTATCTTGATATATAATTTGCATCTCTCTTGCTGAAATAAAAGAATCACCTTCTTATAAGTCCTCAATAAGATTTGTAGGAGTTTTGGTATGTTGTTTTTGGCTTGCCTACTTGTTTTCAAAAAGGACTGTAGCTGCCTTTGCTTGTAGATGAACCCAATACCCTAATTTGCCTACTTAGAATCTTTTTTGTTACTAGTTTTCTGTCATAGATTGTTCCCCTGCATAGGTGGTCTTCCTTTATAAACATTAAATAGCAATATATATGTAATACATGTTATGTATATGTATAACATACAATAAACATACATGAAGTGGAAATTGAAAAAGAGATAAAAACATTTCACAATGTTTTAAATACTTAAAATAATCTTGCTTTATTATTTTAGTTGAAAGCAATATGATGCTCTTGCTATTTTTTAAAAACTTGGTTTAACCTTTTCTGGTACAGCAATTCAAAGCTATGGGCCTAAATTCAGTATGTTTCAATATATGATTTAAGTAGCTGCTATAACTGAAAAATATTATTCACAAGCTACGTAAACCCAAATGGGAGAGGTGCAACATAGGCTTGGCTTACTGAATGACAATACCATTTTTCAATCCCATCTGCCAATTATTTAAAGGATTTTTTTGAAATCCAGCAAATACATCTTTGTCTTCCCTGATAGCAGTTATTCTTCCATGCTTGTTAGAAAGTACGGCACATCTTTAACTACAGGAGATTTCATTTCCTCCAGGGCAGTACTCCCCAGTGTCCCCTCTAGTCCTGGCCCACGTGACTGCCTCTAAGACCATGTTTTAGTTAAACAGGAAGAAATGGTTTTGCTATTGAGGCTGCAAGTGCATGTTTGTGTGTGTGCCCATGTACATGCACTCACACATTCACATATATGTGTATTGATACACATGTAAGTGTATCAAGGTTTTTTAAAAGCATGTGAATGAAAAGTTGGTATTGATTGACCTGTGCCTCGACAAAAATAAGTTGACATGTGGTGGGAGAAGGGGATTGTGGGGTATTATGTTTAGTACACATGGTGTGGGGAATCACAGGGAAAACAGTGTAGCACAGAGAAGGCAAACAGTGAATTTGTGTCATCTTACTACACTGATGGACAGTGACTGAATTGGGGTATGAGTGGGGACTTGATAATATGGGTAAATGTAGTCACCACATTGTTTTTTCATGTGAAACCTTCATAAGAGTGTATATCAATAATACCTTAATAAAAAAATTAAAAATTAAAAAAATAAAATACATCTTTTCTAAAAAAAAAGTTGACATGAAACTCTCAAATAAGCTTTTGTAATTTAATAATACTTGGAGATATGTTAGAGGAAGAGGGAAGGTAGGAGGGAAAGAGAAATAGAAAAAGAGATAATTCATGCTACCTTCTGAGGAATATTTACAACATTAAAATGTAAGAAGGGGTACAAGAGCAATAAAAATAGAGGCCATGTCTGTCTCCTTCCTGAGTACTCCACTTAGAATCTGATCCTTGTTTGGCTTCCAGATCCAGCAGTTAAAACCAACCATGATGAATGGACCATAATAATTGTGTGATACGCTTCATATGGTCCCTCTCAGAATAGCATACTACGTGGAGCATCATTTGTGAACTTCATTTATGAGAGGAAAGGAATGTGTTGTAGCTGAGCCCTTCTCAGTCTTAGCTTCTATGTTGGCTTCATAATAAAAAAGAATCATGAAATCAAATGTAAGCACATCTAACAGTAGTCAAAAAAAAAAAAAAGACAGCTAGAGAAGCTTCGTACTTTCCACCGCCAGTTCCATTTCTTTCTTTGGTGATTTGACTTTTCGAAGAGGTAAAGTAAACATCCGTAGTGAACAGTGTGAGCATAATTCTGGCAATTTCTGCATTTCCCTTAGAGCATCAATCTTACTTATTGAAAAGTGAAAGGTTAATTTTAATAAATGAAAAAGCCAAAGGAATAAGACTCTAGGATTGAGATCTGTGATGCATTGGGCTATGTAGCCTCTTAATATGTAAACATACAGATGTCACTTTGCAAGACACAAAAGAAACTGAATATAGTTTTTATTTTAGAGCTGAAAGGAAGCTTATTTGATACTACAGATAAGAAAACAGGGGCAGAGCATTTAGTTTGTTTGACCTAATTGTATAGCTTGTTAGTGGGGCAAGGCAGGCACTCCAATGCAGATTTTTCTCATTCTGAGACCAAAGTTCTTTCCATGAAAGAACGAGCTACTTTCTTCTCCCACAGAAGATGGTTGTAAAGGGGGAAGTGGCATCAGTTTCAGGGTGTACAATGCTCCTCAAGTGTGGGCGCAGCAGCCCTGCAAAGGCTGCTAACAGGTCGGCACAAGGACAACAGCAGTGGCCCTGCAATGTGGGTCTCCTAATGATGTCAGGAGCTTAGAGAACAGCTACATGGTATCTGTTATTATCCAGTACTTAATTACATTGTGCTTTAAGGAAATTAAATTGTGCTTTAAAGGAATATCACTAACCTCTCCTGCAGTATTCTAAGTTTTTCAATGTTTCAAACTTCAAGTCTCAACAACAGGTGATTCTCAACACAGGCCACCACATTAGACTCATCTGAAGCAATCTTAAAAATACGGAAGCCTGGGGCCCCACCTCGGGACAGTGAAATTAGAACTGCGAGGGGGTAGCTCAGAGTAGGGGATTTTTTGGTGGTGGTGGAGGTGGTTTTTTTGTGTTGATAAAACTGCCTTGAAATGGTATTTTGTAAAGTACCCCCAAGTGATTATAAAGTATAGCCAAAGTTGAAAAGAACCCTGGAACTCTGTCCTGCCCTATGGCTCAGGTCTACCCTTTTTGTTCCTTTCTTTAGAAAACTTGCTCTCGGATAATGTCCTCAAACTTTCCTATTCATCGGCATTCCCTGGAGGGCTTGCTACAAACTCAAACTCATTTTTGGGCCCCAGTCACAGGGTTTCTGACTCAGCAAGTCTGTGTTGACTTGAGACTTTGCATTTCTGCAAGATCCTCTTGCTGCTCAACCAGGGGTCACATTCGAGAGCCACCACTCTGAGCACGGATAAAAGCCCTCCAGGTTCCTTCTTCCATAATGATCTTTTACCATAGAAGGCAAAATTCTTGGACAATAACTCCCCAGAGTCCCTGACTACTTCCCTTCTGGTCAGTGCTAACCTCCAGCAAATGTCCTTGCCTCTCAGCAGTGTTAGTAAGCTTGTAGCAGTTATAGCAGCTAGACTTGGTCATTTGCATTTAGTTTTTAAAGAACAGTTCTCTTTTCCTCAAAACATTTCAAATACATTTGGACAGAATAACTTTCTAAAGGAATTGCTGCAGAGCTGTGGCTACAGTACAGTGTCTCTGGCACATGCTCTGTAGACATAAAGCACAATGTAATTAAATTTTGCTTTTTTCCACACAGTAAAAATAAAGAGGTAGAAACTCCCCTGGTTTTCCTCCTTCTAAGTGCATTAATACAAGGAAACTGCTGCTGGTAAATGGTAACTGATGCCCCAAATCTGGGGAATGCCAGGATAAACTTATATCCGGAAAACTGATAATCATTTAAAATTTAGAGTGAAAAAGGAACAGCATTTACTGAATGCCTACTGTGGGCCAGAGCATTACACATTTTTAATTTACAAGATGACAATATATATTTAGCAAACCCTCCAGGTGATTCTTATGCAGACTAATATTTGAGAACCATTATTCTAAGGAAATAAATATTTGAATGTTGGTGTTTTGGAGGAAAAAAACACTGGGGTTTTAACAGGTCTGGATGAGGTCTCCCCCGAAAGAGAAATACCTGGTGAGAGAAACCAGGTAGCTGGGAACTGGGGAGAATAATCCTGTGGCGTGGAACAATGTGTGGAGAAATGGAGCTGTCATCTGCTTCAGGCAAGCTTCATATGTGCCCTAGAGCCCTATTTAGGGTGTTCAGGCAGGATGTGCTAGGGCAGCCTTCTGGAGAGGTAGAATGGTTGTTGTAGACATAGCCTGATTCCATGATTCTGAGGAACCCTTCTCATGCCAGGGATTCCACCATGCTGAATGCTTGCAGGACTGCCTCAGATATATGCTGAAAATAGAAATTAATTTACAGGTTGAGTTAAGACAGAAATCGAGTTGTGGCAGGCTGGGGACCAAGGAGGTGATGGAGCAGAGTGCTGCCTGAGTCAGACAGATTCAGAATTAATTCTGATAGTCACTTCCTAGATGGTGAGCTCAGGTAAATTACTTAATTTCTCTTGTCCTTATCTATAAAAGGGGGTATCATACCTACCTCAGAGAATTGTTGTGAGGATTAAGAGAGAGAGACATGCTTGGCACCCAGTAGGAGCTCAGTTGTCCAGAGGCAGCTGGCAGACTCAGCTCTCCCTCCGGCATAATGGAAGTAGTCCTATCTTTTTTCTTAAGTAGAAGCTTTTCTCTATGGGTTTTGCTTTTCATTGTCTGCTTTGTCTTTTCTGAATAGAAATGACCAGAGAGAAAGCCTGAGAGTAGGTGGGAGCTGGTTAGATATTAGCTTGTTCTTTCATCCTGCTCCCCAATCTTTCCAGTCTTTTCCCTCCAGCTCTTGTGTGGGTGGGGGTGCCACCCCAGGCATGTTTACGTGCTCCTCCAACACTCAGCCAGATCTGCTTGGAAAATCAGTCTTAATTAGTCATTCACCTAGCATAACTCAGCGAATCTGTGTGTTAAGTAAACTATCCTATATAGAACTTAATTTCTCATTTCATCTCAAAAAGGTAAAATGGCCAATTCAGGGTGGAGGAGGCTTAGATCTCATTTTCTCTCCAATCTGCCTATTTTGGATTTGTGAATTTTAAACTTAATGATCCACAGATGAATTCCCCATGCCAGCTACCTGTCAAGAGTAGCAAGTACTCAGCCAGCTACTGCATTAGGTTTTGGTTTAAAGCCACTCTAAATGATTTATTGTTTCTAAATTATTTATGTGGCATTATTCCTTTCTTGTAAAATGCAGAAGTGCTGTCAGAAACAGCACAGCAGCAAGATCATGAATGGTATTACAAGTAAATCAAGGTAATTAGAGGCTTCAAGTTGCAAATACTGACAAGTTCTCTCCACCAGCCACCACTTCACTGAAGATAATAAAATTTGCATGATTTCCTGACATTATACTCACCACATATTTTCACTGCACTCTCACTGTAATTACTTAGAGCATGATCTCACACTCATGGCAAACAGAACTCTCACTGAACCCAACCATGACTATTGCAGATGCTTAGAAATGAAGAGGATGGAATTAAGGGAAGAGCTCCCTACATAGCTTTAGGGATCTGTGATGTATCAACTGAATTTTGACAGCTAAGAAAAAGGGAAATATTCTCAGCTACTCCTAACCTACAATCACATTAAATCACAATGAGTCTAAGGTATCTCAAAAACAGGATTTGTGTCCTGGGTTTGTAATGATTGATTCCTACAATTTGTTTTCTGGTACCATGACCTGAAAAAAAAAAGTCAAAGGTGATTTTAATCCTTAATATAAAGCACATCTAGGCACAACTCTAGGACTATGGAAAGAAAAATTCTGTATTACTCCTCAAAGATCAGAATAGACAAGTAAAAAGGTTTCAGCACACTGAAAGATCAGTGGGTACTTGTAGAAGCAGAGGGTAACTAAGGCAAGTCAGTTTAATATCTGTAATCCACATCCAACCTCTCATTTTGTCAAGTTACTCCGAACTGCTTGGTGCATCTCTCATATATACCAGCACACGCACTCATACACTCTCCACGTGCAGACTCAGAGAACCACATTTACATCTGACCATTTGCTCTTCTTTTCTAAACCCTAGAGTACTCCATAGCTGTCTCAACAGGGAAGGAAAAGTTTAGGCTTTGAACTATGTAATATATAACAGTTTCGAGGATGAACATCCTTATACACTAAAACCTGGAAGACAAGGAAGAAAACAAGCCCAACTTGATTCTTCCTTTGCCATGTGATCCTCATGCATTATTTCTATAATCTCTCATCCTCAGTTCTGTCAGTCTGAACAGGGAAATTACTCACTCACTTGTAGTGGTCGTGAGAGCTAAAGAGATAAGGTGCAAGCTGTGAGCACAGTACTGACCTATAAGAAGAAACAGTAATTATGAATGAAAAGATAAAACTAATTATCCACAAATGTCCTATCCTATTGCATAGGTCTCTTAGTTAATCCACATAGAATGGAAAGCCTTACCATGGAAAGTCAGTGTCTGAATTAAGAGAAAACTAGGAGACAGCAAGAAAAGGAGGCTAATTTTCTAGAAGTGAGTAACACTCTATCAGACCTGAAAAGGAGAATTTTAGGAATGAATCTTCTCTTTCCACACTGTAGAGAACAGCTTGGGGCAGAGCGACAAAAAACAACGCAGTTGACTGTCAGATCTTGGGCACTGGAAGTTACTGCTCCAAGTCACAGTGCTCCTAACCCTGAGGCTGTCTGCCGGTGAGTCCTCAAAGTAAAGGAACTCTTGGAGGATTCCCATATTTTAGGCTGGCTCTGGTCAAACTTCTAACCATACTTACCATATCTACCCTCTCTTGAACTGGTGCAATGCAGGTATCTCCTTCCTTTGTATGAATATGGGAGGGGAGCCGCTTTTGTAATGGTAAGGTATATGAACTTGTAGTAACACATGTGCGATCTTTAGAAAAGTAGAAGAAAAGTCCATTGTAAATAGTTGGTGTTAATTACCCTAAAAGATTACATCAAACTCTGCGGTAGGTTTACTCATCTTTAATTATATCCATTTTTAGACTAGTAGTAACTTATGAGATTTCTGGAATGTGTTTAGTAATCCACTGAGGAGACTGACTCAGTCAGTCCTAGGATAAAGACATTCACTGTGTCCAATTGCCTTGACTGTTGTCTTCTATCCCTTGTTACACACACTTAAACATGAATAGGGAAAGCATCAAAAATGCATAGTTCAATTAGCACAATAGCAAGCATGAAGCTATTATGTAGATGACATATTTTATGTTGAATCACAAGTGGTCATAACTTCTGCTAAGAATAGCGTGTCATTTTTCTTAAAGTGCCCTTTCCTTTGCCCCCTGCTGTACTTTGAAAAAACAGATCATCTTTTGTAGAATTTAGCAGTTTGCTCATTTTGTTGTTATCATGAACAATAGTGTTCTCATTTCTCCCACTCAAGATATGTGGACAACGAATCTTATCAACACGCTCACAGACAACATCACAAGCTCTCTGAATGAGTCCTCACTGTTGATATGTGGCTTATCATTGAAATATTTAAGCCCATCTTAAGGTCAGTTCTTATGAGGGCTATCATGTATGGTTTTCATGAGATTTTGAACAAGTGGCTTAAATTATAATTAGCTAGTCAATCAACGTGTTTACAACTAGTGAGTTTTATGTATTTTTTAAAAGCTTAGATTTTGATAATGCCTTCAAAGCAGTTCACCAGCTTCCTGTATCTAAGTGTATACTTTTATATATTTGCCTTGGTTTTTTTTTATCATGTTGTGTTTATAACTGTTAGAATTTTTCTCTTCTCATTTGGAGATAGTTCACTCTAAGAATAAGAGTCTTAAAAGAGAAATGAGCTTATGTATCAGTAGATAAATGGGAGTTACATTAGGAAGGGTGATCTATTTTGGGAGAGTCAAGTTGAAAATAAGATTTAAATCTAGTAGGAAAGTTTAAAAGTTTGGGTTACCTCTACACTGGAATAATCTTAATCAACTCCTTCTACTCCAGAGTGGTATGATGTTAAAAGACCTTTGAGAATTGGCCTGTGCCAGCAAAGGAAGTAAAGAAATATTTGTTAACTTTTTTCATTCATTCAGTTAACTGTACTGATTAAACTAACCATGTCTGACTGGCATTACCTCCCTTCTCTCAGTAGTCTGTAACTGTTAAAATGATCATTTTTAAGGGCACCACATTAAAAGATTTCAAGGATTTTGTGGGCTTAGAGAGGTTTTTTTTCTTTCCTGTCTACCTACTAAGGCCTTTATTAATGTGAGCTTACAGAGGTCTCCAGAGTTTTGGTGGAAAACAAAGAGCTTTCTGTGATATTCTACACTCTGAACAGAGGATTCAGCCCCAAATGTAGCCAATTTGAAAACTGGGCTGGAGGGAAATCAGCAGAAAACCCCGCTATGATGGTTAATTTTATGTGTCAACTTGACTGGGCTAAGAGATGCCCAGATAACCGATAAAACACTGTTTCAGAGTATGTCTGTAAGCATGTTTCTGGAAGAGAGTGGCATTTGAATTGGTAGGCCAAGTAAAGAAGATCACCCTCCCCAGTGTCAGTGGACATCATACACTCTGTTAAGGGCAAAACAAATGGAATAAAAAAGTGGAAGGCAGATTCACTCCTCTGTGTGATCTGTCGCCCCCATCTTCTGTTGCACACAGCAGATCGTTGGACTCTCAGCTTTCAGAATCAGATGAACCAATTCCTGTAATAAATCTTCTCTTTTAGGCAGACAAATGACAGCTAGGTAAATAGCACAGTAAAGAACATATTGTGATATATTCCCAATGCTCCGATCTTTTGCTTCATCTGTAAAATAGAGATAAACTCACTAATTTTTCTAGGTTACTGATTTTTTTTTTTTTTAGTAACTTAAAAAAAATACAGATTTATTCTCTTACAGGTATGGAGGTCAAAAAATCTAAAATCAAGGTGTTGGCATGGCGCCATTCCTTCTGGAGGCTTCAGAGAAGAGTCCATTTCCTTTCCTTTTCCAGCTTCTAGGGGCTGTCGGCATTCTTTAGCTTATGGTCCCTTCTTCTGTCACTCTCATCTCTTGCTTCTGTCATCACATCTACTACACTGTGATCTCCTGCCTCCTTCTTATAAAGACCCTTATGATTACATCAGGCCCACCCATACAATCCAGGGTAATCTCCGCATCTCAAGGACCTTAAACACATCTGCAAAGACCCTTTTGCCTAATAAGGTTACCATTACAGAGACAAGGGATTAAGACTTGGACATTTGGGGCAGGGAGGGGCCATTATTCAACCTACTATAGGTTGTTTAGTGTATGTGTTTTCCATTTACAGGAATGGCATTGCCATATGATGTTGTTTTTACTTTTGTTAGTTGACTCTGTTTCTAGGATCCGTCACTACTTCTATATATAATCTAGTTCATTGATTATAACAACTGCATAGGATTCCATAATAGGCATCTATCATACTTTAATTATCCATTCCCCTCTTCTACAAGCAATGGTAGAGAATTATCTTCTTACATGGTTCCCTGTGAGCCTGTTCAATAACATCTTTGGGACGTATAGCCAGGAGTGGAATTTCTGGGTCACGAGGTTTACACAAACTTAACTAAGTATTGACAGATTAGTTTTTTTTTTCGTGTTGCATTCTTTCTTTTTTCTTTTGGTATCATTAACATACAATCACATGAGCAACATTGTGTCTACCAGATTCCCTCCATTATCGAGTCCCCACCACATACCCCATAACAGTCACTGTCCATCAGTGTAGTAGGATGCTAACAGAGTCACTACCTGTCTTCTCTGTGCTATACAGCCTTCCCCATTCCCCCCTCTATGTTATGTGTGCTAATCGCAATGCCCCCTATTCCCCTTCTTCCTCCCTTCCCACCCATCCTCACCAGTCCCTTTCCCTTTGGTAACTGTTAGTGCATTCTTGGGTTCTGTGAGTCTGCTGCTGTTTTGTTCCTCCTGTCTTTGCTTTGTTCTTATGCCCCACCGATGAGTGAGATCATTTGGTACTTGTCTTTCTCCGCCTGGCTCATTTCACTGAGCATAATACCCTCTAGCTCCATCCATGTTGTTGTACGTGGTAGGATTTGTTTTCTTTTTTTTCTTTAAAATTTATTTTGGTATCATTAATCTATAATTACATGTGCAATATTATGGATATTAAACTACCCCCTTCATCAGGTCCCCTCCACCAACCCCATTTCAGTCACTGTCTCAGCGTAGTGAGATGCTATAGAATCACTACTTGTCTTCTCTGAGTTGTACAGCCCTCCCCATACCCCCCCAACATTACATCTGCTAATCGTAATGCCCCCTTTTCCCTCTTATCCCTCCCTTCCCACCCATCTTCCCCAGTCCCTTTCCCTTTGGTAACTATTAGTCTGTTCATGGGTTCTGTGAGTCTGCTGCTGTTTTGTTCCTTCAGGTTTTTTCTTTGTTCTTATACTCCACATATGAGTGAAATCATTTGATACTTGTCTTTTTCTGCTAGGCTTATTTCACTGAGCATAATACCCTCTAGCTCCATCCATGTTATTGCAAATGGTAGGATTTGTTTTCTTCTTATGGCTGAATAATATTCCATTGTATATATGTACCACTTCATCTTTATCCATTCATCAACTGATGGACACTTAGGTTGCTTCCATTTCTTGGCTATTGTAAATAGTGCTACGATAAACATAGGGGTGCATATGTCTTTTTCAAACTGGGCTGCTGCATTCATAGGGTAAATTCCTAGGAGTGGAATTCCTGGGTCAAATGGTATTTCTATTTTGAGATTTTTGAGGAACCTCCATACTGCTTTCCACAATGGTTGAACTAATTTGTATTCCCACCAGCAGTGTAGGAGGGTTCCCTTTTCTCCACATCCTCGCCAGCATTTGTTGTTGTTTGTGTTTTGGATGTTGGCCATCCTCACTGGTGTGAGATGATATCTCATTGTGGTTTTAATCTGCATTTCTCTGATGATTAGCGATGTGGAGCATCTTTTCATGTGCCTTTTGGCCATCTGAATTTCTTCTTTAGATAAGTGTCTTTTCATGTCCTCTGCCCATTTCTTAATTGGATTATTTGCTTTTTGTTAAGGTGCGTGAGTTCTTTATATATTTTGGATGTCAACCCCTTATCAGATACATCGTTTATGAATATATTTTCCCATACTGTAGGATGTCTTTTTGTTTTACTGATGGTGTCCTTTGCTGTGCAGAACCTTTTCAGCTTGATATATTCCCACTTGTTCATTTTTGCTTTTGTTTCCCTTGTCCGCGGAGATATGTTCATGAAGAAGTCACTCATGTTTATGTCCAAGAGATTTTTGCCTATGTTTTTTTATAAGAGTTTTATGGTTTCATGACTTACATTCAGGTCTTTGATCCAACTTGAGTTTACCTTTGTATATGGGGCTAGACAGTAGTCCAGTTTTATTCTCTTACATGTAGTTGTCCAGTTTTTCCAACACCAGCTGCTGAAGAGGCTGTCATCTCCCCATTGTATATCCAAGGCTCCTTTATCAAATATTAATTGACTGTATATGTTTGGGTTAATGTTTGGATTTTCTATTCTGTTCCACTGGTCTGTGGGTCTGTTATTGTGCCAATACCAAATTTTCTTGATTACTGTGACTTTGTAGTAGAGTTTGAAGCCAGGGAGCATAATTCCCCATGTTTTATTCCTCCTTCTCAGGATTGCTTTGGCTATTCTGGATCTTTTGTGGTTCCATATGAATTTTAGAATTATTTTTTCGAGTTCATTGAAGAAAACTGTTGGTAGTTTGATAGGGATTGTTTTGAATCTGTAGATTGCTTTAGGTAGTATAGCCATTTTGACAATATTTATTCTTCCTAGCCAAGAGCATGGGATGCATTTCCATTTGTTAGTGTTCTCTTTAATTTCTTTTAGGAGTGTCTTGTAGTTTTCAGAGTATAGGTCTTTCACTTCCTTCATTAGGTTTATTCCTAGGTATTTTATTCTTTTTGATGCAATTGTGAATGGAATTGTTTTTCTGATTTCTCTTTCTGTTAGTTCATCATTAGTGTATAGGAAAGAAACAGATTTCTGTGTGTTTATTTTGTATCCTGCAACTTTGCTGAATTCAGATATTAGTTCTAGTAGTCTTGGAGTGGAGTCTTTAGGGTTTTTTATGTACAGTATCATGTCATCTGCAAATAGTGACAATTTGACTTCTTCTTTACCAATCTGGATGCCTTGTATGTCTTGCTTTGTCTGATTGCCGTGGCTAGGACCTCCAGTATTATGTTCAATAACAGTGGAGAGAGTGGGCATCCCTGTCTTGTTCCCGATCTTAGAAGAAAAGCTTTCAGCTTCTCACTGTTAAATATGATGTTAGCTGTGGGTTTGTCATATATGGCCTTTATGATGTTGAGGTACTTGCCGTCTATATCCATTTTGTTGAGAGTTTTAATCATGAATGGATGCTGAATTTTGTCAAATGCTTTTTCAGCATCTATGGAGATGATCATGTGGTTTTTGTTCTTCTTTTTGTTGATGTGGTGAATGATGTTGATGGATTTTCGAATGCTGTACCATCCTTGCATCCCTGGGATGAATCCCACTTGATCATGGTGTATGATCCTGTTGATGTATTTTTGAATTGGGTTTGCTAATATTTTGTTGAGTATATTTGCATCTACGTTCATCAGGGGTATTGGTCTGTAATTTTCTTTTTTGGTGAGGTCTTTGCCCGGTTTTGGTATTAGAGTGATGCTGGCCTCATAGAATGAGTTTGGAAGTATTCCTTCCTCTTCTATTTTTTGGAAAACTTTAAGGAGAATGGGTGTTATTTCTTCTCCATATGTCTGGTAGAATTCAGAGGTGAATCCATCTGGTCCAGGGGTTTTGTTCTTGGGTAGTTTTTTGATTACCACTTCAATTTCATTGCTGGTGATTGGTCTGTTTAGTTTTTCTGTTTTTTGCTTGGTCAGTCTTGGAAGGTTGTATTCTTCTAAGAAATTGTCCATTTCTTCTAGGTTTTCCAGCTTGTTAGCATACAGGTTCTAATAATACTCTCTTATAATTCTTTGTATTTCTGTGGGGTCTGTCGTTATTTTTCCTTTCTCATTTCTGATTCTGTTTATGTTTGTAGATTCTCTTTTTCTTTTAGTGAGTCTGGCTAGGGGTTTATCTATTTTGTTTATTTTTTCAAAGAACCAGCTCTTGGTTTCATTGATTTTTTTCTATTGCTTTGTTCTTCTCAATTTTATTTATTTCTTCTCTGATCTTCATTATGTCCCTCGTTCTGGTGACTTGGGACCTCATTTGTTCTTCTTTTTCCAATTTCAGTAATTGTGCCTTTAGACTGTTCATTTGGGAATGTTCTTCCTTCTTTAAATAGGCCTGAATTGCAATATATTTTCCTCTTAGAACTGCCTTCGCTGCGTCCCACAGAAGTTGTGGCTTTGTGTTGTTGTTGTCATTGGTCTCCATATATTCTTTGATTTCTGTTTTGATTTGGTCGTTAACCCATTGATTCATTAGGAGAATGTTGTTAAGTCTCCATGTATTTGTGAGCCTTTTTAATTTCTTTCTAAAATTTATTTCTAGTTTTATACCTTTGTGATCTGAGAAGTTGGTTGGTAGGATTTCAATATTTTTGAATTAATGAGGTTCTTTCTGTGGCCTAGTATGTGGTCTATTCTGGAAAATGTTCCATGTGCACTTGACAAGAATGTGTATCCTGTTGCTTTTGGGTGCAGAGTTCTGTAGATGTCTGTTAGGTCGATCTGTTCTAGTGTGTTGTTCAGTGCCTCTGTGTCTTTACTTATTCTCTGTCTGGTTGATCTATCCTTTGGAGTGAGTGGTGTGTTGAAGTCTCCTAAAATGAATGCATTGCTATTTCCTCCTTTAATTCTGTTAGTATTTGTTTCACATATGCCGGCACTCCTGTGTGGGATGCATATATATTTATAATGGTTATATCTTCTTGTTGGACTGACCCCTTTATCATTATGTAATGTCCTTCTTTATCTCTTGCTACTTTCTTCATTTTGAAGTCTATTTTGTCTGATTCACGTAGTGCAACACCTGCTTTTTTCTCTGTTGTTTGCATGAAATATCATTTTCCATCCTTTCACTTTTAGTCTGTGTATATCTTTGGGTTTGAGGTGAGTCTCTTGTAAGCAGCATATAGATGGGTCTTGCTTTTTTATCCATTCTGTTACTCTGTCTTTTGATTGGTGCATTCAGTCATTTACATTTAGGGTGATTATTGATAGATATGTACTTATTGCCATTGCTGGCTTTAGATTCGTGGTTAGCAAAGGTTCAAGAGTTGCTTCTTTACTATCTAACAATCTAACTTAACTTTCTTGTTAAGTTATTGTGAACACCGTGTGATATTTCTTTATCTCTCCCTTATTATTCTTCCTCTTCCAATCTTTATATATTAGGTGTTTTATTCTTTGCCTTTAGTTAGTATTTGGATGGTTTACTTTCTTTGCTATGATTTTATTTTCTCTGGTGACATCTTTTTAGCCTAGGGGTGCTTCCCTCTAGAGTAGTCCATTTAAGATATCCTGTAGTGGTGGTTTATGAGAGGTAAACTCTCTCAACTTTTGTTTGTCTGGAAATTGTTTAATCTCTCCATCATTTTTAAATGGTAATCGTACTGGATACAATATTCTTGGTTCGAGACCCTTCTGTTTTGTTACGTTAAATATATCATGCCAGTCTCTTCTGGCCTGTAAGGTTTGTGTTGAGAAGTCTGATGATAGTCAGATGGGTTTTCCTTTGTAGGTGATCTTTTTTCTCTCTCTAGCTGCCTTTAATACTCTGTCTTTATCTTTGATCTTTGTCATTTTAATTATTATGTGTCTTGGTGTTGTCTTCCTTGGGTCCCTTGTGTTGGGAGATCTGTGGGCTTCTGTGGACTGCGAGACTATTTCCTTCCCCAGTGTGGGAAAGTTTTCAGCAATTATTTCTTCAAAGACACTTTCTATCCCTTTTTCTCTCTTCTTCTTCTTTTGGTACTCCTATAATGCGAATATTGCTCCTTTTGGATTGGTCACACAGTTCTCTTAATATTCTTTCATTCCTAGAGATCCTTTTTATCTCTCTCTGCCTCAGCTTCTCTGTATTCCTCTTCTCTGATTTCTATTCCATTAACAGTCTCTTGCATCTCATCCAGTCTGCTGCTAAGCCCGTCAATGGCTTGTCTGATTTCTGCATTGTCTTTCCTCACTTCCCTCACTTCCTCCCTCAGCTCTTGCACATTTCTGTGTGGATCCATCAGCATGGTTATGACTTTTATTCTGAATTCTTTTTCAGGAAGGCTGTGCATTTCCATCCCTTCAGGCTCCTTCTCTGGGGTTGTCTGGTTGATATTAGTCTGGATCATATTCCTCTGTCTTTTCATGGCTATAGAAGTGGTCGCTGGTAGTTGCCATATATGTCAGCTGGGCTCTTTAAGACTTTAAAAAGGAAAAAAAAAAAGAAAAAAGAAGGAGAAAAAAAGAAAGAAAAAAAAGAAAAGAAAAAAGGAAGAGAAGAAAAAACAAAAAAGAAAAAGAAAACAAAAAAATACACTCACCGGGAGTGAATTCTGTGGGGATGCTGTAGGTGGTGCTGTTGCTCTAGTATTCTGCACCCATGGCCATGCCGCTCTGCAGGGCCCTTTATAGCTCTGGCCGGGGTGGGAACAAATGGGAGGCTGTTGATCTCTGTGGGAAGTGAGGCCACCCTTTCCCAGTCACCAGCTAAGGGGTCCGAAACTCCCCAGGACTCCCAGCCTGCGGGCCTAGTGTGCCAGGGCGATCCGGCCCCTCTGCTAGGCTCCTGTCTCTTTAAGACCGCTGAAAAAAGTGCTCTTTTTGTTCTTTTTTTTTTTTTCCTTCCAGAGAGCTGGCTGCAAGCACCCTGGCACATTCCCCACTCAGATCCTGCACCCTCTGTCTCTCCAATCTCCGCTACACCGTGCGATGTGTGTTAGCGCTCCCCGCGCAGATCACCAGGGCTGTTTCATGGGTCTGTGCTTCCACTCCCGCCCTGCTCTGAATCCTCTCCTCCCACTGGTGCGCCGGGGTGGGTGAGTGCTCGGGTCCTGCTGGGTCGCGGCTCCATATCTTACCTGCTTCTTGGGGTGGTGAGTCCTCTCAGGTGTAGCTGCACACTGTGCGCTTTCCTGTGTATTCTGGTCTCTCTTTTAGGAATAGTTGTATTTGCTGTATTTTCATAGATATAGTGTTAGGAGGAGATTCCTTCCGCCCTGCTTACGCCGCCACCTTCCCGGAAGTCCCCCTAGGTTACTGATTTTTTGTGAGGATTAATAAAAGTCCTTTTTAATATAACCCAACATATACATTTCTAAAAATCACTGCAGTATATTGGGAAATTGTACAGTGAAAATCACAGGACCCATAAAATGGGGTTAGAAACATGCCATTTAAAATTTCATCAGTGATACATAAAAGAGGTTAGGAGCCTAATAAAAGTGATAGCACAGTTCACACATGTTAAATGGTTAAGAAATGTATAAATACATGACAATGTGGCATGTTACTGCTGAAAAGGTCTTATATTTTGCTTGTACTTTGGTTTCCATTATCCTCTGTGTAACAGATAAATGAAAGAAAAAAATGAAACAAAATTTTTTTTTCTAAAAGAGACAAAAAGAACAGAGAACAGAAAAAATAGAAAAACACCTGAGAGGAATGAGGAGAAAATTAAAAGGAAGGAGGGTACTGGGCTGCATGACCAGGGTGGCTGTGGGCAGAGCTGTAGCTTGTGAGTTGTCCAGTGGTTTGTACTAGTGCTCAGGCTTCCATAACAAAATACTACAGACTGGGTGCTTTCCACAACAGAAATGTATTTTCTTACAGTTCTGGAGGCTGGAATTACCAGATCAAGGTGCTGGTAGATTCACTGTCTGGTGAGGAGTCTTCCTGGTTTGTGGAAGATTTCCTTCTCACTGTGTTCTCTTTTTCCTGGGCTTGCATGGGGAGATGGACATGGACAGGGCACTCTGATATCTTGTCCTCTTCTTACAAGGATACAGGTCTTATCAGATTAGGACTCCACTCTTATGACCTCATTCAGTCTTAATTATCTCCTTCATGGTTCTCTCTCCAAATTGAAACACCTTGGGAATTGGGGCTTCAAAATACAAACTTTGGATGGGCAGACATAATTTGTCCATAACATGATTGAAAGTGCATTATCTGAAATCAAGTGGAAATTGTAAAACCGATGAGGACAAGTGTGGCTCCCTGACTTCATGAGTTATGTTTAGAATAGTGTATTCCTATCTAGCTTGGTTCAACTGAAATGTGTGACATTTCTTGTAGATGAAATTGCATTTAAGCAAACACAAAACCAACGTCATGCTCAAATTATTCCCTTATATATCAATCATGTTGGAACAAATTCGTGTTTTTAAAAACAAGCATCATAGCAGAACTGACTGTATTCATTCATTCAATCAATAAATTTGAGTGCCTGAGGCGCTGACATTCTTTTGCAGGGAGACAGACTACTTACATTCCCCAGGGGAAACCAATAAACACAAAAGTATGTAAGATAATTAAGGGGCATGAAAAATAATTTAAAGAAAATAAGATGAGGATGAGATGGAGTAACTCGGGGAAGAGACTTTAAACAGAGCCATCAGGGAAGGCACCTCTGAGGAGAGGGAGCACAGAGCTGGTGGAGAGCCGGAGGAAAGGCACCCCAGCCCTGGTGGTTGGAGCAGAGCAAGGCTGAAGGAGAGTGAGAGATGGGATCAGAAAGCTGAGATGGCATCAGACCCATTCTAATGGGCTGGGAAGCTACTGAAAGGTTCTGAGCAAGCAAACGGTACGATTTATGTGTTAAAGATTTCACCCTGCCTTCTCTATAAGATCTGCTATTGTGAAAAGAAGGGAGACGAGTTAAGAGGCTATAGAGATACATCAGGCTAAACAAAGATGAGGGTAGCCTGGACTATCAGAGTAGAGGCAGAGAGAAGCAGTAGGATTAGGGATCCACGCTGAGAGTGTAGGCAAAAGCAAGTTACTGGTAGATTGAATGAGGTTTATGAGGGAAAGAGAAGGCAAACGAATGATTCCTAGATGTTTGGCTCAGGTCGCCGAATAAACCATCATTCTGTTTATCATTCCTTATCTGTGGAAATATTGAAGCTGAACTGGTTTGGTAACACGAGTTGAGTTTTGGCCAGGTAGGTTGGAGGTTCCTTATTAGATGTGCCAGTAGCGATGTGAAGTAGGCAGCGGATTATGTGACCATGTTGCTCTGGGGAGTCGTCAGCACGCCGATGGCACTTAAAGCAGAACTGAGATCACCTTGGGAGTGAGTTTAGAGAGAGGACAAAAAAGAGCGAGAAACTGAACCCTGGGTCCTGCACAGTTTAGAGAAGAGTTAGCCAAAGAGAGGAGGAAGGAGCAGCCACTGAGCTAGCAGAAACACTAGGAGCGTGTAGCACTTTGGAAAATAAGCAAAAAATGTGTTCCATGAAAGAAGCAGTGATCAGATTTTAAAAAGGCTTTCAGAAATGTTGGTGTCAAGTCCCAAATTGATTTTTATTCCTTGTATAATTTTGAGAAAATATAGCTCATATGCTTTAGTATAATACATACTGATACACAGACTCACAGCTAATATCTTATGTGATGGAGCAAAAGAGTTAATGTCTTAAGATCACGCTTTGGATAACTGTTTTAGGGTTTGTATAGCCACTGAAACTTCTGAATTTTGCATTGCTTATGAATATAAATGCCTTTATGCTCATGAGAATGTTGGGATATGTCTGTCCCCACAAATGTTAAAAGAGATTCTTCTTGGTCCTTTTCTTGCTCCCTTCTGAGTTTTCCTTTGCAGTCCAGGGTACTCCTTGGTGTTTACTGACAATAATAATAACTTGTCCTAGAGAATGGATTCCCTGCAAACAATCTGTGACTGAGAGTAGCACTTAGCAGGTTTATGGAGTGTGCTCTTGAGAGGTACACCTGTAAGTAGAGTTGCCCAATTTAGCAAATAAAAATACAGGATGCCCATGCAATCTACTAATATAAATATACTAACACTAAAACTGTTAGTTTTTTTTTTTTACCCAGAATCCAAATTTAACTGAGAGTATTGTATTTTATCTACATCCTAACCTTGTAAGGGACTGAAGAAGGGATGGTAGGGGTAGAAAGTGACCCTCTAAGTGATCATAGTGGAGGCCTCAGACCCTCCTAGTGGGGCTGTGAAGCTAGTGTGGCCCTCCCTATTTATTTCAAATTGTGGAAAGTGGGCCAAGCTGTTGTATCTCTGCATCAGCCAGTCACTGGCCTCATTGTGCCCCTGGAAGTACATGTAATCTGGAACAGGGCAGTTCCCTAAGGCCAAGGGACACAGCCTCGAGCAGCTGCATCTCCAGCATCTGGGGAATGAGTGTCAGGGGATGGAAGAGGGAATCCGAACCCCATCACCACAATATCCAAGGTTTAAATGCCTACACTTTAGAAGATACTCGTTTCCTTTTAGGTGGTTTACCTCTATATCCTGAGATATGGTAGCTAAATATATTCTGAAAACTAAAAGCTCTAAATTAAAACTAAAAAGTGTGAACGTAAAGTGGTAGTAGTAATTATAGTGGTCAAGTCACTAATAACCAATATTAGTGCCTACTAAGCCCAGCCCCTCCACCATAGCATATATAGGGCTTATTTGTTTAACTGTCCATCTTCTCAGCTAGACTAAACTTCTTTAGAGAAAAAACCATGTCTTATTTATCTCTGTGGACCCAATACTTAGTACTGTGTTAGGCATGAATTAGGTACCCAGCGAATGCCTCTGAAAAGCAAGCCGGCAGGAAGTAAATAAGCAGGCCTTCCGATTGCAGTTCACAGCCCCAGGGCCACCCTGTGCTAGGGAGAGAGCCAAAGTCAGGCCCGACCGTCAATGTGAGGCATCATCTGCATCTTTTCTCTTACTTTCTTCAGTGATACAAACCTGGCTCTAGACTCCCTAGCCTTTGGGTCTTTTTATTAGGCAATTAGAAACTTGACAAAGCCTGAATCATTCAGCCCATTAAATATTCACTTAGTGTTTTGCTGTTTTGATGCATGATTCCTAATACATTTTAAAGAATTAAGGAGACATGGACCCCCTTTCTCACTTGGGTCCCTGCCTTTTGGAAATTTTGAGTTTCCTTCCTAACCGAAGACAGCATTCTACGTTGCCTCAACCATGAAAGCCTGGTAAGAAGTACAAGAGGCTTCTATTTCTTAACCTGCAACCTCACCTCTTATGAATGCTTCCGTCCATTAACCCTTGAGTGAGTCACACTGATGCTTGGTGATAATCCTCTGGTGGACATGCTTCTCCTCCCAGAATGAGTGTTGACATGAACAAGTCTCCAGATCCCCTACAGCCAGACCAGTGATCCCAAATTCTAACTACATTGGATCTTGCCTGCACATCCTGCCTCTGGCTCTACACCCACCTTTCCACCCACAGCATGAAGCTGTGACCACAGAGGCAGATACTTGCAGGGTGGTCCTCTGAGCACACCCTAGGGGCAGGAGTCATGAAATATTTATTGACTTCAGGCCAACGTTACAGGAACGCTGGCTGAAACCCTGGAAGGGTGTCTCTGAAACACCCAAAGTAGACACAGCAACATTTGCCAACCCCTCACATGTCCTGGGGGAGATTCATTTGCACTAATCATAGCAATTCAAAAAGCCACAGCTGTTCTCAGAAGGGAGTCTGATACAATCCTTTGTTTAAGACCAACAAGGAGAGGTCATAGTTTTGTTTTAGTTTTTTTTTAATGTGCTAAATTGTTCCTGCTTTCTACAGACAGGTAGAAAATGAGCTAAAAAAATAATGTGAGATTCAGGGCCACATTCACTTCTTGGTTGTTTAGCCCACACGGGTGTTTCTTTTCTGTGGACATCTTTATCTTGGGAAATAATCAGACTCTGGGAAGCACAACTCAGTTTTTCCCATTTCTGAGCCATCCTGAAATTAGATGGTCATTGATTTTCCAATCCCACTGTCAAGTCAGTTTTTATTATTACAAATGAAATTTGAGCCTATATCCCATTTTCCTATGCTCTACTTGGCCCCTAAATATATTTTAATGACCATAAAATAATCTTGCATCTTTGTCAAAAACCAATAGAAAACATGCTATAAACTCCCAAAGAGAATGCCAAAGGAATTTATGAAGTACTTCCAAACCTAAACTTTATGCTTTTGGGTCTATTATGGTAAATACTATCCTAACATATTAAATTCCTTGGGCAAGAATAAGTATCATTTACTGAGAACTGGACATAACACTCGAAAGATATGATCCACTGCCCTGTTAATATGAGCAAGAACAATGTAAGTTTTCCCCCAAACAATTGTTATGTTTAGTTCTATCCATAGAACCCCAGCACAATGCCAGTATAAGAGGTTAAATGAACATTGGATGTTTTATTAGAAATGTATTACAGATTTCTGCCATAAATTATTAGCAACCAAGAAATCATTATTCTTTTCGTTTGAGTAGGTTCTTTTGGGCCTTGGAGTTTTCTAGACTGAGTTGACTTCACATCATTAGACATTAAACTCCCTTAACTAGTTGAGAGATCTCACAGTTCATGCTCTGTGCAAGCCCTGGGCTATGGGTCTTTTGTTCATTTGAGCTCTTGCTCTCCAGTCTGTTAAGGCTAAGAATCTCAAACAAGTGACTTCTAAGGTGAAAACAAAATCTCTCTCAGAGCTGACCCAATTTTATTACCCAGTGGTACAACTAATGTGGCATCATAAATGGGCATAACTTTCTCTCCAAATAATAATTTACAGGACCCGCAGGCCTCAGAGGGGATTTATAGTAACCATTGTGATAACTGTTACTCTTTCATTGCTTAAATGGAAAACATGTTTTCATCCCTTTGTAATGCATCCTTTATACAGAAAAACAGGCTGAGAACATATAACTTTTATGCTGGTTTTTGTCTCTAAAATTTAAACTTATTCTGTCCCATGATCCATTAGTAGGGTGACTGTTAAAGAGGTCTTTGTATGTTCTTCTGGTGCATTTAATATTAGTATACAGTAACACTCCTCTCAGAGGCTCTTTATTGAGGAGAATGTAGGACAACTAGCAGACTTTTAAAAATGTAAATATATAACCTGTGTCAAAGTATGGAAACAGGTTATGGACTGCATGCCCTCTCCAGAGAGCTCTGTGGTACAGTCAAGTACTACCGTGGAAGCACAGACATAACCGCACTCCAGAGAGTAACAGACTTTGTGTTGCCTCCTCAGCAGAAATTCCCCTCCTCCATGAAAATCTGATACATGTTCCTGTTTCCTGCAGAGGGAATGACAGAGAATCTAATGAGAAACTCGTTGGAATCATACCTGTCCCTGTGTGATAATGCATTTACTAATCTCTCTGTGGGTACAGAAAAAGTCAGGCTTTGAGAGAGTTTATCTGAGGAAAGGGAAAAAACACATCTAGAAACAAATTACCAAAAAGAACTGTCTTTACTCTCCCACTAATACCTACTGACAGCTAGACTGCTTGTTTGGCCTGCTAAAGGCAAAGGCCTCAGGATTTGCATAGTAGCCTTTTTTTATGATTACCAGCAAAATTTAAGCTTCATACAATGGCTAATTTAGTGATATTTCAATGCAGCTTTCAAGTGTCTGATATTCTTAGTTCCGACTCAGGATTTGTGTTTGAGAAATCCAAGTACAGTGAGAGGGGCAGTAGGTGTTGTACTCACCATTTTGTATCTCACATAAAATTCTCTTAACATCACCATCACCTTCATCAAATCTGACTCAGCGCATACATCCATCCTATAAGCATTTTTGAGTACCTAACATATACCAAGGACCTGCACATAAATATAATTATATGCCAAGTTCCAGGATGAGTAGCCTCCACAAAGTGTTCAAATCAGAGGGACACATCATTCGAAACTGCTGTCAACTAAGAGTGTTTCTTAAGTTCTTTTTATCAGCCTGACCTTGGGTTGAACACTGCAATAACAGCACATACCTTCCCTGCAGAAGTTGAAAATCTGAGAGTACATTGATGTTACATCCACAAGGAACATACAGAACAAGTATTGAGCAAATGAAAGAATGTTTCACTAGCTGAGTGCCTTATGCAAAGCAGGATCTCAGAAAATACAGAATTATTGGGAAGATAAGGAAATGCTGATGGGGAAGTATGCATGAGCTGTATATATTTGGAGGAGTGGTAACAAGATGACATTACTCATATTTCTTCATCAATTTCTAGAAGGTATCATGGAGAAAGTGAGATTCCAGTCAAAATATTCAAAGATCACAAGTTTAATTAAGGTCCTAGAGCTATTATCAATGATGATACTACCCTGATCATTCCTGCCAGATTCATTCAGATTTGCAAAGTCCTTCATAAAATGCTAAGCCCAGAATTGATTCCCATTTTGTAAACCTGATCCAATCTCATGCTTTCATTTTTTAAATCGAAGACAAGGCCTTAAAAAAAATATTTATTACTTCATTGACAGTGTTTTTCATGTGCTTGTCCAATTTTATCTGGATGTAGATTTTTCTCTTATCTGAGAAGGAACCATGTCCTTTTTCCGATAAAGTCACATTTTAAGACTCATACAGTCATTGATCACAAAGCAGGAAATGACATTCGAGATCATATGGTGGAGGATGAAATGAGGCCTACAGAGTGACTTGTAGTAAATATATATGGCAGAACCAGGACAAAAGACTATATAATAAAATATAATTGTGAGTGCTCTTGATTTCTAATCTAGTATGTTTTCTGCATAAAATTGCTTAAGTACTGCTGGATGATTTGTACTTCAGTTGTCTGATGGTATGTCTGAATGTCCTGTGTGATTCCTCCCTGTGAAAGTGCCTCCATCAGCTCAGGCTGGCTTCTCCCTTCTCTCCCCTGACACTTTCAAAAAGGGACAGAAAATAAAGATAAAGTGATTATTTTATTTAACTAATACTTAATCATATTAGGATCTTATTTTAAAATTGGCTTGTACAATTGGACTATTAAAAGAAAAATAAGTGAGTCATGTTCATTCATCAAAGTTTCTGCCTTTTAAAACTTTTTAGACTTTAAAATAGATTTGACATGATTGAGATTTAGATATAACAATGAAGTAAATCTTAAAGGATGTATAGAATTCCCTTGACAAGTTATTTTTGTTTGCTTCTCATTGCAGCAATGTCTACATACTTTTTTTATTTCAAAATTAACTAAAGCAATTTTTTTACAACTGTAAAGATTGTAGCAGAATTCATGTTTTGAGTTAGTTTTCAATCATTTCATTATTGAGAATGTGGGAAGTCATGGCTTAGTTCCTCTCTCCTTTGGAAGTATAAAAAAGGCTAACGTAACAAAATTATGCAGTTTTCTATTCAAAATCAATTATAGAAAATTTACCTACCATATTCATGGTGTTTATTTTCAGTTACAATAAGTAAAAGCATCAAAAACAATATAATTATTAAATTTGGAAATAATGTCTGTCAATATCCTTTATTGTCATTGTCACACGATTTTGAACTGCTGGGCCACCATAACTCAACTGGAAGAACTAAGGTAGTTTATATACACCCACACCCAAAGTAGAATTCTTTAAAAGGAAGTGACAGCATAGTTTGTGAAATAAAAACCACAGTATTATTGCATCTTACTGGAAACCTCTGCATACCTCTACAGAATATATTGTCAAATATAATAAAATTAATAAAACGGAAATGTCAGTCTGAAGGATTTCTCTATCATGTATTTTCTAGGCAAATCAGTTCTCTAAATTTTAACATAAAGTTCATCAACAATTTTGGATGAACATAATCACAATGAAACAACTTTGATTTTAGATGGATCATGTTACTTAAAATCATCAAAAACTCCCTAAGCGAGGATCCCCTTAGAAACTAGTAGGTATTAAGGAAAGAGTTGTATTTATACATGTTTTCTGTAGAGGAGTTCATTCAGTTATTAGTTCAGGTAACTTTATGATACTTCAGTGAACATTAATTAAATGTATATGGCCAGTAAACTAAAGATAAGTGTAATTTAAATTTTTTCACAATTTTAGTTTGGCTTTAAACTTTGAAATTAATGAGTCCTGACTTGCCGAATATATATTTAGTAGCTATCCTACTTTAACTTTCATATACTAATCAAATCAAACTAGGACTGTAAGATAAGCTACTGTTTTTTAGTTTAATGTAAACTAGAAGGATTAGACTAATACAATGTATGTATTCATTTAGTTTGTTATCATTAATATCATCTTTTCCTTGCCCACTTCAGAGCGCATGTCTACTTTTCTCCTCCTTTATAACTTGAATTTTTCATGTATACTAAGAATTTGATTCACAGTGCACAATTCTTAACAGAATAAACCAAAGGATTATTTTTAGCCTTATACTGTACATATAAGGTGGAAAAGAGTTGTACATATCTTTGTTTGCAAAATCTCATTGTTTCATTTAACCCAGGAGAATTTTAATGCATAAATTAAGTCAAACTTGTGGTATTTCACCTTACATTCTTTTTAAATCCTGCATTAAATGCAAACAATGAATAATCAAATTATTGGCTTTGTAATAAAACACTATACTAGCATATATGCATGATGTTTTAGTTGATGGATGATTTTATACATATTATATGTGTATAGTTTGTTTCCACTAAAACAAAGAAATCTGCTTGAGTGGTAGTAAGTTAAATTTTGATAAGTTTTCACTTCATGTTTGTGCTCCCAAAATAAACCATGCTTTGTTTAAAGAAAATAAAAGTTTATCAATATTCTTTAAAAGAAAGATACATGCTTAAATATAAACCACAAACTTTTGTGAACTCTTGTGCTCTTCCTCTGTAAAACATACTTCTAAGAATTAGTGTACCTCTTTTATTGCCACATTTCTGAATATAAACGTTTGTATTTCATAGAACTCCACAGAAATGATTACCCAAGAAAATGAATTATGTAAATTCTCAAGTTAAATTTTCTGTGATTTGCGCCCCAACATTCTGTATTTGGGTTGAGAATTTGTGCCATTTTCAATCATCAAATTCCCAAATTAAATTTTCCATATTGCATGGTCAGCTTTTTTACAATATACATCAGGAAGTTTCCTCATGAAAGGGCAGATCCATTTGCTGGAATGGGTACCTTTAGGACAGGAAACTCAAAGAGTGTTCGACTGAGTCGTCATAAGAGTATTTTTGACAGTGGGACTTGACATGGATAACTGTTACGTGATTCATCTCTTTTGGTTCTCCGTATTTCTGCTAAGCAGGTTGCTCCCTGTGGATCTATACGGTGAGGATAGCAGAGGGTCATAGAAGAGGATTTTTTTAAGCACTCCGGTTTCACAGTATAGGTCTGATGGACAGAATAGAATGTCTTCCTCCAGCTGTTCAATAATGAGGGCAGGGGGTACATCAAAGAAGTAAAGGCAAGGCAGAATTAAATCTCAGCAAGTGCTACAAACTTAGTGTACTTGTACCTCTAATCCTTTTCCTTATCTCCAACTTTTAATTCTATCAAAGAAATCCTTTTAATTTCTCTTTACTTCTAACCCATTTTAGCCCAGCCACCAAAGGGGTAGGATTCCACATAATATCATGAATTTACACATGTACGCACACACACACACACACACGCACACACACAATATCCATGCTGAGTCTTTGGTGCTGTTGAAGAGAATTTGAACATTTTAAGATGTAGAGCTAAACTTATATTATCTGCGATATGATAAAAAGTAATAAAAATAAAAAGTGCAATGAGCAAGAAAAATGAAAAGAATCCATGTTACAAATGGGCTATAAACACATTTCTGATTCTTAAACTGCATTAAAATGGTTGTTTATGTCATATTAATTAAAATAAGAAAATATGCTCAATGCAGTGGTACATTTAAAAAAAACAAAAAACAAAAGTTAATAAAATATTTTATCTGCATCAAAATATTCTTTGGAAACCAAAAATTAAAAATTATGTATGTTCTTTCAGGTTGATCTGTGGAAGTCAGAAAAATACAGTACACACTGTTTAACTTTCTGAAAATACAGAGTATGCACTAAGCATAAAGCAAAAGGCTTTATGTCTTACATACTGAAACACTGTAGTCCCTATATTGGTACAAAGAGTTCCAGTTCATTTCCTATTAGAAAACATTTTTGTTTCAGTCACACTGAAACAAATGACCTGACTTCAATACGGTGCAGTATAGCTGAAGCTGTATCCAAAAACTTTTCTTCAAAGCTGTATGAAGACACCTGTAGAAACTCCTGAGGGGGAACCATGGTTTCTCACAAGGCCAAGATATATTATCCAAAGCGAAACTTGAGTCTGTATTTCACTGTGTTGGCATTTTTCCGAGGTGTGGAAAGGGGAACCTTTGGCTTGATCGGATTAGGTGGCTTTTTCTTCTCAGGAACAGTAACTGTGAAAGAAAGTTCTGGCTGCTCCAAGTGCTTGAATCTTGGCAGAAAGTGGGTAGAGATGTGCTGGGGCTTAACCCGGGGGCTGCAGCCTCGCTTAGCTTTCCCTCTTTTGTTCAGGGCCACATACCACTCTCGGCCTGTTTTCTCAGTTCTGTGTATTGCTGAGGCATAGGTATTATAGCTGTTTTCTTGAAATCGCTCCCTGAACTTGCAGTCATCTGTAAATTTGGCCTAGGGAACCAAAAAAAAAAAACAAAAACAAAAACAAATGTAAGTTAGTAATAATATTTTCAGCATGTAATGCAATGAGGTCTTGTAAAGAAAAACCAAGAATTCCATTAACCCCTGCCCTCCTTCTACATCCTCTTCTTTAAAGACATGTTTGCTTCTTTAAAGTTGTTTAAAATTTTCCGGTTTTGTTTCTATCTCCCTACTTTATTCATCTCTGTAATAATGCTGATTTCTGTTTACTATATATTTAGTGAAATATCATTGTATGTAAAACTGGTAACAGAAACTCAATATATTTAAATTTGGTTAGTGATTTTAAACTATCTTGAAATTTGAAGTTAAAACATTAACTTTCAACATAAGATTTTTTTTCCCTCTCTTAAGCCATCAGGAAAATAAATAGAACTATATTTCTAAGAAATAATTGCCTGGTAAAACCTGAATTCATGTTCAGAGAAATAGGGTCATATTATTCCTTTGAACCAAGAATGCATTTTTCAATGTTATCAGTGTGATTCATGGTGTTGAAAGAGGGATAGCATATGGCCCTACTAATATTGCATGTGTTAGAGTTCTTTAGGAAAAAATGTATCTTCTCACAGTGATACAGGAGAGTATATTTGATACCAAGGAAAAAAATTACTTTTTGAAGTCACTGTGCAGCACTTCAGTGAGTTATCTATTCCCCTCTCTCTCTCTCTCTCTCTCTCTCTCTCTCTCTCTCTCACACACACACACACACACACACACACATACACATCTGCCCTTGAAATGCTCACAAAAGAGTAGAAAAAGCAGACAAGTAGACATCCATCCCAGTGCAGCTTGATAAATGGAATTACGAAAGCAGTATGCAGAGGGTACAATGATAGCATACAGGAAGGGATTCTAAAAGGATGGAGGTAGCAGGGAAGAGGGCAGGAAAGTCTTTCTAGAAAAGGTGGCATTTGAGCTGAATCTTCAAGTACAATGAGATATTAGCAAGGCAGGCGACATGAGAAAGGATTTTCAGGGAGCAGGAACAAGTGTGTTCACAGTGAGCATGACACCGCTCAGTCACACAGTGTGATCTCCACATAGGATACATCAGGGAAGGAGCAAAAGATGAGCCTGACAAAGCAGGCCAGTCTGTGCTCTAAAAAGGCTTAGTTTTCCATGTTGAGGAAACTGAAGGAAGGTGGAATTGGGGAAGAGTGTGAGCAGGGAGTCTGACAGACATGAGATCAAATACCAGATCTGCCTATTGAGGTCTTAGCTTTAGGCTCCCATCCACAATCCTGACACTCAGTGGGGATATTGTGAGAGGCAAAATACTTCTCTAGGGGAAAGATCAGGAGCCTTCACCAAAAGAGTCCATAACTCCCAAAGAATTAGAATTCTGATACTAGACTAAACTAGTTTTCACAATTTTAGGGAGTACCATTTGCATAGAATTCCTGAGCTTGGGAATGCCAAATATTTTGATGCCTATAAATAAAAACACTATGTATATAATACTTTCTACTATATATATATAAAATACTTTCTATGTCAGACCAAGAGCTACTATATTGGAATTAAAAGTCCTGTTTGACTCTTGCTTTTTCTGATAACGTCACACTTTTCTCTGCAATACTGATCACAGCACTGTAATCTGAAATTCCGAACACTGCAAGACAGTCTGCATAGATCTACTGTTGATGGCTACATGGAATTTTTGACTTGTGCAAAATACTGACAGTATCAGAAGACAACCAATTGCAGATTTCAGAGTACTGGGTTCAATTTCAGAGTATTTCCAACAACGCATATACCTTATGTACAACAGTTTGCCCAAGGTGTTTATATTCAGTTGTAGTTCAATCAATGAAACACTTTATTTGAGGGCTATGAAGCTATATCTAGAATTTCAAAAAGTCTATTGGTGATTCCCAGGATTTGATCTCCCACAGGCTTGAAGCAGGTGTTTTAAAGAACCATGATGTATAGCATTCCTCTCATCCTATCATAATATACCAGCCTAGGTCTAGGCCAAGGGTGCTCTGCTGACATTACTTAAAAGAGTACACATTTACAGCTCCTATTTTTTATTAAAAAGACTTTCTTACAAATAAAATGTAGTTTTGTCTATAGCTGCTTAGCTCTTAAAAGGACTTAAATGCTTTTCCATTTAATTAAGTAATACCAAATAGTTTTATTTTAAACACTGGAATGCATAAAAGGATAAGCATTTTAGAAAAGTATAGGGGATTTCATTAAAGAGAATAGCAGGTATATTTACCCTGTCTCATACTTTTTTTTAAATGTATTTGAAAACAAATTTTAATGTATATAATACTTTATATCTTGACCTGACTTGTACCCCTGTTTCTCAAATGTCCATTTTCCTGAAATAGAAATAGCAGTGATTGCTTTATTTAATTTTGACAGGTTTTCTAAATGTACTGCATTATTTAACCTTTTCTTCCCCAACAGTGTCAAAGAAAATAAAGGAAAAAACATGTCCTTTTTTTATTGGTATGGCTAAGAGACACACATGCATACACATACGCAAACAGTGAGTTAAAACTACAGCAGTTCCATCTTAGAGTTTTCATTTGAATGAAAGCCCACCGACTCCTCCTGCTAAAATTATTCCATCTAAAAACGTTCTCTTTACCCACCCAAGATTTATGTTCTAAAGTTCTTTCTTAAAATGAAAGACGAGTGTTCAAGCTCTAGATTTTTCAACACTCACCTAACTTTCACACAGGGTAGAAATGCTCAGAACCTGAGGATCTGAGGACCCACACACTTCTAGCAGCCCTTCAGCCTTTGCAGATGCCACATTAAAACAGGAGTAATTGTGGTCAGGCTGTTTTGGGTTTCTTAATTGACTTCTAACTTGATGTTTTGTCTGAAAAATTCTTCCAGCTATGAAGGAACAGAACTATTTGAAACAGACATTTCAGTGAGTTTTTTCATCTGGAGATCTAGTTTCTTCTTGAAGGATCGTCTGTTCCTGTCAGTATTGCCAGTTTTGTTCAAACAAGATGGGGACCCTAAGCAGTGCATCTCTGTCCCTAATAGCATGCATGAAGTAGAGTCCCTCGGCAGCACAGGTCTCAGCTGCAGGTGTGTGTGTGTGTGTGTGTGTGTGTGTGTGTGTGTGTGTGTGTGTGT
>JAQQAC010002594.1:26688945-26704545 GCA_029783875.1 Phataginus tricuspis
TGTGTGTGTGTGTGTGTGTGTGTGTGTGTGTGTGTGTGTGTGTGTGTTATATAGATACATGCATATATATATAAACATATATAGATGTTTACCACTTAGCATTACACAGTTTTGGATAATAAATTTTTCAGGCCACTTTTAATTTTTTAAATCACCTTTGAATTGTAAGAAGTCATTTAACAAAACACATACTTTTAAAATAATGGGACTATATTATTTCCCTAGAAAAAGTGAAGTTGACATAAAGACTTTTCCTACAGTTAAGTTGTGAAGTAGAGAGGTGAATAAAATTTAAATGGTCTGTTGAAATCAGGGCCCCTATTACCTCATTGTCCTACCATCACCGGCCACTACAAGACGACTAATAACTAAAATGTTCATAAAGAACCCCCATCTTAGTTTCAATTCATTTTTTCATGAACTTATTCAACAGACATTTATTGACTATGTATCACATGCCAGGCACCGTGCTAATTAGCACTTTTACAATGAAAACAATATAGAAATGATTCTGCCCATTTTTTTGTCTTAAATTATCTATGTTTTTCTCTTTAATTTCTCCTTGATCTTGCAAGTGTAAAAACAAGTTACTCTCAACAAGCCATAATTGCAAAATTAAAATGAAGTGTTCAAATCTATTTTTATGTAATTTAATATAGTTCTAATTGACAAATAAGACAAACAAATCAAAATCAAATTATTTTTATTAAATATCCAAATTATTTAGGTGCTATTAAGGAAACAGTGATTCTAAAGAAAACAAGAACTTTTGGATTAGAAGGACCCTTTGCCTTGATTCTATTCATCTCTTCACACAATGAAGGTGCACAATGGGTGTTTAAAAGAAAGGTCAGATTCACTTCGAAGAAGGTAAAATTCTAATTAACTGGGATATTCCAGAAAAGACTAATTTTCCTTAATTCAAATCTAAGGTTCAATTAAGCCAAAGGTCTTTCTGAAATTATATTTTTTAAATTTCTAAAACCTCTTAACATAGTTTTATTCCTTAGTAAATATAATTCTCTATATTATATATGACAATTGAGGATGTTGTCATGTATGAGTTGAAACTGTGCAGACAAGTTCCACTTCTCATCAGTGCCACTGTAGAGGTAAATATGCATGCAGTACATGAAAGAGGCATGGAGAGAGGAGTGAATCTGGACCAACACCTGTTTAAATTCATAGATTGTGGGATATTTAATCCATTCAAGTCTTTATTTCACTTTGTTTTCTTTGATTTGCCTCTTTCTCTTGAAAAACCTTAGTAAGAAATAATGTAAGGAATAATTAACCAACTATATATAACATTGTTATAGGCTACAGTATTATTAAATAATTTAAATGTTGTTACACACTCTAACAAAAACAATCACAGACCAAACTGTGCTCTAAGCTAGGTTTCCTTGCTGATTGCACCCCTACTTCCAGTTCTCTTAGGGCTTCTTGGTTCCCATCCCTACTCCCACCAGTAGGGCTGCTCCGGCCAGATACCCTTAGCCCAGACTGTTTTGTATAACCATATCTGTATCTTATGCAGGATCTTCTTTGCACAAAGGCACCTACTTCTGGTGGCAAGTGAAGGCTAAAAGCCAGACCCTGCTCCAGTTGCCCCCAAACAGAGTACCGCGGTACAGGGCAGTATGAACACAGAGGGGCTTCTTTTTCACTCTTTACTAAGCCTCCTATGTGTCAGTCATAGCCACACCACACCATGCTGCCTCCACCACACGGCCATATTTCCTGCTTGCACGGGCCATCTGTGCATTCTATATTTCCATTCTTCATGCTGAGCAACCAAAGGAATATACAAGTTGGATTTAATAATAAACCAATCTGGGATAATGTAGTGAAGGATACCAACCACAGGATTTCTTCTCTTCTGAACTCTATGAATTAACTTACAGCTTTTCAGGGAGCCAGTTCAAAATGCAGATTCTGCAGGCCCTATCTCCAGGTGTTGTGTTTTAGTAAATCTGAGGTGACAGCCTGGAAGTGCATCATTAACTAGCATTCTCCATGGTTTTGGTGCAGGTGAGGTGAGGACTACACTCGGAGAAACATGATATATAGCAGTTTTCTTTCCGATGCTCTTAATAATTTAATAAAGCTGGGCTATAGAGGGCTACTGTGTGCCAGGTGTTACATATATTATTTCATTCTCACAATAATTCCATGACTATGAGGATGCTATTATCTGATTTTCCAGTCAGAAAAGTAATGAAAATGATTCATCGACAGCTCTACATTTATCAAGTACCTGTGACTCAATCTGTGACTTAAATCTCAGACCTTCTGATTCCTAGATTCAAGCTCTTTTCCTAACACAGTACAAACCCAAGAGTATCTCTGACACGGTTATGTGGTCCTACCTGCTTTGGATTTGCTCCACGTTAAAGTACTGATGAAAAAAACAAGTGCCACTTTCCAAACCATCAGAGAAATATAACACCGTCTGTCACTTCAGGCTGAAATGGATCTATGAAGCTACAAGTCGTTCATCATACCAAGAAGATTTCCTCAATAAAATAGCCCCTCTAGCCAGACTGACATAATATGAAATTAAGGGAAAACTGGCATTTGCTGCACGGGCAGAGCCGTGAACCCATTTATGAGCCTGACTTACTAGATATTTGACTGTGCTATGTAAATTGAAAGCTCTTGGAGGGTAAGGGAAGTTTCTATTCAAATGCCTTGTTCATGGTCTTGACTGGAAGAGTGGAGTGCTTAACAATTAATTTTTTTATGATACTGATCACTTATGCTCAAGCCTCCATTTCCTCTTTCAGTGGACACGGCCAGCTTCAGGGGCTGACAACTCCTCCTCGCTCTGCCCCCAGCGCAGGAAGTCCAGTCCAGACTGTCATCTCAGGCAAACCAGTTGGCACCCTCTGAAACCAGGAAACGAAGATGTTCTAGTCCTTGCTTAGGGCTGATCAAGCACACATTCCATGCCTCTTCTGTAAACTCTGCAACTAGCTTTCCTTCCAAACGTGATCTCCTAAAACCCTGAGAAACAAAAATAATCCCACCACATGCTTCTCTCTGGATTTTTAAAACAAGCTAAATATTTGTTTGGGCTCTGAAATATTTGTTAAATATTTTTGCTTCTCAAAGAGTTTAAACCTAGGACTTTGCTTTCAAATTAGGTTCCTTGATAATTCAGGAAGATCTTTTCGGACATTAAATGCTGTATACTTTCCAGGCACTATTGTTAAGTGTTCCATGTGTATTACCTCATTTAAAATGCTCAACTATCACAGTAGATTGTTACCTTAGTGTTCCTCCTCTTATGACTTGTAAAACCAAGGAACAGAAAGGTGAAGTAAAATGACAGTGTAAGTAGAATAACTCAATCTGACTGTGCTCCTGACCACCACACCCGAAGTCTCTCACTCTTACATTTGGACCTACCTGAGATAAATCCAGAAAGGTGCTCTACCAATAAAGACAGCAACCCAGAGGAGAGAGCAGGAAGAGCACGAGGAAGAAGCAGAGACAGGCTGCTTTCTCAACCCATAGAGAGAGACAGAAAGAGAAGAGCGCTCAGTCCCCAAGGTACCTCAGCCTGGGAATGAGGTGAGAAAGAGTGTAGAGGTCACAGCAAAGGCCCCGTTGAACACGCAGGCTCTCTGGGAGGCAGATATCTACTCGGTTCTTGATCATCCTCCACGCATTTTGAGAAAAAGGAAACCATACATCTTCATCTGCATAAAAAATGCTGAAAAACCCTGCATGGCAGAAATTTAGCTCTATTGCATATTTCAGGTATACTAGTAAAGGTTTTACAGAGAGATAGTTACAGAATAGTATGCGTACGTAGATTGAATGAGTGCAGGAAGCAGTGCACACTGAGATGGTTGTAGTTCAAATAAAGCTTCTCTTTCCAAATTAACAAACTTAACACAAAAAGGAAATCAGGGCTACTGTTGCTTAAGTCTAACCATTCTGGGCTGGTATTTCTGTGTGCCATCTTGGTGTCCACTGACCATGAAGCACTTTTGAAATGAGAATTTTCAGTGAACAAAACAGATCTCTTTTCTGTTTTGAAAATTCACCTTGAGAGGCTTTCCCTAAGCAACTCATCATAATACTGAATAACCAACATGTGTAAAACTCTGTGATAAGCTCTGTGGCAAACACATCCCTCCCCTTCTCTAGACTTTAAAATCAGGTACTGGAAACAAAGAGGTAGATGGGAAAAAAGGAGAGTCCAAAACAGAGCTTGGAATAAGAGAAAAAGAGGCAAGCAAAATATTGTTAGGGTTGCACCACCGTATTCATTCTTTAAAATGTAATATGAGAAACTATTAAACTGTACAATTATTAATCCTGTAGAATAATAGGGGAAAACAGTGCAATTGGGTCCAAACAAAACTCAGTACCTTCTCTCAAGCTAATTTTTACTTACAAAGTATTATAGTGTTTAAAGAGAGACAATTTTAAAAGGTTACAGTTTTGATTCAATTGCTTGTTAACTGTCTTAGGAAAAATACTTAACATCTCAGAGACTCCTTCCTTACCTAACTATGTAATAAGACAACGTAAGTGAAAGAGGTTTTAAAGAACTATGCAAATGTGTTGTTCCTGCCTAGTAACTAGTTTTTAATATTCTGACTGTTACTATAAAAACCAAATTAAAAATATATAATTATCCATGAATATTCTCAACACAGTACAGGAATTACTTTCCCCAGAATTATATGAATACTTAATATTTTTCATTCACATTTATTTTGTAGACAGAACCCTAATAGTGCTCTTTATTAAGTTTTAAACTTTTTCCAATTTTATTGAGATGTAATTGACATAATAAAGTTGTGTTAGTTTAAGATGTACAGCGTGATGATTATATATATATATATAGTAAAATGGCTATAAAAGTACTCTTTAATGCCTCTGCACAATTATTAATTTAAAGGAACTCATGAATTACACATTTAATCCTAAAGGTATAAATGTTTCTAGCCTTTTTAGTGATGATACAATTTTGTAAAAATAAAAACTAAATCAAATAATTAAATCTAAAGTTACAAGAACAGTTTTTCAACATGTTTAACTTGAAACTGAAAACAGGAAGGAAACCATCTGGGCATAAAGCTGATAATTGCTGGGATTAGTACTATTTCTAAATTCAACTTCCTTAAAAATAACTCACTTTATAATTTAATTAGGTTTCCATCTAGAGAAAAAGTGCTAATAAAAGCTCAGATGAGAGAGAGTGGGCTTGGACCATTGGTTTAAAAAGAATCCACATAATCACAGGGCTTAATTTTTTTATCTACAATTCAGCTCAAAGTCATCAGAATGACTTTTGTATCAAAGAGCTTCTGTGAGTGACAAGAGCAAGACTTGCTTTGTACTGTTTAAAAGTCATTATCCATGAAATAACTTTAGCCTGCCAAGATGAGAAAGAATAACAGATGCTCTTTTTGCATTATCTGCATTATTTCAGCCAGCCGTCTTTAGACATTTGGGTCAAATTTCTGGAAATTTGTTACTTGCATTTGACAGAGGAATCATGTATCCTAACCTCTCAGTTTGACCTTTCTAATTGGCATCCATTTGTAATACTTTGCTTTCTGTGGCAATTATCCTTAAGCCAGCCCAAATTTAGTCTATTTTTTGCATGCAATAGGACATGAATCAGAATACTCTAAAAACTAAGATGTTCACCCAGAAAAACACACCTACAAGAGAAAGTTTCTTTACATGCATTGCATATTATACTGCTTAGATTTTGAAGATGTTTCAATCTGTTACAGTGTTGAAGTAGACCCAGTATTCTGTTCAAATAAATGTATTTGATCATTGTTTTCTATCCTGTATGTGAATTTTAAAAATTAAAGCATTATTTTTTTCACAAAATGGCATGTCCTGCTTTTTCCACAGAGATGCAGAACTTTGCCCCTAAAATAAATAATTAAAAAGCAATTTATGAATATAACCAGCTCAGAAAATTAAGTAGGTAAATCTTTTTATAATTGTTTCAGTAGGTGATTAAAGAGCTTAACAAAAGTTTTCTATTTATCTTAATAAACTGAGACTTTAGTAGTTATATTTAGTTTATCATATAATAGGTAATATTTATTGAACACTTACAATGTAACAAATATTGTTCTAAAAGCATTATCTGTATTATCGCATTTAATTCTCAAATAACTTGCAGGAATAGCTTGAATTCTGCTGTATCCTGCAGCAAGTCTTAACAAATCACCTTTAGATCCTAGGGAAGGGGAAATTGAAATTCTTACACATTGAACCAAATGTAATTTTCACTGACTTTTTTAAAGATCTGTATGTGGAAATCACAAATAGTAAGTTTCAATTGATTGCACTCTTAATTAAAACTTCCTATATACTTTAAAAACTGGAAAAGTGATGTATCTCCAATTCATTTAATAAGAATTAAAGGGAATAAGGATTATAAGACTAATATTAACAAATAATTGTAAATTGCTTTTTAAAAAATGATTTCATGTAACAAAACAGTACACTACAGAAAAAAACATAAATCACTTTTATGTGCTGTACGTATGTACTAATATAAATATAATCTGTGAGTGGGAAAACTAAACATATTCTATTTTTAAAATGTTTTAATGCCTCCCAAATAATGACCATTTTTAGTACAAAACATGAATTTATCATTTGTGCATTAATTACAAAATGTGTAAGTGGCGTGAAGAAATTTTTAAGAGTGCAAAATTAGTCTCCAGTTTTAAGTATTCTTTTTGATGCAAAAGTACCAGATGAGAGTTCATCAAATGGATCAAATAAAACTTGCCTATAAAAGCTTAAAGGTTTCTTCCCTTCATACTTAATAATATGAAAATGTTATATTACTTAGATCCAATTTTTTACACCATGAGTTGCTTGTAAAATTAAATAAGATTCTTACCTGCCAAATAAACACAATCACATTAAACATGTACTTTTAAATGTTATATATCATTTCCATAACACAGCATTCCCATTTTTCCTAAGTTAGACCACTTTAAAAAATAGTGGCAATCATGTTCAGAATGCTATTTTCAAATACACTCATCCTTGAGACTTTCTGTACACTCTATACTATCTTTTCAAGTAAATAAAATATTTAAATGATTAGTTACAAAAACACATACAATCCTTTTGGTTAAATATACATATAATTTTATAAAAACAGAAAACAGTAACTTATGGGCAAAATGTCTATTTACCAAGTTGGAAAATCACTTTATTCCATTTTACAACTATAAAATCTCCATAACACCTTTAACAAATGTAAAGTGGTTTTACTTACACTTGCATGAAGTTTTCCTTTTCTGGACATCGCTAAAAATTTGTTGCTGAAAACTCCTCGTATTCCTACAATCCCCTGAGATACAGCAAATATTTCCAAAATACCTAGGATGACAGAAATCCCAAAATAAAACATGTACTTCTCCATATATCATTGTGAAGAATTTACTTTCTACATAGATTCTTCCCAGTCTTTCATACTATGATTTTTTTTAAAGAACAGTGCTTAACAACTTTATTTTTCATGGCATTCATTGTGTAGGGGAAAAAAAAGGCTGGTGCTCAAGTGTTCATTTAAAATGATGCATTTCAAGATTCAAAAATATAGTTCTACTTCATTAATAATTCTTTATTTTCTTACAAATAATAAGTCACTTTTAGTAAACATTTGACAATGGAATCTTTGCAAGTTCTAAAGGAATTGAAAAGATGTTTTAAAAAATGTTTTTCAAGATAATTCTCATTTGTTGTTTTCCTATCAGAAACAACACACTACTTTTAATGTTGAAGCATATAAAGTCTATACCCAAGACTAGTATAAACTATTGAAAGCCTTAGAAAAATAATCTTATCTATATGAAATAAATCCCTCTTATCAAATTATCATAATTATAAAAGTATAAAGGAGTGTATACCATACTCAATCATTTAGTGAGTAGCTTATTTAAAGACTACACATAATAAGATACTGAAAGCATTATAAATAATTTGGGATCATTGGCTCAATTAATTCAATGGATTATGATTTGAAACATCTTGCATTTTGAATGACTTTTCTAGAAAAAAAATTTAATGAGTTGTTTTATTGTGTTATTGTTTAGATTTAGTATTTCATACTTAGTATTTCTAGGTCACTGTCCCTCTGTCTCCTATAATAATAGTTTGACAGTCTACAACCACTGGGTCAAGAGAATCACATACCACAGTTCATAGGGTATTTTAAGAAGTTGAAACTCATAGATGAAACTCTGTATATAATTGGAATTCCTGCTCGTTTATCACAAACTCATATGCAGTGTTATATGAACATGAGAAAAACATAGTGCTTTTTGTTAACTGCCTACATAAAGTTGAAAAAAAAAGGACAAAATAATGTAGTTCAGTAGAACTAAAAAGGGACTTGTCCTAGAAAGAAAGGAAGGAAACAAGGATAGGAGGGAGGGAAAAACTCAACATTTCAATCTGTAGTGTCCTGAACATATATGCTAATTAGAATATCTCAGTAGCACTCCAGTGAATAGAGACATTCACCATATTCTCTTGAAATAGTAGTCTCCTCCTGGAGTACTGAAGTACATATAAAAACATCCAATTTACAAAACAAAACCTGTATATTGTATATACAAATACATATATATTCACAAGGTGAGCTAATGTCTATAATTGTAGCAAATAGTTTCCATTTATTTATTCAACTTGATTTTTTAGAAATACTTCATCAGAAAAATTCATGGGGGAAAAGGAGTAGCAGAACTATTGTTTTTGTAATAAGCACTCTTAATCTGGAGCAAATAAATTTCAAAACAACAGCATCTACTGCTTTATTAGTGGATATTTCTTTAAAAATGAAAAAAACACTAAAAACTATTAGAAAGGAAATACTTTTACTTTTAGGAAAAAGCTTCTAAAGAAACTATTGTCTCATAAATTATTTTCTTCAAAATGTTTCAAAGTGCTTCTTACAGTAGATTTTGTTACATAAGTTATTTGACTGTGATGCATACCCAAAGATTAAGAGGCATTATCATTTCCTCAAATAGAATGTTTTGTAAAGTTAAATACACTACATGATGTAATATGTTGTAATAATATTAATAAAGCATAAACAACATCTGATATAAAGTTATATTTCTATCAAAATTACAGAATGATATTGAAAATAGCATTAATGATTTTAGATATTTGGGAGATGGGGGATGTGATTGTGAATACTGTGTGAATGTGTTAAAACACAAGACGGATAAATTGTCTATGTGTAGAGAGAGAGATACAAAAGAGAATATGGAGTTGGTAGAAAAGGAGACTTGGTTGTTTGTTTTTCACCAATTTAATCATGATTCTACATTTTAATAGGTTTTTATTCCATTCTCTGGAAAATTATCTGGTTTTATAAATGCATATCTATTGTGTGTTAGTGAAAAAAAATAATTTAGCATAAAAGATAAAATTCTCATTACATATATGTGTTTGCAGGCTAATATTTAAGAGGTTAAGACAAAGGGGCTCTATAAATATTTATTTAATGGGAATACTGCTTTGCCTATGTAAATTACTGGTTTCTGTCAACTAACATATTCTGTTTTTAAGAAAGATCCATTTGACTAATTGAACTTGTTGGCTAACAAGTTTCCTAACTTTTGCATATATATGTTACATGAAATTTACATTGTAATAAATTTTAAATATAGGAAAGAAGAAATAACATGTGAAAATGTTATTATATACTACATGGTTTCTTTCTTTAGAAGTTTCAGGATAAAGATGATATATTTCCTGAGAATGAAAGGATAATATAACTTTAAGATAATTATATTTAATTGAAAACTTAAACAATATGCTTTTACATATGTCATTCTATTTAAAATTATGAAGATGCAGGAAAGAAAAAATATGAGATTAGATGAAATAACTATTTTTTAACATAGGCAACTTAGGTATGATCTATAGCTTAATGTAATTATGGTGTAATATTGGAAACTTTGTTAAGACCATAATTACCAAGGTAATTTCAACAGTAATTTCACAAGGTCATTTTTTTCTAGAACATTGGAGCAGATTCTACAAGCCCCACAATTCAACTTCCTGCCCTCACTTTCAAGAGATCATAGGACTTTTGATTTTACTATGCTAAATCTCAGTAACTCACTAAAGAATTCTACATAATATTTTTACTTCATGTCACTAAATCATATATATATATAAATCTCAAAAAAATTCTCTAAAACTGATTTCTCTTTCAGTTTCAGTAATTTTCTGACTCATCTTAGGAGTCATACCAATAAATTTGATGGGAATTTACAATTTACATTATGGTTAGCAAGATGGTATCGCTAAACAAAATTGTGGAAAGCCAAGTGTATCTCACAGATCATAGATAGTCAATAAATGTTTACTGAACTGGATTCTTTTCTTTGACCTTCTCACTGTCTCCTTTTCCTTTCAGGACACCTCATGTACACCTATGCATGGACACATGTTTTAGTAAACTCCTGCTATTTGGCCCGTTCCTGCTTGGGGAGTGGGATAGGGGAGAGGATGTGTAAATTAATTCACATTTAAGTGCTAGTGATAATGTGTTATATTTCTTAGGGTGTTAATATTTAAGAAGATAAAAGGGACAGTGCGTAACAGAAGGAATTACTCTTTCTTGGTGGAATTTTGGGGTTCTCATGTAGGCTGAAGGAGGCAAAACTTACATACAAGCTTTTTAATCAACTTACTTAGAAGCATAGGCATGCATTACAAAGTGAGTTTATTTCAGTGAGAAAAAAATGTATATTTTTCTTAGTACCCTCCAGATTTGTTATTTAATACAATAAGACTCTGATAATGATGGTTGTATAATTATGCAGACTTCTTCCTTTTCCCTCTTTTCTTAGTGAATGAGATATAGAAAGGCACAGATATTCTTTCTATTCAGAAGCTTGCAAGAGCCCATCTGAAAATACTAAAAGAAAAATAATTTTAAACTGAAGTTTCTCTACTTGTGTTCACTGCAGCAATACTGCATCATTAGCAAGTCTGAGTCTTGAAGTATTCAAGTTACCAGGCTTCATTGATTAAATTAGTAACAAATTTTCCACTGGAGATTTCTATACAGTATATACAGATTTGGGGAAACTGTATAAAGGTCGATCTACATGACACCAAAATAGATAGTGAATTCAGATTTTTAAAAATCAGTAAAATTTAGGTTTCAGTTTAGCCAAAATATATGATTGGAATTTTCATATTTATGTGAACACTTGGGCTTTGTGTAGCCAAAACCTTAAACTTTTGCTCCCTAAATTGACAATTACATGATTGCCTGTTCTTCAGTGGCCCAAGATAAGTCAATAGAAGTACTGTATTGAAAATAAACTTGAAAGCATGTAAATTAAATCAGAGCTTTTGTTTCTATTCAATGGTTGAATTTCATCATCTCTCCTATGTGTGGACACGTCTTTCCTCATCCTTCCCTAGCATTGCTCTAAAGAGTTTATGTATGATGAGCTTGATTCTTTTCTCTGTCTTCAAAACTTGGGATAACTGTTGTATGAGAGAAGCTAAGAATAAATGAAGTGGTATATCTTAACTAAACAAAAAATATGTTTTAAAATATGCATACATATGGGGGAGATTCAAGATGGCGGAGTGAGAGGTGACACGGAGAGCTCCTCCCAAAACCACAAACAGTACAAAAATGTAGTTAATTAATACAACTAACTGTAAAACAGAAAAAAGAAAGGCTGAACCAGACTGCATACAGACCTCACAGACAGAGCAGACCTCACAAAACAGGGTAACATACAAAAGCCTTAATCTGGTGGGACACAAGCCCTTCCCCCACCCCAGCTCACTGGTGGGAGGAGGAAGAGAAATGGAGCGGCGAGCAGGTGGAGGCCTGGGACTGCTGAACACCTAGCCCTGGAGATGTGCTTTGTGAGCTGAAGTCTATATTGTGTGGTTCTTTGGACGTTGGGGAACTCGGACGGGAGGAGCTCCTGGGAGACTGACATTCCGGCCTTTTGTGGAGGACGGGATCTACACCCGGCCGCTCTGCATCAGAGGAAGGGCGGGTGGTCTGAGAGGCTTCCTAGCAGTGAGAGGGCTGCTGAAGGGGCGGGGTTTGCACACAGTTTGCTGTACAGGAGAAGGGAGAGCTGGACAAGGTTGTCTGGGAGCGCTCTGCCCAGCTGGTTGGGAACTTTGAGGAGCTTCAGGTGCTCCATCCCCCTGGCTGCCAACTCAGCTCCGAGGACCCCCACGGTGACACACAGTCTGCCAAGCCTCCCTACTGGCCTGCAGGCACCTGCTAGCAAACAGCAGTCACTGCGTGGATGTCAGGCCAGCCAGAGGGAGGCCCCCCCTGCAACAGTTAGAGACGCAAAGCACAGAGGCTTACACGTGTGTGCTTGGCCCACTGGCTCTGATGCTGGAGACAGGCACTGCAGACGGGAATCAGGAAACAGATCTTTCCTCCCCCCAGGCACCAGCTCCACTCCCTACGACCCCCAACCTAACTCTAGGGGCTGAGCATCTCCAGAGACTGGAGTTTCTGTGCACTAGTGGGCACCACACAGAAATATGAAATGTCAAAAGAACATGGTTCAGACCAAAATCTCAGAAATCCCAGAAAAAGGGCCAAATGAAACTGAACTCACCAATCTTCCTGAGAGCTCAAAATAAAAATTATAAACATGCTTATGGAGGTACAGAAAAATATTCAAGAACTCAAGAACAAATTTAAGTCAGAGATTCAATCATTAAGAAATTCCATATCTGAAATGAAACATACAATGGAGGGATTTAAAAGCAGATTAGATGTAGGAGAAGAGACAGTAAATGGAATAGAAATTAGAGAAGAATAATACAAAGAAGCTGAGGCACAGAGAGAAAAAAGAATCTCTAAGAATGAAAGAATATGGAGATAACTGTGGGACCATCCAAACGGAACAATATTCGCATAATAGGGTTACCAGAAAAAGAGAGAGTAAAAGGGATAGAAAGTGTCACTGAGGATGTAATTGCTGAAAACTTCTGCAATATGGGGAAGGAGATAATCTCTCAGGCCATACAGGTGCACTGATCTCCCAACACAAGGGACCCAAGGAAGATAACATCAAGACATATAATAATTAAAATGGCAAAGATCAAGGATAAAGACAGACTTTTAAAGGAGCTAGAGAGAGAAAAACAATCACATACAAAGGAAAACCCATCAGGCTATCATCAGACTTCTCAACAGAAACCTTACAGGCCAGAAGGGAGTGGCATAACACATTTAACGCAATGAAGCAAAAGGGCCTTGAACCAAGAATACTCTACCCACCAAGGTTATCATTTAAATTTGAAGGCGGGATTAAACAATTTTCAGGTAAGCAAAAGCTGAGAGAATTTACCTCCCACAAACCACCTCTACAGTCCAATTTGGAGGGACTCCTATAGATGGAAGTATTCCTATGACTAAGTAGATGTCACCCAAGGGCTAGGCAAAGAGTACAGAATATGATTCATAATATACAAGGAATGGAGGAGGAAGAAAAAGGAGGAAATAAAAAGAATCTTTAGGTTGTGTTTGTAATAACATACGAAGTGAGTTAAATTAGACAGTTAGATAGTAAGGGAATTACCCTTGAACCTTTGATCACCACAAATCTAAAGCCTACAATTGCAATAAGTACATACCTATCGATAATCACCCTAAATGTAAACAATCTGAATGCACCAATCAAAAGACAAAGAGTAATACAATGGATAAAAAAACAAGACCCATCTATAAGCTGCCTACAAGAGACATACACAGACTGAAAGTAAAGGGATGGAAAAAGATATTTCATGCAACTAGTAGTGAGAAAAAAGCAGGAGTTGCAGTACTTGTATCAGACAAAATAGACTTCAAAACAAAGAAAGTCATAAGAGACAAAGAAGGACATTACATAATGATAAAAGGGTCAGTCCAACAAGAGGATATAACTATTATAAACATCTATGCAGCCAACACAGGATCACCTACACATGTGAAACACATACTAACAGAATTAAAGGCGAAAATAGAATGCAGTGCATTCATTTTGGGAGACTTCAACACACCATTCACTCCAAAGGACAGATCAATCAGACAGAAAATAAATAAAGAGGCAGAGGCACTAAACCACGTATTAGAACAGATGGACCTAACAGACATCTACAGAACACTCCATCCAAAAGCAACAGGATACACATTCTTCTCAAGTGCACTTGCCATGGCAATCAGAAAACACAAAGAAATAAAAGGCATCCAGACTGGTGAGGAAGAAGTCAAACTGTCCCTGTTTGCAGATGACATGCTATTGTACATAAAAAACCCTAAAGAATCTACTCCAAAACTACTAGATCTAATATCTGAATGCAGCAAAGTTGTGGGATACAAAATTAATACACAGAAATCTGTTGCATTCCTATATACTAATGGTGAACTAGCAGAAAGAGAAATCAGGAAAATGCATCCAAAAGAATAAAATCCCTAGGAGTAAACCTATCCAAGGAAGTGAAAGACCTGTACCCTGAAAAATACAAGACACTCTTAAGAGAAATTAAAGAGGACACTAATAAATGGAAATTCATCCCATGCTCTTGGCTAGGAAGAATTAATATTGTCAAAATGGCCATCCTGCCTATAGCAATCTACAGATTCAATGCAATCCCTATCAAAATACCAACAGCCTTCTTCAATGAACTGGAACAAATACTTCTAAAACTCATATGGAATGACAAAAGACCCTGAATAGCCAAAACTCTCCTAAGAGGGAAGAATAAAGCAGGGGGAATTACACTCCCTGACTTCAAGCTCTACTACAAAGCCACAGTAATCAAGACAATTTGGTACTGGCACAAGAAAATACCCATAGACCAATGGAACAGAATAGAGAGCCGGATATAAACCCACACAGATATGGCCAATTAATATACAATAAAGGAGCCATGGATATACAATGGGGAAATGAGAATATTTTCAACAGCTGCTGTTGGCAAAAATGGACAGCTACATGTAAGAGATTGAAACTGGATTACTGTTTAACCCCATACACAAAAGTAAACTCAAAATCGATCAAAGACCTGAATGTAAATCATGAAACCATAAAACTCATAAAAAAATATAGTCAAAAAATCTTTTGGACATAAACATGAGCGACTTCTTTATGAACATATCTCCCCAAGCAAGGGAAACAAAAGCACAAATGAACAAGTGGGAATATAGCAAACTAAAAATCTTCTACAGCAAAGGACACCATCAGTAGAACAAAAAATCATCCTACAGTAGGGGAGAATATATTCACAAATGACGTATCCGATAAGGGGTTGACATCCAAAATATATAAAGAGCTCATGCACCTCAACAAACAAAAAGCAAATAAGCCAATTGAAAAATGGGCAGAGGAGCTGAACAGACACTTCTCCAAAGAAGAAATTCAGATGGTCAACGGGCACATGAAAAGATGCTCCACATCCCTAATCATCAGAGAAATGCAAATTAAAACCACAGTGAGATATCTCCTCACACCAGTAAGAATGGCCAACATCCAAAGACAAACAGCAACAAATGTTGGTGAGGATGTGGAGAAAGGGGAACATTCC
>JAQQAC010002594.1:26704945-26748981 GCA_029783875.1 Phataginus tricuspis
GTAGATGAATGGATAAAGAAGAGGTGGTACATATACACAATGGAATATTATTCAGCCATAAGAAGAAAACAAATCCTACCATTTTCAACAACATTGATGGATCTAGAGGGTATTATGCTCAGTGAAATAAGCCAGGCAGAGAAAGACAAGTATCAAATGATTTCACTCATCTATGGAGTATAAAAACAAAGGAAAAACTGAAGGAACAAAACAGCAGCAGACTCACAGAACCCAAGAACGGACTAACAGTTACCAAAGGGAAAGGGACTGTGGAGGGTGGGTGGGAAGGGAGGGATAAGAGGGAAAAGGGGCATTATGATTAGCACACATAATGCAGCAGCGGGGGACACAGGAAAGGCAGTATTTATAGAGAAGACAGGTAATGATTATATAGCATCTTACTATGCTGATGGACAGTGATTGTAGTGGGGTATGTGGGGGGGACTCGATAAAAGGGGGTTCAGTAACCATAATGTTCAAGTGATTGTACATTAATGATACCAAAATAAAAACATGTGCATACATATATATCTGTTCTCACAAATATTACCAAAAATTGTTAAGTTTAAAAAAACCTATTAGAATGCAGTTACATGGCATAGTTTTGACTTTTCTGAAATAGCAAACTGTGACAAAAATTTAAGTTTTCTGTCATTGTTAACTCACGCAGTAGAGTTAAATGAGATAAAACTCCAATGTATCCTCTGTGATCCCCTGAGGTCCTTGCTTTTTCAGTGTCTCTTGTGAGATTTAGACAAATGTTTTCCAGTATACTCTAACCAATAGTCCCTGACCAATACCTTAATTTACATATGGGTTAAGAAACTGTCAAGTACTGCCTTCAAAGAGGTATGTGATCAACTGCAATAAGCAGCATTCTGTTTGTCTTTCACAGCTACTTAAGGGCAGAAATTCACTTTAAAACTCCAAATTACATGCTTTCCTACTAATCAGATCATATTACATAAGTTCTTTATCCATCAATTGTAGTGAAATTTTATGAAGTTGTATTTATATTCCAGATATCACAAAGCAGAAAATCACACACACAAAAAAAAATCCCCCAACTAAAAGTAACCAAAGTATGAACCTTGATGTGGTAGGTATCCTATATTGGGTACATGAATGAATGAATAAATTGAATGATCGAAAGCCATGTGGAAGATGCCAACTAAATTCTGAAAGTCTATTGTAAACTGGAACTAATTAGGAAAGTGTTAGTTAAATAGGGAAGTTTTATTTCGATTTTTTAAAATTTATTTACTGTTTAGTAACCATCCCTGATCTTTTGTAGATATATTTCAAAGTGGATTTTAAAATAGTACCTTGGAAATTACATATTGGTCAATGTCTTCTTTAGCTAATGTATTCTTCATTTATCTGTTCTCAGTTTTCTTTCCTATGCTTTTCTACAACTTCCTTTCTGGCAAGGCCTAAGAGGGCACAAATCTTTGTGTCTTGTGGTTTCTTCCAAGAGAAGAGAGTGAATATCTTGGGAATGGGTCTGGTTTTCGCAGATTCCTAGCACATCCAAAACCCACCCAAGACACATCCTTTTACCCCGTTAGGATCCAATCTTCTGCTTGTTGTGTGTTAACTTAGGGTTAGCAGAGAACACAAAGTCAACACTGGGAACACAGAGGTTATCCTCTGCTGGTGCTGGTTTCCTGGGTAAACTACAAGAACAAAATTGAAAAAGTTTTCATGCAAGAGAATGGAGGAAAGATTGTTACTAGTGGGGAAGAGCTCTGATGCCTGATGGAGTGGAGTTGGGTGAGGGCAAGATGAGAAGGACAGGTGAAAATACCGAAATAGATGTAACTTGCCAGCCTCTGAAACCTTGGAAAACTCCCTTTCATCTTAGTAGAATCATCCAAGATGATGATTCTTTGAAAAGAGTGAAATGAACCTTAAACACAGAAAACCCCTAGGTTCGGTACCACCTCACCACAGCCAGCCAGAGCGGCAAATCTAAAAAGACTAATCAGCGTTAGGGAGCGGGCGTGGACCCGCTAATCCTCCGGCGTGAACTGCCAGGTCTTCCAGCCTCCTGAAACCTCCCCCTCCCGCCCGCCCGCCCCCTGCCCCACCGCCTCAAGCCCCGACGTTCGCACCACCGACCCCGCTCCGGAGGCGACAGCCATGGCAGTCCTGATGTGGTACATAAACTCCTCCGGACTTAGGTGAGAAGGCCAATTAGTTTGAGATGAAACTAGTTAAGTAACCCTGGGAGCTAGCAGGCTGTCACTCGACAGCCAAGCCGATGACCCTGAGCTAAGCTATCTGCTGGCCATGTTCGCGTGCTCTCTGGCTATCTTAGAGGCCTAGGCTGGGGTTCTTTAGGATTAACCACAGGCAGAGTGGTCTGGCCCTATGGAGGAAAAGCCCCGCAGAGATCTCCCCAGCCCAGCACACAACCCCAAATTATTTCTCCTCTCAGCTGTCTAGAGGCAGTGACAGGAATCAGAGGAGCAGCAGTGATGTCTCAAACTCAAGGTGACAGGGATGAGGAGGTGAGAAAGAAGGAAAAGAGAGCTAAAGAGAAAAATCAGAAACATTTTGACGTGCCTTAAAAAAAAAAACCTACACAATTTGCACCTGTACCGAATTGAAACTTCTCTGAGTTTCTTTTGAAATAAAGAGCTTTCTCCTAATTGTCCTTGGGAATCAAAGGTTGGCCACTCTTCCTAACAAGGTGTTGTTATGATCTCAAGATGCTAAACCTAACTCCAGAGTTAATAATTTGAATGTCCATCACGTCTTCCTCTCTAAATGTGTCCAGTTTTCCGGATCACTGTCTAATGCCAGGCGTGGGATGTCTAGTCTCCTCTAGAATATACATGTATCCTGTATGTGTATAACGGGCAAATAGGAATATACAGTAGACACAGACATCTATGTATATATGTAATGCATATATACACTATATATAATATTACTTTGGGGTTTATGATGGTGGTGGGGGAGTAGTATGTGAGATTTGATTTCTTATAAATAACTTCAGCTACGGGCAAGGAAAAGGGATGCACTTTCATGCCTTATAAAAAATGCCTAGTAAACAGAAGCAGAAGGTAAACAAACTAAATGAGGAGAAAGATTTTTGTTTTTTTCTCTAGGCACAGGCTGGAGGTTCTTCTTGGGACCAGGGCAAACTGGAAACAAGCTGCCTGTCTGGGCACCAGCCTCCGGATAGCCTACACCTCAGGAATCGCCTTTCCTCACACCCACAAGAGGGGTGTGTGTGTGCGCACCATGTGTACGCATCTCCACCCAAGCCGCGCGGCTGTTTCGAGGGCCAGCTAGGTCTCAGAAGGTGCGCCTGTGGCCCGGGGAACAGCCAGCTGTCCCTCCCGAGTCTCCCGCCGCCCCCTTAGGACAGGTTTTGCAGAAGAGCGAGCAACTTACTTAACATACTGGCTTCGTGGGAGCCGTTGACTTTGCCATCCGGGTAGATCTGCAGATGGAAACCAATGCCCACTCTGCAGTAGAGGCTGCCGGTCCGGCGCCCCGAGGGGCTCCACTGGAAAGGGCTGTGCTCCAGACCGCTGCTGCCGGGAGAAGCCTCTGGGGAAGAGGAAGCAGAAGAGGAGGAAGACGTCGTCGTGCTGCTCCGGCTGCCGCTGGCGCCCCTCGGGTTCCTATCAGTGGCAGCGGGTCTGGGTTGCCCTTTGGGGGCGAGGCGCTTCTCCCCGTGAACCCAGGCGCTGAGGATCAGGTGGCTGAGGAAGAGGAGGAGGAGGAAGGACAAGCTCATTCTTCCAGCCGCGGGCGTCCCAAGTGCATCTTGTAGGGCTGGCTCTGGGCTCTGTAGCCCCTGCGCGGCTGCGTGGCTCTGGCGCTGCCCCCCTCGCCGCACTGGGTGGACATAGCCTCGGGGAAGAGAGATGGAGAGGGGGAGAGAGAGAGGCCACCCGTACGGATCTCGGCGCTGGCACTGGGATATTTATAACGTCAGTGATCTCACTGCTTGGTGCACGCCTGCGAAGCTTCCCCTCACCCGCCGCTTTGTGTACTCTCTGGCCGTGCGGGGAGGGAGCCTCGCGGTCCCGGGGGCGGGGGTGTGGAGGAGGGAGGAGATGGGAGAGAGTGAGTGGGAGGAGAAGCCGGGCGAAGAGGAGCTGCACCCCGACTCTGGGCACGCGCACACCAGGGCCACTCACCCCGGCAGTTCTCACGCGGCCCTCGACCGCCCTCCGACTAGAGCCAACGCTGCGCGGAATTCAGCTCCCCGCGAGCAGGCGAGTCCCCTGGGGCCACTACGGAAATGGTTGAAACGTGGACGTGAGTTTTGGTGCTCTCCCACCTCTGCCCCACGCTTGCGTCCCAGCAACGCACTCTTGCCAACACAGGACCCAATTCTGAGGTTCCCTTCCCTTTGCCAGCAGTCTCGCAGTCACAGCGCTGCTCTGGGAATCCCTCGGGAAACTGTGCCCCCGCCTAGAATCCCAACGCTTCAAGTGCTTGCGGCGGAGACCCAAACAAGCATTCGTAGCCCAACTTGGGAAGGCTCTGGTGGGGTACGCCTCGGGGAGAAGGCTGCTGTAGTTACTGATTTATGGAAGACCTAAGGAATTGGGTTTACTCCTTGTTTAGAGAACCACCCAGAGCCATTGCGCCACTACTAGAACTGCTTTCCTGTTGGAAACTCTTGGACGCTCTAACCACTATGCTGAAATTATTTTTCCTTTTGGGAAGCCCTCGGTCTGCGTCCCAGAGGGTGAGCGCACACGCACACCCGCGCTCAGAGCAGCTCGAGAGAGGCAGGGTCTGGGCACCAGCATATGTAACTGTCCAGTTGTCCTCTCTCGCCCCAGGATCCCTTTGGCAGGAAGGATTAGCTAAGGGCTCACTTCAGCTTTCTCAGATGCCACTGACCCCAATGAGTGATTAATGATGCATGCGCTGGATTTCAGGAAACCTGAGAACTGAGAATTTCCGTGTATGCAATGCCTCTACTGTCATTTATCTGAGAAATATACCTGACTTGCATTCTTGGAATATTTCTTTCTGAAAACATATTTAAAGCTTTAAACTATGCTCTGATACATTATTCATTGGTCATTTTAATGAAAGGGCTGTGATTCTTACTGAAAAGGTTAATCCACATAAGCCAAGGTTGATGTTAAGATATGGCCTTATCCATTACTGAGTACCCAGTTAAGGAGTCCTAGCTCAATAATGAAAAGCATATAAAAAGCATGTGGATTTTTTACAGGATTAGAAATCTTCCATGGCTAGAATACTTAACATCAAGGCAGCTGTAAAACAGAAAGTCACCTGGACAACTTAGTGAAGCCACTGTGGGGAAGAAAGGGCACACACATCGTACATAGATGTGTGTAGCGTAGGCACAGTGCCCCTGACACACTATGTAAGATGCTGTCCTGAGCTGAACACCGCTTCTCTTTATGCTGTTCTAGGCTCAAGCTCTATGCTTCTGGCTTAAACAGCATGAGTGGACAATTCCTTTGATTCCCTACAAGGCAATCCTGAAAATGGACATTGAGAACAGGCATGTAGTCCCTCAGAATGGTCCACCTGACTGAAGTTGCCTCTTTCTGGAGGTAATAATTGCGGGATGCCCAACCTGGCACTGCTTCTTCTATAGGTGATGCTCTTGGGTCTGTGACAAATCTGTCATCATTTAAGGCACGGTGGTGCTGCTGGATGCCATCAGTAGGCTCCCCTGCATGTCACAAAGTCTACCACCCATGCCTCATGTAGCAAATATTTTCCAGAGCAAATCCAGTTGCTTCTTTCTCCCCCTCCTCTTCCCAAAAGATCTGCTGAAAGAGCAGGAGGGCGGCTCCAGTCCCACTATCCCTCCTGCCCCCCAAACCCAGGAAGCTAAGACCACTCTGGGACTGAGCTTCTTCTAGAGGCTGAGATTTGGCCTCTTGTCTTCTCTTCTTGCAGCTTCTTGAGTCCCACCCCCACTGAAACACCATTCTTGTATCCCTCTTGTCCCTGGCAAGGTTCCACTTGGAGATCAAACTTTTGTCTAGGGAGACCTAAGAAGGCCAAGACACCTGCTTGGGTTTTAGTCCACCTCAACCTGGAGGGAGGTGAGGTGCACTCTGACCTCCTCTGGGGTCCAAGATTGAGACTTTTAAAAGAGCCGAGCATTCACTAAGAGGAGAGAGGTAACCAGCTTTTGTGGTCAGTGACTGAGTTTGGCAAACCAGACCCCAGGTTCATTCTCAATGCTATTTGATTGGGGGCGAGAGGGGGCGGCGGAGCCTGGTGGAGGTGGTGAGCGTGCTTCGAACGCAGTAGGCATGGTGTGTGTAAGCAAGTAGGGTGGACGCCAGTAAATGTTTAAAATTTATAACAATAAGATGGACCGTGTATTTGGGTCATTCAAAAAAAAGCTGCAAAAGCTGATTAGTGAAAGAAGACAACACTGCTCCTGTTACGTGCGCTGAGTTGCCAAGCCCCCTTCCCCCATAGCTCAGCAGAGAGGGGAGCAGGTCGCCCTCCGTTCCGGGCTGTGCCCGCGCTGCTCCGCGCCCTGCCTAACCCGCCGCGCAGCCGATGTCCGCTGAGTCTGTATTCACCTTAAGTCTGAGATCAGAAAATTTTCATCACGGTCTCGCCAACCCCGGGCTCTACTCCCATATACTCCACTCAAAAGGGGGTGCAAGCCTGTACCGTTGTTTCTGTGGTTACTTGCCGGATCATCAAAACCCCCTTGTTGGAGACGCTCCCGCGGTTCTTTCACTAACTGCCAGGCTCGCTCACGCTGGGGCGGACGCCCTGGGCCGGTGCGCTAGCTGTTCTTATTCCCGCTCTCTGTCACCCAGGAAGCAAGGTCGGAGAGAACATGCGTGCGCCTGGCTACCTGCAGAGATAAAGCAAACAGTCCCGGGAGACGAGTTTCCACCCATCCCCACCCGACAGGGGACAGAAAAACTAACCAACAGGTTAATGGGGGGGGGGTCCCACCGGCCTCCAAGTGCGCGTGCGTCAGCTTGCCCCCCCCACCCCTTTGGGTTTACTTTTCGGATCCCTCATCCCCTCTGACTCGTGTTCTGTAGCTCCGCCATCTCAGGCTTACCTGTTCTAGCCCCAGCAGCTGAGCCTTCTTTCCGGGCTTCCCCTAGTACTGTGTGGGGAACCGGGAGGTGAATTTCTCTCACGTCTTCTGTAGCTATAAGCAATGATCCAGTCACTAACGACAGCAATCAATTCAAAGCAGGATATAACCACCTGTAACTTAAAGCTACCACTCAGAAGCTTAAGGAGAGAGAGATCAGGGCAAAGAAGTTAATGTCCAAGCTTCCCTTCACAAGCTCACTATTTACAACATTCTTCTGATTGTAAACAGAGGCCAGAACTCCCTGAGGCCCTCTCTCTGGAGGAAGGCCAGCGCCTTATCAATTCTATGGTTCATCGTGCTGGGACTAAGGGTAGGATAAAACATAGGTAATGGGACAGGGTTAGCAACCCTGGGCAGAGTGAGCCAGAGTCCTGAGAGGCTCTCCAGTGTGTGAACCAAGCTGCCACCTGGCCAGCAGACCAAGTACAGGCTTTTGTTCAGAAAGCCTTAGCACCAAATCTTGGCTCCTGGAGGTGCCCCCACTCTATGAGGTTTGCCTGTTCTGAGGTTGGTTATAGTGGAAGGCAAGGACACATTTCCCTTGTTTGATCCAAGAGACAAAAGCCCAGGGTATCAGAATGTTTTCCTAAGTGAGCTACTTGAACTTGGCCCTAAGGGACCCTGTGACTCTCCCTCTCCATTTCTGTCACCCTCCCATGCACTAAGAGTCTTTATCAGTAGCGGGACCACTTTTTCCTAACCAGATCCCTGGTGGCCCCACAGTGACTTCTAGTTCCTTATAATTTTTAATGGAGACACATTTGTATTGTGGAAGGAGTCAGCAGCCACTCTGCTGGGCCTTCAGTCCATGTTGGTCTTGCCAGGACTCTTCCCTCCAGGCTTGGCTTCTCACCAGCGAAGTTGGCAGCAACTACACAACAAAGAGCCTGTGGCTAGCAGAGCACTGAGCCGGCTGTGCAGGGCAGGAAGGGGCTGTGTGAGAAGGCAACAAGGACAGAGAGAACATGCAGGGTAATGGTGGTAATTAAAAATTCCACAGGTCCTGAAGTTAGACGTCCTTCTCCAGGGTTTGTTACTTCTCTCAGAGGAGGCAGTTGTTTTGAAATGGCCATAGGTGGCTGGTCTTCTCTATATCTGCAGAGGTTAGTAGAAAGAAGTCTTTTGTAACCTGAAATGACTCAATGAAATCAGTTACTTTCTTTAAAAAAAAGTAAAGCTCAACTAAGTTCAACTTGGTGCTTTCTAATTAACCTAGGGACTGCTTTTGTTTTAGTTTCTGGTAAATCCATGCACTGAGTCCCAAATACTATAGATTCCCAGCCTCAGCATGCAGGGAATTCAAAAGTGCAGGGAAATAACTGCTCTTAAAGCATAGAAGACTCTTCTCCTGTCTACAGCCAGCCCTAGAAGACAGAGGATGCAGTTTTCCATGCTTGTTACACATGAGTGCAAAGTCATTTCAAAGATCATGCCACCATCCCTTCCCTGAAGCAGAGCCCACCCTCCCTCTGTAACAGGTTTGGTTTCTGGCACAATCTATATCTTATAATGTCTAGAAAGGTTATTCTTAGCATATGTGGAGAGGTGTGGTGCTTCCAGTCTTAATTCCCTGTTAAAAGTGTGTCAGGTGGCTTGAAGACAGGTGGGGAATCAGAAACATTTCTTATATGAAAGAAAAGAGGTTGAATTAGAATTGCTGTTGTTGGAATAGTTCTATCATTCTGGACATTTGGTTTGTAACCAGAGAGATGGACGATAGGCAACCAGGCACTCATTCAACACAAATGAGGGGAGCGGGTAGAGATAAAGGAGGCACAGTAAGTATCCTCTTCTAGGATGAATTTGTTTTGTGCCAAATGAGGGGGGTGGATGAGAACTCAAGGGAGGCCAAGCCTGGTACCAGTGATAAACAGATAGGAAGCTGCTGAAACCAGGGCTACACAGGATGTCCATTCAGTAGCCCAGGCAAAGGCCATTTGCTCAGAAAGTAATTTGATCAAAGCTCATTTCACAGACTAAGTCTGAGAGCCAGTCCACATAGACTATGTTTCCCCCCCCGCCATTATAAGGTGCTTATTTTTCTTCAGTGTTAAAAGGTCAGGGGACCAAAGTTGTAGTTAACAACTGTTGGCAGAGAAGTACGCAAAATTTTAAAGATGTCATCAATAATAGCAAATGGATGTTTTGCTTTGGTTTAGATTTTTTTCTGAGAAAAGTATAGGCATCAGAGTATAGAAAAATAAGCATGGCATACTTTTTCAAAAATTGGGAATTTTCTGGAGTCCAAAAAGTGATTTCAGCTTATCTGAAAGCTATTAAAAAAAAAAAAGAAGCAACAGCATCCCATTCCTGTGGCTTTTGTAAGGAGAATTATTTCTTCCTTTTTTTTTTTTTAATTACATTGCAAAATTGCTAGCTCAAAAACCCTGGGCCATTCTTTTGGTAATCACCATATAAATGCATTTGACAATCATGGTATGTAACAGCTAGACTTGAACTCTCACATGACTCCCCCCTCAGCTCCCATGTAAACGTATACAAAAGAGATTTAAAATGGAGCAGAGGGACCTAACATAAAATTTACTTTGAATATTGTGATCACATATATACAATATGAAAATCTTACTGATAAAGTCCATGACATCTATTTGTGTCCTGCCCTTGGCCCTTACCAGATCAGAGCTATGAGCGATTCCTTAGCTCCTGGGGGGTCAGAGGGGAGGGGATGAGTGGCTTATTCATGCTCACAGATTTTTTTAAAAAGAATTTACCTTATGCAAACCACTCTGCTCTCTGCCTTATCTCCGAAGCCGCTGCATGATCCTTACGGGTGGGATTGAGTAGCACATACCATGTTACTCTCAAGGCTTCTCTTGGTTGCACACGAGGCAATTTGTGTGCTGAGAGCCAGAATGACGCACAGTAGAAATCAGGGCTGTGGTGAGGGTCACCACAAACACATTTTGATTATCGCTCACTTTTCTTGGGGGTGTACATGGTCCCTCGGAAAGCACAAGCTCCTCAAAGGCAGTCTCCCTTTAGCATTCACTGCTGTGTAATCCTCCAAATGCTCAGTAATGTAAAGCCTAAATGAAGATCCTTATGAGAAATGGTTTCAAAAGGTGGTTAATAATCAGTGTATGTATGTGTTTTCACCACTTGAATTACCGTAGCTTTTAATTACAGTAGTCCTTTTCACAAATGGGCTTTGTTTTCTACCCTGGCTCCTTGGCTTTTGGCAGGCTGCATCAGGCCACCACCTGTTGTCTGGTTATACAGAGGAACACCTGTCAGTGGAGCCACTAAGTGCTAACATGGGGGCTGTCATCTGGGGTCTTGGGAACCTTTGCTATAGTCAGAAGAAAGGAAGGAGCACCTGCTTAAGGCCCAGGAGGGCTGAATGATAGCTTATTGATTTCTGACAGAAGATGTCAATGAATCTGTTCCCCTTCCTCTGCCAACTCCTGAGATGTGCCGCCTGGGGCCACAACATCTGTTAATGAGTGAATGACTGGTCAGATTTGAAGAAAATTCCTTTTTGTAAGGAGACTGTAGTCCAACAGATATTAGGGCTTCAAGGCATCAAACTCTAAACAGTTGTTACGGATGAATATCCAGTTGATAAGAGTGGAGGAAGGGAAACAAGAAGAAAAGAGAAAGAATGCAAAGAAATATTGGGAGCATGAAAAATGTGATGGGAGATTTCCTCCATATGATAATCTCGTTCAGAAATTCACCATTTTGGGTGCAACAGTGGTACCGGGCTGGTTCTATGTAGAGACAGGTAGGTACAGTTTAACAGGCATCACTGGAAGAATTCAGTATCAATTTCTGAAGTAATCAATCATTCTTTGACAGTTTAGATATTTAGCTATGGCTTATATTCACACATGGAGAAGGAAAAGAACCAGTCTGGGAAGGAGAGAGAGAGGAGATAAAAAGCTTACATTTTTCAAAGATAGATTTTAGCACCAATATTTATTTTCAAATTTCCTAACCTCTTGTTCCCTATGTTTAAGATCTATAGAAATCCAGACTGGCTCAGAGAAATGTCTGGAACCTGCCTCATCCTGCAAAAGATTACCCGTAGAGCTGGGTATTACAAGGATGGGGCCATCAAGCCTTTCCATTTGTATGTCTGTCCAGCTGGAATTTTCTCCAGGATATTCAGTGGGAGTTGCTGCCAGCATGAATTCCTCCTCCAGATGGACTTTGCTTCTCTCTTCTGACCCATTGTCTCTCACAAAACCACTCTCCTTTGCTTACATTACAAGTTTTCCTAGAATTGGGAGTTCTTTTGGCATTAGGTACAAAGAGTAAATGGGGGTAGGTGAAAAAAACTGTAGGTAAGAAAGAGGACAGACAGGAGAGATTACCAGGCCTTTTAATCTGGGTTCATTCTTGATCTTTCTCTTTCCTGCACCCATTATGTGCTGTGCATCAGGTGCGCCTCTGGGCTTTATCTTCCAAATATCTGTAGAACCCAAAAACTTCTTACCGTCTCCCTTGCAATCACCCAGGTCTAAACCATCCTTGCCTCCTGTATGAATGACTGGGCTCCCTGCTTTTGGCCTTGCCACATTACAACTTGTTTTTAATGCAGCGTGGTCATGTTTTTAAAGCTAAAAGTCTTAAAACTACCAATCACATCTCATTTCACAACTAAAATCCTCTCAGTAGCCTTCAAGCCCCTGCCTGGGCCCTGGGCTCACTCCATTCAAGCCATACTGACTTCCTGGCAGGTCTTGAAACTCAGCAAGACGCACGGTCACCTTCTGACATTCCCAACAGTCACGTCCTTTATTTGGACTGCTCCTCACCAGTATGTTTGTCTGGGTAGCTCTTCCATCTCCTTCAAGGCTTGATTCATGTTTCCTTCTCAAATGCTACCTAACCCCCTTATATAAAACTACACCCTCTACACACTCCCTAACACCCATGCTGCTTTTCTGTTTTCTTTTTTCCACAGCTGTTATTTATTTAATAAACAGTTACATAGCCTTCCTGTGAGCCAGGCATTCTTTCCAAGTATTAATGCATCTAATTAATTCATTTAATGCACATAGTGGACCTTGTGGAGTAGGCACTATTATCTTGTCTAATTTATTTGTCATAAGAAAACAGAGAGGGTAAGTAACTTACCCAAGTCACACAGCTAGGAGGTGGTAGAGCTAAGGTTCAACTCGGTCTGAGCAATGCTCTTAAAACTATGTTTGCTGTACTTGTCACTTTCTGACATACTTACTATAAGGTATCCTTCTCTATTGTGTTTATTGTCTGTTTCACTAGCACATAAGCTCTGTGAACATAAGGACTTTATTCACAAATACTTACCAAACACTTAGAATTATGCTTGACATATTGTGGGTACCCAATATTCACTGAATAAATAAATGAACTTGATGATTGAGTCTGCTCCCAGCTTGAGATGCATTATTTCAGCCTATTATCACAACACCCACTTCTCAGGCACCTCCATTTGTCCTCGGTGAGACTTCATGTAGAGTAGAACAAGGAGAAACACACTCTAGCTCAGATAGTTTATCACCCTGTAATTGCTGAATGAGTAAAACTACCTCAGAGATCTGCTGTTATGTGCCTCTGATCTTTTTTCACCTTAAGTTTCCTTTCCAACTCTGCCCACCCCTTTCCATTCTGTATTTGGAGTGGGTAGATGTGAGAGGAAACAATTAGGAAAGGAGGAGTAGGTTTCCTCTTGTTCTTACATACATACTCAACACGAGTTACCATTTAAACCTTATTTCCCGTAAGAGTTTTTGTAGTAATGACAACACACAGAGACAGAAAGTGGGGACCATGTGACAGAAATGCAGCTTGTTCTTTGTGGTGCCCACATTTGAAAACAGAACAAAGAAAACTTCATACATCCAGAGTTCTTAAAATCCCAGCACAGCAGTGGAAGCCTGCAGTGCTTCAAAACGTAGCTTATTTTGTAAAGACAGCAGGGGGAGCAGTGGAAAAGAGCCCCTAATGAAAAACAATATATCTGAATTCTAAGTCTGCAGCTCACCTTCACGTATAAACACAACAGAGTAATTTTCATTCTCTGTAAAAGTGGGGGTAATAATCTCTGTTCTCAAGTCCTTTGTTAAGAACACAGGTGTGACTATAAATGTAAAGTCATTACACAAATTTAATTTATAATTAAAATTATGTAATTTAAAAATTATCTGTTAAATTTGTCAAAATAATGTACTTCCTTAATACACACAAAACAAGGTCTAACTAATGTATGAGTATGAAAATATTTTAAACAGTTTATCTTGCCTTTGGAGAAATGCAGATAGTAAAATAAAGAAAATTAATGCTCTTGTATATCATGATTGGTGGCAGAAGAGCTTGGTGAAGTAGCTTTTTACAAGACTAGATTATGATTCCCTGTAGGTATTTCAGCAGCTGAAAGACAGTTCCAGTGAACATTTGTGAGTTAGAGAATGAGTAAGATCTATGTGTTTTATTCTGAAGAATGCTAAAGGAAAGGAAGATAAAGTAAAAAAGACCATCTGCATTTTCAGTTATCTTCTTTAAAGAGTGGTCCTCTTTATGGCCAGGACTGCATAAAAGCATCAAGAGTCACTGGTGTGTCATTTTTTTCCAGCAGCAGTTTACAGAATGAGGATCTTTCTAGGTAATTTGTGCACCCTTAAAAGGAAGGAATTTCACTTCAGATTTCCACATCCGCACACCTTTTGTAGCAGCCACCCTGATGCCATGGTAGTTAAAGCTGTATGTTTTAAAATCAAATAATCTCACATTCACTGAGATGAATAACTTAACAGTGGCTGAGGTGCTAGAGATCAGTTAGAACAAACTCTAACCCGTTTTCATCTCAGTTTTTCCATTAGTAAAACCGAGATACAAACTTGTCAGCTTCAAGAGTTTTCCTCATATGTGATTAATTTTTAAAGTGTTTAAAACGTATTTTAGGACCTCTGAGTGCATTAAGTTTCATCTGTAATGTGCTTTGATTTGTTTGGAGAAAGATGAGCAACAGACAGTGTGTTTAATATAGTAAGGCACTGTAGTGAAGGTTTCTGGACATGTCTAAGATAAAAAATTTTGAAGGTTATTTATTGTGTTTTAAGGAAAAAGAAAAAATCACAAAGGGATTGTCTATTTCAACAGCAAAGATCACTGTTAGTTTGTTACCAGTGTAAAGCATTTGGAAACGTTTGGAATTGTTATTTTAAAACTTATCTTTGTATTGATGAATGAGGAGGTGGGGAAAATTGTGCTTTCCACTGTGATTGTTTCACAACTAATGTATTGTCATGGAAAGCAAAATTGTTAACAAAGCAAAACCCTGGGAGCTCTGGTTATGGTTTATTAAAGGGAATCACAGGAAAGTAAACGCTGGAAACCAGGAAGTACTGAGACTGTAATATAAATTTCCACAAGATGAAGACATTCAACAGAAGGAAATCAGCATATACCTAAACATCAGCTTTAAAAGCTGTTTGTGTGAATTATTCAGCTTTATTCCTCTTCTCCACAAGCACACCTGACCTTGGCACATAAAACAATCGATCTTTCACTACAGGCGCAATGATCAGACCACTTTCTAACTCTGCAATGTGGAGCAAGTTTCTTAACTTCTCTGGTCCTCATTTTCCTCATACTAATATGGAGACAGTAATAACCTCTGCCTCTAAATCCTGCTTTGATCGTTATTGTGAAAACTACGGAGCTAATGTATGTAAATGAAGCAGTGTTCTCTTTTCCTGGCACATTGGGTGCCTCAATACTGTTCACCATCAAAATAGCATCCCTCTTTTCCCCCTCCCAGAGTTGGGAGAAAATCATTTTGGAGAAGAGGGTGATAAACATTTTGGTGCAAGTCAGCAAGTGCATCTAAATGGGACTTCCTTTTCTAAGTCAGATTTCTTCAGTTCTGTGAAAGGCAAAAAAAAGAAATATTTAACCTAAGTGGTAAAAATCATGGGGGATTCTTTTATCATAAATAGCAGAGATAATGTCATCAAATGACACATAGAAATGACAACCCTCCAGTTTAACAACAGTGGTACACAAGTTTTTCAGGCTGTGAAATAATGATCTCTCATGTCTTCCCATTACTGGAATGATGACATTAAGGCACCTATATCATGTGTTGTACCCGTGATTGTAGCCATATCTCTTCTAGATAACAAAGACACCTGTCATGTAATGCCAGATAAAGCTTTCAAATGACACTCCATTTGTCAGAGCAGTATGTTATAAAACGCGTTTTTCTTCTAGAGATTTTCCTGGCCTGTCTACATATTAAAGCTATATCAAAGAACCCTTCTTGTGTTAGAAACGTAAAACACTCAGACAATAAAAACAAGAGCAAACATTCCATTTGCAAGGTCAGAGTTTCGGGAAGCACACATAACCCTGTGCACACCTAGCTGTTACTTGTTGCTTTTCAACACGAAGCCCAAGGAGCAACTGGATATTAAGTATAGTCAATGCTACACTTAATTTAGATTTTGTTTTATTTCTTTCAAAAACTTAGATACAGTAAAATTAATTATTTGGTATATACTGATCTAAATCTTGATAAATGCATTGACATGTAACCATCACCACAATCAAGATCTTACCTTGGTTTTAATTGGTCATAAGATAGATTTAATACAATATAAATGACAAATGTAAGTGATTCAGTCCTGTCAGTGGAAAACATGAAGAATGGGAGAAATGCTAAAGGGAAGTTCAAAATGTCCATGCGTTTTTAAACTATCTCTACTTAAGCCACGATTGTGTCTATACAGCTTTTTTTCTACACCCAGCCTTTTATGGGATAATTAGTGTAATGTCTGTCTCCCACACAGCCTCAGCTAAAAAAGTAGTTGAGTGTATGATTGGTCCTGCTACTCTTTCCAAAAGTAGTATTTGTTCCAACATTTTTTTTTCAGGCACTAAGTTAAAATAAACCTAATTCTTTCATCAAATTCGTAACTACACAGTACCAACCATCCTCTAATAGTTAAGTAAAAGCTGTGTGTACAACTGAAATCAGCAGTATGATTTATAAAACACATAAATGAAGTTGAATGTGGAAGCTTTTTATATGAACTTGTTTCCAACCCACAAATGGCACAAGACCTGCCACCAGTCTAACTCCTCCTGGGCTTAGATCCGTGGTTAGCCACACTTTTTAGTGGCTTTCACTGGACAGTAAGCTCTAAGCTAAGCTGGTCCACAAAGGTTGATCTGGGCTCAAATACCAGCAGGGAAGTTAATCTAGATGCTAGCAAAGGTTGCTTTCACTTTGCTTTACTACAGACCCAGCAATCAAGTAGAGTAAAGGTTACATGCCGCCGAAGTTTACAAGGGAGTGTATGTGATTGATCATTTCTTCTTAGTTCCTCAGGTTAGTGTGTGCAAAGTGTGTTGGCTTGTTTAGTCCTTTAAAGAACCAACTAGTAAGAGGAGCCAAAAAGCCATAAGCCCACTGCCTTTCATTCTTTCAGGTTGGGGGAACAGGCTGCTGATGCAGCCAAGATCCTATCAAGTAGGAATTCTTGTTACTTCACAAGTAAGTATTCCAAGTTCTCTTCCTTATGCCATCATTGGATATAGAGCAGCCCAGGCTCGGCCTACCATGAACTCCGTGAGAGCAGGAACTGTGTCTATTTTGGTCACTGTTTGAATACTCATTCCCTAGCATGACGCCTACAGCTGACAATGCACTCAGAAAATATTTATTGCATTAGTGAAGAGATAAAAGAGTGAATGAATGAATGGAGTCTGGTTCTGGCTCTGCCACTGACTGGCCATGTGGTTGGCCGTGTTACTTTCTCCATGTATCAGGCTTTCCTCAACTGTAAGATGTAAAACCTGTCAAAGCAATTAATCACTAGGATTCTATTCAAAACAAGACATGTATAAACATAGGATCAAGAAAAACACCTATCTCTGCTCTTAATTTCAGGCTTTGCTGACCACTTTGCAGTCTATTTCAATTAAACAAATTAAATGACAGAAGGAGTATTTTGTTTTCCTGGCAATACTGATTAACACTTAAACTGCACGGACCTTCATTTCTTATATGTAAACATAGTGAAGAATGAGAGCATTTCTGACTTTTCTAATCACCATTATTTAATTATTCTGGTTTCTTTTATATGTTCTGTTTGTTTAAAGTTGTTCTTTTTTTGTGAAAGTCCTTGAATTAAGGTCTTTTAAATAAGCCTAATTTCCAATGATTCTCTTTAAACTTAGGTCAAATTAACAAGTCCTCTGAACTTCATGAAGAGGATAAATATTGTGGGGAAAAAGTTATTTCTGAAAAAGACAATAGAGAGTAGTTATTAAACTGGAAGAAACAAACATGATATCCCAGAAGATGGGGCTTACTGAGCTTGCAGAAGGATTAGGGTAAGGAAACATGGTCGAGCGTCCTTGCCGGAAGAAGAAGAGTGTTCTAACTTGCAAGAGTGGATTAATCACCATTTCATCCCCCAAACTTTTCCTTTTTTGTTCTCTTTTAAACAACAATTTTGATCCAACCAGAGCAATTTTATTTCTCTCAGGATACAGACAGCTTGCATTTCTGCAAGGATTTCTTTTAGCCTTTGGAAAAGTGCCAAAGATCCAGGATTTCTCCAGATTTCAACCATATTTCTGACACTATGCATCCAACAAGATATGACACATGGACATAATGGGTTCCTAGAGGTATTTTTTAAAAGGAAGGAAATAAAACTCACTTCTTTGTTACAAAAGTAAACTTCTCAGACTGACAAGACCAGGTAGGATAAAAAAAATTTTTTTATTATATTTTTCTACCTTCTTTTTAGTAGACACTATTTTGCATTTGATGAAATAAAAGCACAGAGAAGGTAGAGAACATGCCCTTATTCAAAGCAGTTAGACTGAGGAAAAAAAATAGATGTGGCCAGAAACTCAAGAAGCACAGAAGATATTCTGAAAAGAAAGGAGCTTATATATAGTTACATATGAACTATTGGAGGAAAAGAAGGTGAGGGATTTTAAACAAGCTTTCTGTTTAGTGAACTGTCTTAAGACATCAGAATTTTTTTTTTAAGTTGAATTGGAGAAGAGTGCAGAACATTGTAAATGAATGACAGAACAATTTTTGGAAGATGAAGAACAAAATGGATCAAGACAATGGAAAACTTTTTGAGATGACACCAGTTAATTTTTAACTTTCTAATGGACATCTTCAATTCACCTCTCAAAGACTCCTAAAACTTTACAAGTCCTAAATATCATTCAGTATCTTTATCTCAGTTTTGATCAGAGCCTGATGCAAGGATTGGAAGTAGTTTAGAAGATAATCTTAAGAAGCAGAAAAGAGGGAGTTGGCAGAATTAAACCAGAAATAGGGGGAAAGGCAAAAAAAAAATATATATATATATAATATATATATAATATACATAAAAATATATATATAAAATATACATATGGCTACTAGCATCAGTAACTGGGGCACAAACACACTAGGGACATGCCAGGCCCCCTGTAAAAAATGCCTCAAAATTGCCCCGCAGAAAGATGGGGAAGTTGGAGCAATTACCCACTGATTCTTCTTCTTCCCACTCGGAGGCTGCAGCTGTATGCTGGCTGAGGATACCAATGCCCTAGGGGAAAGCCCTGAGGTAGAGAATCAGAGAGGTGCAAGAATTTCCATTTCAGATGGGACTCTGGCAATGCCCAGGGAACTACTTACTCCAGCGTTGCTGAAATCATTTGAGCAGAGAAGAGATGGTGCAAAGCACCACAGTATCTATTAATATCTTCAATCCAAATTGCTCCCCCTCATAATACTAACTTTTTCGGTTAATGCAAGTACTTTCCACAAGTTGCCCAAGCCAGAGCACTTTGAGTCAGTATATACTTCCTCATACACCATATCTAATATTGAGCAGTTTTGCTCTTTTCACACTATTTTAATTGTGGTAAAACATACACAGCGTAAAACTTACCCTTTTCACCATGTTTAAGTAGTGTTAAGTATAGCCACACTGTCTTGAAATAGACTTCCAGAACTGTTTTACGTTGCAAAACTGAAACTTCATACCCATTAAACAACTCTCCTTTTCCTTTGCCCTTTAAACTTTCAGGTGGGATAGGCCACATCAACATACAAGATACTAACAATTAGAAATTCTTGCTACTCCCCAGTTAAATGTTCCCCACTTCTCTTTCTTATGTCATCGTTGGAAACAAAGCAGTTTTTCAAACAGACAAGATGAATGCCATTTTACTGTGTTCCTGTTTTATTAAGAAACAATCGACATATATTGCTATATAAATTCAAAGCATATAGCATGATGGTTTGATTTACATATATTGTGAAATGATTACCACAAAAGATTCAGTTAATATCCATCTTCTCATATAGATAAAATGGAAAGAAAGAAGAGAGGAAACAAAAATCTTTCTTTTGTGATGAGAACTCTTAGGATTTGCTATCATTACAACTCTCCTGCATATCATACAGTAGTGTGAGCTATGTTTGTGTTGTACATTTCATCCCTAGTACTTTTTTTATCTTTTAACTGGAAGTTTGTACCTTTTGACCACCTTTCTCTGGTCACCCCTCCCCCTACTCTTACCTCTGGAAATCACAAGTCTAATCTCTTTTTCTATGAGTTTGGGGGCTTTTTCATCTTTGTTTATATATGTATATATATGTTCCACATATAAGTGACAAATAGAGTATTTGTCTTTCTCTGACTATTTCACTTCAAGGTCCATCCATGCTTTCACAAATGGTAGGATTTCCTTGTTTGTTTGTATGACTGAAAAACATTCCATTGTATGGAATGACCAGAACTTCATTATCCATTCATCCACTGCAGGACACTTAAGTTGTTTCCACACTTTGACTATTGTAAATAAGGTTTCTGTGAACATGGAGGTGCAGATATCTTTTCAAGTTAGTGTTTTCATTACTTTTGGACGTATTCCCAGAAGTGGAATTGCTGGATCATATGTTAGTTCTGTTTTTAATTTTTAAGGATCCACCACACTGTTTTCCTTAGTAGCTTTGCCATTTACATTTCCACGGATGGTGAACATTTTCTTCACATCCATGCCCGCATTTATCTCTTGTCTTTTTGATAATGGCCCTTCCAAATGAAGTGATCTCATTGTGGTTTAATTTTCATTTCCCTAAGGACTGGTGAACTTGACCATCTTTTCATATACCTGTTGGCCTTTCATATGTCTTCCTTGGAGAGATGTCTATTCAAGTTATTTGCCACTTTTTAATTGGGTTATTTGGGTTTTTTAATATTGAACTGAGTTCTTTATATTTTGGATATTACCCTCTTATCAGATATATGGTTTTCAAAAATTTTTTCCCATTCTGTAGGTCATCCTTTTACTTTGTTGATGACTTCTTTTGCTGTGTAGAAGCTTTTTATTTTGATGTAGTCCCTCCCACTTTTTACTTTTTTATTTTGTTGCTTGTGCTTGAAATGTAATACCCAAAAAATCATTACCAAGACCCATGTCAAGGAATTTTGTTCCTATGTTTTCTTCTAGGAGTTTTATGATTTCAGGTCTTACATGTAAGTCTTTAATCCATTTCATGTTAATTATTGTGAATGGTGTAAGATAGGTTCCCAGTTTCATTCTTTTATATGTGAATATCTAATTATCCCAGCACCATTTATTGAAGAGACTGCCTTTTCTACATTGAGTGTTCTTGGCTCCCTTGTCAAATATTAGTTGACTATATATGCTTGGGTTTATTTCTGAGTTCTTGATTCTGTTCTCAATTTATCTGTTTTTGTTTTTGTTTTTTTGCCAAAACCATACTGTTTTGATACTATAATATAGTTTTATAGTATAGCTGGAACAGAAAGTGTGACAGCTCCTGCTTTGTTCTTTCTCAGGATTATTTTGACTATTCAGGATCTTTTGTAGTTCCACATAAATTTAGGAGTGCTTTTCCTACTTCCATAAAAAATGCAGTTGAAATCTTGATAGGGTTTGCATTGAAAATATAGATTTTTTTTGTAGTATTGACATTTTAGCAATATTAATTCTTCCAATCCATGAACATGGGTTATTTTCCATTTTTTGTGTCTTTTTCATTTCTTTCATCAATGTCTTGTAGTTTTCAGTATGTAGATCTTTTACCTCCATTGTTAAATTTATTCCTAAATATTTTAGTGTTCTCATTGCTATTATAAATGAGATTGGTTTTTTGGTTTTTTGATTTTTTTCAGATATTTCATTATTATTGTATAGAAACACTACTGATTTTTGTATGTTAATTTCTTATCCTGCAACTTTACTGAAATCATTGATGAAATCTAACAGTTTTTGCTCCAGTCTTTAGAATTTTCTATATGTAAAATCATGTTATTTGCAAATAGAGACAAATTTACATCTTCCTTTCCAATTCTGATACCTTTTATTTCTTTTCCTTGCCTGATTGCTCTAGCTAGGACTTCCAGTACCATGTTGAATAGGAGTGGGGAGAGTTCCTGATCTTAGAGGGAAAGCTTCACCCTTTCACCATTGAACATGATGTTAGCTGTGGGCTTGCCCTTTATAACCTTCATTATGATGAGATATGTTCCCTCTATGCCTAATTTGTTAAGAATTTTTCATGAATGAATGTTGAATTTGGTCAGATGCTTTTTCTGTGTCTATTGAGATGACCATATACATCTTTTCTTTCATTCTACTAATGTCATGTTTCACAGTGATTGATTTGCATATGTTGAACCATTCTTAAATCCCAGGGATAAATCACACTTGATCATTGTGAGTGATCCTTTTAGTATCCTGCTGAATTTGGTTTGCTGGTATTTTATTAAGAATTTTTGCATCTATATTCATCAGGGATATTGGTCTATGATGTTCTTTTCTTATTAGTGTCTTTATCTGATTTTGGTATTAAGATAATGCTAGCCTTGAAAATTGAGTTTGAAAGTATTCCCTTCTCTTTGATTTTATTTGGAAGAGTTTGGAAAGGATTGCTGTAAATTCTTCTTTAAATGTTTGGTAAAATTCACCAGTGAAGCCATTTGGTCCTGGGTTTTTCTTCATTGGGAGATATTTGGTACTGATTCAATCTCCTTAGTAGTATTTGGTATGTTCACAGTCTATTTCTTCCTGATTCAGTCTTGGCTAATTGTATGTTTCTAAGAATTTTCCATTTCTTCTAGATTGTCCAGTTTATGGTGTATAGTTGTTCATAGTAACCTCTTATAATCCTTTGAATTTCTGTGGGATCAGTTGTAATGTCTCCTTCTTTTATTATTTTATTTATCTGATCCTTTCTCTTTTTTCCTTGGTTAGTCTCAATGAAAGTTTGTCAATTTTGTTTTATCTTTTCAAAGAACCAACTTAGTTTGGTTAATCCTTTCTATTATTTTTCTGTTCTGTATTTCATGTATTTCTGCTCTAATCTTATTGTTTTCTTTCTTCTGTTAAAAGTTTGGGCTCAGTTTGTTCTTCTTTTTCTAATTCCTTAGGACATAAATTAGGTTATTTATTTGGGATCTTTCTTGTTTCTTAATGTAGGCCTTTACTGCTATAGTATGCTGTGTTTCTGTCTTAGTATGTCTCAAAAACTTTTTAAATTTCCCCTTTAATTTCTTCTTTGATTTATTTGTTCAGGAAAATTTTGCTTAATTTTCATGTATTTGTGAATTTTCTAGTTTTCCTGTTGTTACTGATTCCTAATTTCATGTCATTGTAGTCAAAGAATATATTTGGTACATTTTCAGTCTGTTTGAATTTGCTGACATTTGTTGTGTGGCCTAACATATAGTCTATCATAGAAAATTTTCCATGTATACTTGAGAAGAATTTGTAGTCTGCTGTTGTTAGATATAATGTTGTATATATGTCTCATAGATCCATTTGGTCTATAGCATTGTTCAAATCTGTTGTTTCCTGACTGATTCTCTGGATGCTTTCTCTGTTGTTGAGAGTGGGCCATTAAGGTCCCCAACTAGTATCATATTGCTGTTTATTTCTCCTTTTAGCTCTGTTAGTTTTTGTTTTATATACTTAGGTGCTCCAGTGTTAGGTACATAAATATTTACAATTGTTATGCCTTTTTGATGCATTGACCTCTTTATCCTATACAATGACTTTCTTTGTCTCTTTCATTGGTTTGTGAGGAAAAGTCTTTATCCCTCCTCCATTTCTGAAGGACAGCTTTGCAGGGTGTAGAATTCTTCATGGACAGTTACTTCTTTCAAAATTTTGAATATTTAATCCCATTCTCTCCTGGCCTGAAAAGTTTCTGTTGAGAAACCCACCAGCAGCCTTTTTGGTGTTCCATTGCATGTAATGTCGCTCCTTTCTCTTGCTGCTATTAAAAAATATTGTCTTTGATTTTTGACAATTTAATTAGAATATGTCTTGGTATTTAACTATAATAAACTTATTTGGGCCCAATCTATGTGTGATCCTTTTGGCCTCATGGATCTGAATGTCTATTCTTCTCTCCAGGTTCAGGAAGTTTTCAACCATTATTGCTTTAAATATACTTCCTGGCTCTTTCTCTTTCTCTCCTCCTTCTGGAATTCCCATAATGCAAATACTATTTCTTTTCATTGTGTCATATAATTCCTGTATGTATTCTTCACTTTTACAGTCATTTTTCTTTTTGTTCCTCTGGATAATTTCCAGAGTCCTATCCTCCAGGTTGCTGATTCCTTCCTCTGCAAGGTGAAATCTATTTCTGAAATTCCCTATTGAATTTCTCAGTTCAGTTATTCTTTTAAACTCTAAGATTTCTGGTTTGTTTGGGGTTTTTTTGATAGTTACTATTTTCTTGTCAAACTTTTCTTTCTGTTCATGTATTGTTTTCCTAATTTTGTTTAATTGTCTGTGTTTTCTTGTAGTTCACTAAACTTCCTTAAAAGGTTATGCTAAATTTTTTGTCTGACAGTTCATAGATCTTCATTACTTTAGGGTGAGTTATTGGAGCTTTATTATTTTCCTTTGGTGGTGTCATATTTACCTGACTTTTATGATCCTTGATTCCTTACTTTGGTATCTGTGCACTTGAGTAAATGGGGCTCCTCTTCTAGGCTTTACAGAGACAGCTCACCAGTCAGCTCAGTTTGGATTTCTGGTAATGCCTTTGGGCCTTTGGGCAGGTGCCGTCTGCTACTATCTCTATTCTGGGCTGAGGGGAATGATAATCCCCCAGGGTTCTCTTTTCCCACTGGAGGAATGAGAGACTCAGAGGAGACCTCCCCACATGGTTCTGTGATGTCCTGGAGGAGGAGCAGTGTGGTCGGTGTGACACCACTTTGCTCGCCCTCCTGCTGCGCCCTGTCTTGGTCTCTGTGATGCAGGGGGGGTGCTTCAGCCTCACCCCGTGTTCTAGGAGTTTCTCAGTGCACTTGTTCTTGAATAGTTGTTAGTTATTCTTCCTGTAAGGGGGAATCAAAGTCAGGAACAATACATGTCATCATCGTGGCGATGGATGACACTCTCCCCATTTCAGTATTTTATTTAAAATAATACAACTTTTTGTGTAAATATTACTAAGAAAATTAGAAAACTATCTAAAAGGGGGAGGAAAGATAACTACAAGTCCAATACCTAACCATATTGATAATCAATAATTTTGGTTATTTATCTTCTTTTTATTTTAACAAGTTTTTCACATGGTGGCAATCATTTTATATGTAAAATACAGTTATTTTTTATTTTAACATAGTAAACACCATCAAATTGAAAATGGATAATGATGAAGTCCTAAATTCAGGCTAAAAAAAATCAGCTACTCAAGTACAAGATAGATGATAAAAGGATCTAATATAGTTTGTGATAGAGCATTCATAAATACAACACCCATGTAAAATACCTGAGGCTTTGAGTGTGCAACAACTTTTTTTTCAATGTAAATCTCTATTGAGATAATGCTTCTAAAAACCAATGCATTACAGGGATACTTTTAAGAAAGAAATGCATAAATGTTTCCAAAGCAAGATAACATATTTTTAAATAGAGCCATGGAATTACAGCTAATATGGTATAAAAGATCTGAGAATATTATCATTTCATTGAAATATCAGGTGATATATAGAATAGAAAAGAGAATTAGGAGAACTATACCTTTTTTTGGAGTTGTAACTTTTTGATATTTATTTGTGTGTATTCCTCATTTCCCAGTTATAACATTTATGTAGGTGTATTCCCAATTTCAACCCCAATATAAAACTGAGTACTTAAAAAATAACAGAGGTCTTACTGCCATGATTTTATTAGAAGTGAATACCTATTAATGTGATCCTTAATGACTCCTGTATGAAAACCAAAGATTTGTTAGGTGCGTTTGTCATTGTGACTGGGAAAATGTGTGGATAATTTCCAAATCCTAGAAGCAACTTCATGTACAGTTCAATTTCATGTACAGTTATATAACAGCATAGATGAGATTTACTTTTTAAGATATGTTTCAAGGAATAAAAATTAATGGGTGATTCAAGATGGCGGCATGAGAGGTGAGACAGAAAACTCCTCCCAAAACCACAGATAGTGCAAAAATGTAGTTAATACAGCTAGCCCTAAAACAGCAACAGGAAAGAAGGCTGCACCAGACTGCATACAGACCTCACGAGCAGAGCAGACCTAACAAAACAGGATAACGTACCAAGGCCTTGATACAGCGGGACCCAGGCCCTTCCCCCACCCAAGCTCATGAGCAGGAGAAAGAGAAATGGAGAGGGGAGGGGATGGAAGCCTGGGACTGCTGAACACCTAGCCCTGGAGATCTGCTTTGCGAGCAGAAACCTACATTCTGTGGTGCTCTGGAGGATGGGGATCTGGAACAGGTGGAGTGCTTGAGAGACAGAATCCAGCCATTTGTGAACAACGGGATCCACACACGGCCACTTTGGGACAAGGGAAACGTAGGCAGTCTGAGAGGCTTCCTAGCAGCGAGAGGGCTGCTGAAGGGACAGGGTTTGCAAGGAGTTTGCTACGTGGGAGAAAGGAGAGGGGTACAAGGTTGTCTGGGTGCGCTCTGTCCAGCAGTTTAGGAACTTTGAGGAGCTTCAGGCGCTCCATCCCCCTGGGTGTCTACTCAACTCCAAGGCCCCCCACTGTGACATGCAGCCTGCCAAGCCTTCCTTCTGGCCTGATGGCACTGGCTTGCAAACCAGCATTCGCTGAGCTGGCATCAGGCCACTCACAGGGAGGCCCCACCTACAACAGCTAGAGGCGCAAAGCACAGAGGCTTACACTTATGTGCTCTGTCCACTGGCTCTGATATGAGAGAAAGACATGACAGACAGGAATCAGGAAACAGGTATATCCTCCCCACAGGCACCAGCTCCACTCCTCTATGACCCCCAACCTCACTCTAGGGACTGAGCAGCTCCAGAGACTGGAGTTTCTGCACACTAGTGGGCACCACACAGAAATATGAAACATCAAAAGAACATGGTACAGACCAAAATCTAACAAACCCCAGGAAAGGGCCAAATGAAACTGAATTCACCAATTGTCCTGAAAGAGAGTTCAAAATAAAAATCATAAACATGCTTATGGAGGTACAGAAAAATATTCAAGAACTCAGGAATGAATTTAAGATAGAGATTCAATCATTAAGAAATTCCATATCTGAAATGAAACATACAATGGAAGGATTTAAAAGCAGATTAGATGTAGGAGAAGAGACAGTAAATGGAACAGAAATTAGAGAAGAAGAATACAAAGAAGCTGAGGCACAGAGAGAAAAAATAATCTCTAAAGGAAAGAATATTGAGAGAAGAGTGTGACCAATCCAAAAGGAACAATATTCACATAATAGGGGTACCAGAAGAAGAAGAGAGAGAAAAAGGGGTAGAAAGTGTCATTGAGGAGGTAATTGGTGAAAACGTGCCCAATCTGGGGAAGGAAATAGTCTCTCAGGCCATGGACGCGCACAGATCTCCCAGCACAAGGGACCAAGGAAGACAACATGAAGACATATAATAATTAGAATGGCAAAGATCAAGGATAAAGACTGACTTTTAAAAGCAGCTAGAGAGAGAAAAAAGATCATATACAAGGGAGAATCCACCACACTATCATCAGATTTCTCAACAGAAACCTTACAGGCCAGAAGGGAGTGGCATGATGTATTTAATGCAATGAAGCAGAATGGCCTTGAATAAGTATACTCTACACAGCAAGATTATCATTTAAATGTGAAGGAGGGATTAAACAATTTTCAGATAAGCAAAAGCTGAGAGAATTTACCTCCCACAAACAACCTAGGTAGTCCATTTTGGGGGGACTCCTATAGACAGAAGTATTCCTAAGGCTAAATAGATGTCACCCAAGAGCTAGACAAAGAGTACAGAATATGATTCATAACATACAAAGAATGGAGGAGGAAGAAAAAGGAGGAAAAAAAGAATCTTTAGGTTGTGTTTGTAATAGCACATGAAGTGAGTTAAATTAGACTGTTAGATACTGAGGGAATTACCCTTGAAACTTTGGTAGCCACAGATCTAAAGCCGTGAATGGCAATAAGTACACACCTATCGATAATCACCCTAAATGTAAATGGTCTGAATGCACCAATCAAAAGACATAGAGTCACTGAATGGATAAAAAAGCAGCACTCATCTATATGCTGCCTACAACAGACTCACTTCAAACCCAAAGACATACACAGACTGTAAGTAAAGGGAAGGCAAAAGATACTTCATGCAAAGAATAGGGAGAAAAAAGCAGGAGTTGCACCACTTGTATCAGACAAAGTAGACTTCAAAACAAAGAAAGTCACAAGAGACAAAGAAGGACATTACATAATGATAAAGGGGTCAGTCCAACAAGAGGATATGACTATTATAAATATCTATGCACCCAATAAAGGATCCCCTACATATGTGAAACAAATACTAACATAATTAAAGGAGGAAATAGAATGTAATGCATTCATTTTGGGAGACTTCAACATACCACTCACTCCAAAGGACAGATCAACCAGACAGAAAATAAGTAAAGAGACAGAGGCACCGAACAACACATTAGAACAGATGGACATAATGAACATCTACAGACCACACTATCCAAAAGCAACAGGATACACATTCTTCTCAAGTGCATGGAACATTTTCAAGAATAGATCATATACTAGACCACAAAAATAACCTCAGCAAATTTAAAAAGATTGGAATTGTACCAACCAGCTTCTCAGATCACAAAGGTATGAAACTAGAAATAAATTACTCAGAGAATATGAAAAAGCCCACAATCACATGGAGGCTTAATAACATGCTCCTAAATAATCAATGGGTCAATGACCAAATAAAAACAGGGATCAACAATATATGGAGACAAATGACAACAATAAATCAAACCGCAAAAACAGAGATCAACAATATATGGACACAAATGACAACAATAATTCAACCACAAAATCTGTGGGGCGCAGTGAAGGCCGTGCTAAGAGGGAAATATATCACAATACAGGCCTACCTCAGGAAAGAAGAACAATCCCAAATGAACAGTCTAAATTCACAATTAATGAAACTGGAAAAAGAAGAACAAATGAGGCCCAAAGTCAGTAGAAGGAGGGACATAATAAAGATTAAAGCATAAATAAATAAAATTCAGAAGAATAAAACAATAGAAAGAATCAATGAAAGCAGGAGCTGGTTCTTCAAGAAAGTTAAATAAATAAATCCCTATCCAGACTAATCAAGAAAAAAAGAGAGTCTACACACATAAACAGAATCAGAAATGAGAAAGGAAAAATCACTATGGACACCACAGAAATAGATTATGAGAGAACACTATGAAAAATTATATGCTAACAAACTGGATAACCTAGAAGAAATGGACAACTTTCTAGAAAAATACAACCTTCCAAGGCTGACCCAGGAAGAGACAGAAAATCTGAATAGACCAATTTCCAGCAAAGAAGTTGAGTTGGTAATCAAAAAACTACCAAAAAACAAAACCTCTGAACCAGATGGTTTCACTGATAAGGTTTATCAAACATTTAGTGAAGACCCTATACCCATACTCAAAGTTTTCCAAAAAGTAGAAGAGGAGAGAATACTCCTAAACTCACATTCTACAAGGCCAACATCACTCTAATACCAAAACCAGGTAAATACACCACAAAAAAAGAAAATTACAGACCAACTTCCCTGATGAACATAGATGCAAAAATACTCAATAAAGTATTAGCAAATGGAATTCAAAAATACATCAAAATGATCATCCATCATGATCAAGTGGGATTCATCCCAAGGATGCAAGGATGGTACAACAATTGAAAATCCATCAACATCATCCACTACATCAACAAAAAGAAGAACAAAAACCACATGATCATCTCCATAGATGCTGAAAAAGCATTCAACAAAATTCAACATTCATTCATGATAAAAACTCTCAATAAAATGGGTATAGAGGGCAAATATCTCAACATAATAAAGGCCATATATGACAAACCCACACCCAACATTATACTTAACAGCGAGAATCTGAAAGCTTTTCCTTTAAGATCGGGAACAAGACAAGGATGCCCACTCTCCCCGCTGTTATTCAACATAGTTCTAGAAGTCCTGGCCAAGGCAATCAGACAACACAAAGAAATAAAAGGCAGCCAGATTGGTAAGGAAGAAGTCAAACTGTCCCTTTTGCAGATTACATGATATTGTACATAAAAAACCCTAAAGAATCCACTCCAAAACTACTAGATCTAATATCTGAATTCAGTAAAGTTGCAGGATGCAAAATTAATACACAGAGAAATCTGTTGCATTCCTATACACTAATGATGAACTAGCAGAAAGAGAATACAGGAAAACAATTCCATTCACAATTGCGTAAAAAAGAATAAAACATCTAGGAATAAACCTAACCAAGGAAGTGAAAGACTTATACTCTGAAAACTATAAGATACTCATGAGAGAAATTAAAGAAGATACCAATAAATGGAAAGACATCCCGTGCTCATGGATAGGAAGAATTAATATTGTCAAAATGGCCATCCTGCCTAAAGCAATCTACAGATTCAATGCAATCCCTATCAAAATATCAACAGCAGTCTTCAATGAACTAGAACAAATAGTTGTAAAATTCATATGGAACCACAAAAGACCCCGAAGAACCAAAGCAATCCTGGAAGGAAGTATAAAGTGGGGGAATTATGCTCCCCAACTTCAAGCTCTACTACAAAGCCACAGTAATCAAGACAATTTGGTACTGGCACAAGAACATACCCATAGACCAATGGAACAGAATAGAGAGCCAGTTAAAACCCAAGCATATATAGTCAATTAATATATGATAAAGGAGCCATGGATATACAATGGGGAAATGAGAACATTTTCAACAGCTGGTGTTGGCAAAAATGGACAGCTACATGTAAGAGAATGAAACTGGATTACTGTTTAACCCCATACACAAAAGTAAACTCAAAATCGATCAAAGACCTGAATGTAAATCATGAAACCATAAAACTCATAAAAAAAGATATAGGCAAAAATCTCTTGGACATAAACATGAGCAACTCTTCATGAACATATCTCCCCGGACAAAGGAAACAGAAGCAAAAATGAACAAGTGGGACGATATCAAACTAAAAAGCTTCTGTACAGCAAAGGACACCATCAGTAGAACAAAACGTCATACTACAGTATGGGAAAATATATTCATAAATGACATATCTGATACGGCATTGACATCCAAAATATATAAAGAGCTCATGCACTCCAACAAACAAAAAGCAAATAAGCCAATTGAAAAATGGGCAGAGGAGCTGAACAGACACTTCTCCAAAGAAGAAATTCAGATGGCCAACAGGCACATGAAAAGATGTTCCACATCCCTAATCATCAGAGAAATGCAAATTAAAACCACAATGAGATATCTCCTCACACCAGTAAGGATGGCCAACATCCAAAAGACAAACAACAACAAATGTTGGTGAAGATGTGGAGAAAGGGGAACCCTCCTACACTGCTGGTGGGAATGTAAACTAGTTCAACCATTGTAGAAAGCAGTATGGAGGTTCCTCAAAAAACTCAAAATAGAAATACCATTTGACCCAGGAATTCCACTCCTAGGAATTTACCCTAAGAATGCAGCAGCACAGTTTGAAAAAGATATATGCACCCCTATGTTTATCGCAGCACTATTTACAATAGTCAAGAAATGGAAGCAACCTAAGTGTCCTTCAGTAGATGAATGGATAAAGAAGAGGTGGTACATATACACAATGGAATATTATTCAGCCATAAGAAGAAAACAAATCCTACCATTTGCAGCAACATGGATGGAGCTAGAGGGTATTATGATCTGTGAAATAAGCCAGGCGGGTAAAGACAAGTATCACATGATTTCACTCATCTGTGGAGTATAAGAACAAAGAGAAAAACTGAAGGAACAAAACAGCAGCAGACTCACAGAACCCAAGAACGGACTAACAGTTACCAAAGGGAAAGGGACTGAGGAAGATGGGTGGGAAGGGAGAATTAAGGGGGAAAAAGGGGTATTACCATTAGCACACATAATGTGGTGTTCGGGAGGGATATGGAGAAGGCAGTATAACACAGAGAAAACAAGTGGTGATTCTATAGTATCTTACTACACTGTTGGACAGTGACTGTAATGGGGTATGTGGTGGGGACTTGTTATAGGGGGAGTCTAGTAACCATAATGTTGCTCATGTAATTGTACATTAATAATACCCAAATTAAAAAAATATTAAAAATAATATTTTTCATGTTTGTGGGTATTAGATAATTTAGATTTAAGAAGGTATGAAAACTTAGAGATATGTGTATTTTTAAAAAGTATAATCAATGTTTATATGCAGTATGTCCTGTCATACCTTTTTCTATGCAATTTTAAATATTTATCCCCAAATATGTACTTGGATTTTTTTAAAAGAAATAAAGTATTATAATATATAAGGTTGTTCTTCCCTCACATAAAAATATCCCAAAGGTAGCCCTCTTATACTGGGTTAATACATATGGGTCTAATTCAATCAGTTAAATACTTGATTTATGTTCCATAGAACCACATAAAATAAATATACATTCTTTTATGGTTAAGTTCTTTCCAGTAATTTTTTACTCTTACTACTTAAAATGCAATACATGCAAATGTAATTAAGATTTTATTTTTGTTAGATAGCTTCCCAAAACTGGACTATCTGGCACTAAAGTTATGTGCAATTTTTATTTGAATAAATATTTCCAGATTACTTCTTAAAAAGTTGTATAGCTCTCCACAGATGCCTCCAGCAATGCATGAAACTCTTGACTCTCCACTTCTATAGGAACACAGCTAATCTGGATTTTATATTTCTTGTAAAAGATGTCTTTTTGTAAATATGTCTTCAATTATTTATAGAGATTTGCTAATGAGACTATTTTTATGATTCTCAAGCACAGAACTAGCATAGTGAAATTAGCTTTTGGCTTGGCATATTTTTTCTAATAACCAGAGCTGTTCATAAATGATATAGACTACCTTGTTAAGAGATCAGTTTACTGTTTCTGGAAGCTGTGCCTTGAATAACCTGCCTAAAAATAATCCTTATATTTGCATAATAGTATTTGTTTACATAGCCCATTCATATCTTTTGATTTCCATTAATCTTTAGGTCTCCATTTATTTATTATTGTATAGTTAGGCAAGTTTTTTATAAATCCTGCTTTCTGAAAATGTATATTAATCCCACATATATTCTTTTCATTTCCTTCTCTCTCTCTATCTCCCACCCCCCAGTTTTCTCTTGGCATTTTGGAGAAACAGAGTATTATGGGGTATATCACTCATCCAGAAGTATGTGTTATATAGTCCTCAAATATCTTAACTATGTATCTTTTACAGATACCACACACTTAATATTCACTTTTAAATCTAAATGTTTAATTGAGACTTACTTGCAATCACAATAGAGCTCTTTGATTTAGATTTACTTTCATTACCCTAGGTAATGTCAGTGATGCTGGCATCAGACTTTTACAATGTATCCCTTGCTTCCTCTCCCCATAACTAAATTCTGACAGAAGACTCAAAGGAGGAGACTAAAAACAAGCTTAATGGAGTAGTTTTAATTAACAGATTTTATTTTGGTAGAGGTCACAGTTCTTAGAAAGCCAAAAAAAGAAAATGTCTTAGCACAGTAAACACCACAGACCTCAGATCCTTGTGGTTAAATATCTTGGCAACAGTGAGAGTAGTACAGCATCTCAAGGACAGATGACATGATATTTCCCAGATGTCACTGTTTAGTTGTGTCACTGTCCAGCAGCAGCCACTGATTAGAAAAAAATCCTTCCTCCCCCGAAGGAGCACGACCAGCACTGAAGGCAGTAGGGGAGATGTTGGCAAGGTACCGGAACAGGTGGCAGCAGCAGGTGTGATGGGCGAGAGATGACAAGGGCACAGAGTGTGCTGCTGGCAAGCTGTCAGAAACCAGAGTTCAGGAACTACCGATGCAGGGAAAGCGCGGAGATGGTGGCACGGGGAGAGCAGAGCAGGGCAGAACAGGCTGTCAGAGCAGGATGACAGGTACCCCCTGAACAAGCACAAATGGAGAACGTGATGAGAGTGGAAGCAGTGGCCTGCAACCCCAGACTGGCTGGGGAGGATCACACCGCGATGGCAGGAGAGCCTGCGGGACTCCGGCAGACATGCGAGGCACCCAGAGCGCACGTGCCGGAGGGCAGTACACACACTGCAGCCACCACGGAGAGAGGAAAACAAAGAGAAGGGAACCTTGGTGATATTTACTTTTTATTTATTGTTGATGCTCCTCTTTTTTCCACTCAGGGAACAGAATCTGAGAGGAGCATGGCCGTCCCCAAATGCCCGTTAAGCCCCCAGAGTTCTTAGATTGCGAATCAGAGATTAAACATCTTGTTATAGCCCAATTCTATCAGCTCTATTGCTGTGTTGAGACCACATATCAAGATGACTAATTATAGGTGACTGTAAAATACTTCTCTCATATTATTCAACTGAGTAAATATTTACTGATGCCAGAATACTGTACTAGAGTTCAATAAAGTAGGAAGTTACTGAGGACTGCTGCCATGCTGGGTTTGGTTCTGCCTTGACACTATGTAATGACACGGTGTGAAGATATTTTAATTCAACATGACAGAATTCCATCAATATTTTATTATGTTTGCTTTGATAAACTGTCTCAATCAAGAAGATACTCCTTGAGGAGGATAGTGTTAATCCTGCTCAGGGGAGAGCCGAATTGCAATGCAGAATTTAGTTTCAGTACCTTACAATGTATTATGTTTTCTGATACATTTATTAATATTAAAGGTGATGGTTTTTAAAATGTCAACTTGTAGCAATTACAAAATTGGTTTATTCATTAAAATAATTGCTTTTCTTAGCGCTTATTTTGTACCAGTTGTTCTAAGTGCTAGAAATGTCATAATAAACAAAACAAACAAACACAACCTTTGTTAAACTTACATTGCAGTGAAGAGACGCAAATGATTAACTACTAAAAATTGAACACGGTAAGGAGGATGATCATTTAAAACTGGAGGATAGACTGTTGCTATGTTATATAGAGCAGTCAAGAGAGGCATTTTTGACAAATTGCTTTTGGATAGAGACATAAAATGCGAGGCAACAAGCTGTGCAGCTAGGAGAGGAAAAATATTCTGGAATACACGTGCTTGGTGCAATTCAGGAAGAATCAGGGGTCAATGTGGTTGAAACAGAGAGAGTGGAAGTAGTAGAAGAGGGCAAAGGGGAGGAAGATACTTACCACCTGCCACCTTACAAATGATGGTAAGGATTGTGAATTTTAAATTGAGAGATAAGGGAAACTCTTGAAAGGTTCTGAGCCAAATTGCAGTGATCTGAATTAATTTTCCAAAGTTTTGCTCTGGTTCTTCAGTAGAGAATAGACAATAAGGGACACAAAGGTCAAAGACAGAATTTCTATTAGGAGGCTATTTAAATAATCCAGTCCTGAGATGATGTGGCTTGAACTAATGTTTTTGCAGTGGAGGGAACTGAAGTTGTTGGATTCTGGATAAATTTTGAAGATAGAACAACAGGAGTAATTGATGGATACAATGTGTGGAGTACAAGGGAAACAGAGGAAGCCAGAAAAGACACCAAGATTTTTTAACTAAGCAACATAATGAAATGGATATGCCATTAACTGAGATCTAGATGACTGCTGAAAGAGTGGATTTGAGGGAGAAAATCAGGGGTTCTGTTTTGGCTATTATGTAACAATATGGAGATATGGAATAGCTATTGATTATGAAAATCTGGAATTAGGGAGAAGTAAATCAGTTCCAGGAATATAAATTCAGAAGCCATGGGCATATAGAGGAAATTTAAAGCCCTGAGGCCAGATGATACCATCCAGGAAGCTGGTGTTGAGAGAAAAGAGATCTAAAGACCTCTAAGTTAAGCTATGAATAAAATGAAAGCAAAAGAGACCAAAAATCCCCAGCCAGTCAGGTGAAAGAAAAACTGAAAGGTGGCCAGAAACCAAGAGAAGAAATTATTTCAAAAAGGAGGCAATGATCAGTCATGTTAAATGTTGATAGTTAAGTCAGATGACAACTAAGCATTGACCATTAAATCTGACAATATGATACTCATCAGTGACCTTGGCAAACACTACGTGTGTGAATGGTGAGAAAGCAAGCTTGATTGCAATGAGGTCAAGAGAGATTGAGAAAAGAGAACTTGGAAAACTCATTCATTCATTCATGAAATTTGTTCAGGGGATGAGAGAAATGGAGAGGTGGCTAGAAGGGTATGTGGGAATGAGAAAAAAAGTTTTTTTTAATATAGGAGATATGAATAGTATGTTTGTATGAAGATGGGAATGAGCAGGTAAAAGGAAAAATCTGGAAATGTAACAGAGGGAGGGGAGAGGTGCTGGATGGGATTCAACGCTCTAGCGTAGGACAGGCGTCTCCGCCTCAGCACTATTGACATATTGAGCCAGACAGTTCTTCATTGTGGAGCCTCTTCTGTGTGTTGTAGGATGCCGCCTCTACTCATTAGATGCTGGAAGCACCCACTCCTCCACAGTTGAACTGTGATGATCAAAAATATTTCTAGACTTTGTCAAATGCCCCCTGCAGGGAAAAATCACTGAGAACCACTAGTGTGGGATTTGGTTTTATGTATGAGTACAGACAGTTCATCTACAGTAGGAGGAGGAAAGGCAGTAAATGGTCACTGATACAGATAATCTTGAAGATGTGATTGTGGGAATATGAGGAGTTACTTCTGATTGATTCTGTTTTACCTGAGAACACAAAGAGAAAATAATGCACTGGAAATTGGAGAAGAGAAGGGCAGTATCTAGGAAAGTGGGAGGATGAGTGGTCTAGGGAAAAATAGCTGGATTGCCAGAGAGCGCTAGAGCTAGTGGTAATGAACTTACAGGAGAAGTGGTCAGCGGGCTTAGGGCATTATGACAATGGTTGTGGGTGGAGGACAAGACCACTAGAGGAAAGGAGATAAGGAACTGAGAGGAATGGTATTGAAGGATACATAAAACGGATATGGAAAACATTAAGACAGAACAGAAATAATAAATATGAAAAAAAAACAGGAGATAACATCTTTGAGAAATAAGGTCAATGCATTTGTAGATGTCTCCAGCAAGGAGGGTAGCAAGCGGTATAACTTGATGACGTGAGCTCCAAAGCTGGGATTTCAAGAAGGTAAGGGGCAGTGGTCTGGAAGAACGTGTACTTCAGTCCTGGCCCAGTGACACAAGGGGACTGGGATAGGAACAACTGTGACTTGAGAATACTGTTGGTGTAGCAGGGTCCCCTGCTTAGAGGAAAGCAAAGATTAAGTTAGAGCAAGAAAATGAAAGCATTTAAAAGTGCAGTTGAAGATATAGAGGATTTTTCTCATGATACAACATGAGTTTCAGATGGCACACTGGAAAAGTTTGAGTTAAGGAAGAAAGGAACAGAGGTTAAATGAGGAAATGTGCGGAGTTGAAGGAGATCAGAGCCTTCTTAAGACAGTGCAGTAAGCTGGGATGTAGGGCATGAAGGCCTTAGGCCTAGAAGTCTCTTGGACCAGTGTCTTCAAAACATTTTGTTTTAATAAGTGCATTTTATGTGGATTCCAGTACACACTTTCACAAAATAATATTTAAGCTAGCTGTGTGTGATACATATTTTCCTCATCTAAACTATTCTTTTTTAAATGTTATAGCCTACCAAATTGATTTCACAACCTGCTAATAGACCATATTTAGTAGGTTGAGAAATGCTAACTTAAACAGTTTCTGTGAGGAGGACAGTTTTTGTGTGATTGGGGAGAGAAGCTTTTTCTTAAACACTTTTCACTCTTGGGGAACTAAGTACAACTGTCTTAGTTGTATGGTGTAAGTCCAGGGAGAGGAAACCCCGGAGCAAAATACCTCTAAAAAACAGAATCAGTCAAAGAGAGAAATAAAGTTTAAAATCTGTTTATTGCTCACAAACTGCAGTCCCAGGCCGGCTCTCTTTCCTGCTCCAGCAGAAGCAAAACCGGCCCTTCTCTCTCCTTTCTGGGTACAGATAAGCCCTCCTGGCCCAGGTAATTACCCATTGATGAACCTCTCTCCACCCCTGAAGAATGATGCAAATACACTAAAGCCAGACTTGTTTCCACCTCTAAATGCCTATTGATATGCAAATGTACTAAAGCCAGGTGAGATATTCTGGAAATGTTACAATTTTACCCACATATGGATATGAATTTCCAAACTCATAGATGCAAAGAATATAATTTATTTTGTATAATAATTGAGTTTATTTCTCTGGCTCCTTATTACGTCTGATTGGCAAAATATTAATGAGTCACTCTTGGGCTTTCCATCCTCTCTCCATGTTTGGAAGAATGTTGAGATCTAGGGGACCTTGTTTGTTAGCTATTTTTCATATAGGCTGTCACTGGAATGACCATTGTTTCACCCAGAACTATCCCTTCAGAATTCATAAACTTGTGCTAGTGTTTGCTGTATCTGTGGTAGGATACCACTAGACATTTTTCTTGGTTTTCTTCCTCTCTGACGGTGCTACCAGTCTCTCAGCCTCAGAACATCTCTCTTCTCAGATCTGTTCCTCCAGATTACCCTACCCACAATGTTGGAGGCTGTGGGCGGGAATGCCCTACTTCTGCCCTTGAGTCTCTAAGGCACCCTGTTGATATCTATGAATCCCCTTGTCCTTTTGTCTTATCCACAAAGCCTCTAAGTTTTCTTGTTTGGGTTATACCCTGAAATACTTGTGTGCTGTTTATGCTTCTACCCAGCCATGTAGTTCCTCTAACACAATAAAGTATATAGTCAGCCACTTGCTTGGATGGAGATCAGGGAAAGGGAAAATACATGAGTAAAGGAATTTGCATTTGTAGCTCAAACGTTCTCCTGTCACATTAAGAAGCTATTCATGACTACTTTTAAAAGAAAGACACCTCTAATAAGGGTTATATTTTGAAAATTGTAAATGTAGTTTTCTCCTTCATCTTTCTGAGTATAAAAACGTCACCAAGCTGACCCCAAACATGTAACTATTTGGGAAGGGGAGATGCTTGTAAAGATTAGCTAGAAAACATGAAGAGAAAGAAGGAAGGTAAAATTTTACTTCTGACAAGTGAAATAGGATTAGGCAATAGGACTGGTTAGGAATATAGCTTTGCAAACCAGTTCCTTGTCTTGATAGACCAGGGTTTTCAACCTCAGCAATCTTTCTTTGTTTGGGGGCTGTCCTGTGTACTCTAGACATTTAGCAGCATCCCTGGCTTCTATTGAGCAGCACCTCATTCCAAGTGTGACAACCAATAATGTCTCCACATACTGCCTGAAGAAAAAAAACACCCTTAGTTGAAAACCACTGTGATTGAATTTAGTTCCATGTAATTCATCAAGCCAAGCCTGAAGGACTTACATAACAGAATCTTCCACTGGATGAGGAAAATACTCCTTTTACCTTGAGTAGCTAAGCCATAGGAAAGGGATGTAATCCAAATGGAGAAGAAAATGTATAATTAAGCAAAAGACTCCCTCACTTTCTTTAGAGCATTAAAAATATGCTTGCTCTTTTGCTACAATTACCATCCTCTGGAAATAAATTTAATTATTTATTTAATTGCTATTCCACTTAGTAACACTTCAGCTATCCAAAAGAAGTTATCATGTCCCTTCCAATTCTTCCTGTTTGTATTTACTCATTCCCAATTCCATCAACCAATTCTATATACTGTTAAATTTTTCTTATCAGTCATTTTCACAGAGGCCCAGGAATATAAAGTGTAAGGTGTCTTTGTTTCTGTGTAAGCAAGAGTATACATCCTCAGAGCTTCTTTAGGTGCTCAACAGACATGTCTCTCAACACACCGACAATAGCCTCACTTCTTACTCTTCCATGAATGCATAATTATCTTATATATTATGGACCTTTCACCAAAAGCAGGGACACTCCCTTCTAGAGTGGACTTTGGCAGTGGCAAGACAGGATCCCCTCTAATGACCCATGATATTCAACAAATAAGGAGAGCCCTGGAACTGCCTGGGAGTGAGGACGCCAGACTCTGGTCTAAGCTCCCACATTAACTGTCAGGATGACCCTTCCTTGGTTACTTAAATAACTGGTGTTTCTTCTTTTTTAACAATAACTGTATCTTCCCACCTTTAATCTTCAGCTATAAGTACTACCTGCACGGATAAGGAGAGGTAAAAGTAATGATTGACAGAAATCCAGTAGCAGTTACAAGGAATTGCCAAAGGAGGAATGAATGGAGAGAATATGCTAGAAAAGGGGTTAATAACCATCAAGAGGTCACTGTGTTGGTGTGGGGGGACTAGGGGAGGAGCAACAGCAGGGAAGTAGCCTAAAAGTGTATGGCAGGAATATGCTTCCTCTTTGTCCTTCTTGGGAGCTGACGACTCCCAGTCAGCTACACCAACCAGAAGGGGGGGAGAGGGGTGGCTGTGGGAAGACCTGAAAGTAGAGAAACTGAACACCTGAGAAAGGAAAAGGAAGGAAAGTGAAACCACTGAGAGAGGAAGTGTGAATGTTCAAAGGTATTCCAAGCATTGGTGTGTTGCAGCTGAAGGAATGGAGAGTGAGCAGAAGGAAAAGAAATCTGAATTTAAAATAGAAATTGGTCACCAGAATAAAATTTAAACAAGGCAGCAAGCAGTGTGACTTTTATTAAAACTTACCTAGGAATAGATGACTTAGAGGCTCTACAAAATTATTATAAATATAATTATAGAAAAGTACTTATATATTATAGATTACATATCATATGATTGTAAATTTTATGTAATATTTATCTAAATAGTTTCCAAGAGAGTTAAATAGGTGATATAGTGAAAAAAGGAAACCATTCAGGATCCTACCAACTACACTGTTCTGTGAACAGGGCTTGTCGATTTGTTTGGCCAGCAGTGAAAGTTGAATGGTCTTCCAAATTCTCCTTAAATGTTGCCGTGGTAAGAAAGAATATTTTGCAGCAATTCTAATTGCAAGAATGAATATATGTAACTTAAAATTTTGAGGGAGAAGATACATGCAGTATTTCAAGGAAATTGGGGGCTTGGGTTTGGTTTTATGATGTTTGTGCCTATGTTTTATAACAATGAAATGCTGAGTTCTGCATAACACCAGAGGGCCAGGTGATGAAAGGGCCAGGCCTGATTCCTCAGCCTCCTCTTTTATTACACTCTACTTTTGACCTAGAGAACAAGCACAGGGCAAATTTAAAGTGTATTGGAATAAAGGATCATTTATTTTAAAGATATTCTATTGTGCTTTTAGATTGTGACTGTAGTAGTCCACCAACCCACTGACTGTAACAACTCCAGAGTGGCAATTGTATTTGTTTGCCACGAAGACCTGATAATCCCTCTATTAGGGACTTTTGTGGGGGAGGGGGAGATGCTAATGTATCATTTCCAAAGAAGTTCTTGTAAAAGTTTAAACCCCATATAGGAGCAGTAATATGTTAATATGCTTTTTAATGCATTATTTATTAATTTTAAGACTAAAAATACATTTGTCAATCATTTCCAGGGTTGCTATGAAGATCAAATGAGAACAAGTATGTGAAATACTTTGGTAAGTATAAAATACTAAAGAAATTTCAACTCTATTATTATTCATATTTCTCTTAAAATAGGTCATTGTAAATGTGCATTTTTAAACTGATAGTTGAACCAAACAAAAACATTAAGTGGTAAAATACATCTGAAGAAAGATAATTCAGTTCCTAGGCATTTAGAGAAAAATGCAGTTTGGAAGACACTATAAATATTTAAAGGAGAAAACCAAGAAATGTTGACCAAAGTTTAATGAGGCAAAATATTTACTACTGCTTCTCTTGTAAGGAGTACATGGGATCTTAAGTTTGCTCAGTTTCCCAACATGGAAACTTACTAGATTTGCTCACAGGGAAAAATTTCTGTAGAAATACCTTGTATTTGTGGGATACAAATACAGAAAGAATAAGAAAAATAGACAGTAGTTTTGTTATTATATGCGATGTTAATAACAATGATTTTCTAAAGATGGGGAAGTGTGGTAAAGAGACATAGTGCCACAAAAAATTTATGTGACTGGCATATAATGATGCTAAAGATAAGCTAAATTAACACAAAACAATATAAACTAAAACAAATGATCAGTAAGCAATGGAAACTTTTAGAAGATGGGTAAAAGCAGTCAAAGCAAGAGTTTCTGAAGAAAAGCTCCTTGAAAGAGCGAGGGAAAAAAGGGAAGAGGTGACACAAAGCAGAATAGGCAACCCAGGTTTCTGCCTGATTGATTTCCGGAGCATTTGAAATAGGGTCAGTTTCATGGACCTGTGACCTGCGGAGCTGCACAGGGCTCTAGACTCAGAAAGTCTCACTTGGTTTAATTCTGTAGTCATCTGGAAATCCTTTTTTATCTTTGAAATTATATTCTGGAAATGAAGTCTGATGGAACAGTGGTACATGTGAGAGAGCAGAGATGCTATCCCCAACATGAGCGTCCGCCTTGGTTCCCTGCCGCCCCATTCACACGTGGTGTTTGTGATGCCCCACGAGGGTAGAATTCCAATGGATCCATGAGGTGTGGGAGTGAGTGAGGCTTGAAGTCAGTACACGTAAGTTTGTTACATTTAAGATTAAGTAATGCTGCAGGTAAAGGTGAGTTGTTGACACTCCTGGGAGACTGTGCTTTCTATTTGAACCAGAACTGTGAATGCAGAAAGGAGGCAGTGGTGGTGTGATACTTTTCCTTATTAGCCAACCGCTTACGCTGAAAATAATGACCTAGAAGAAAAGGGAAAGATAGGACAACCGACAATTCCTTTAGCTTGCATACCTTCCTAAGTTATCGGCAAACGTGAAATAGAAGGCATTGGTAGAATGTGTGTCTATTATGGAAAGAACAAAATACATACACACGTATATAAGGTACAAAAGAGAATGTTGTCATTTTGGTGATTTTACATAACATTAAATGTTCTTATATTTACATTTAACACGGCCATTGCACAATATGAAGATCAATAGTAAAATGTATGCAATAATTTAAATTTTTTATTATCTTTACTTAGGACAACATTAAATAGCTAATGAAAAAGCAGCATAGATTGAGACAGAAACAGAAGAAAAGAAAATACTGGCACTCTTTTTCTGCTTTTTGAGTAAGAGGCCCCACATATTGATTTTGCAGTAAGCCATGAAAATTACATAGCCAGACCTGTCTACACCACCTCCCAACCATCCTCCAAGTCCCGTTCCACATACTGGGACCTCAAATTCTGGTAAAAATAACATAGAGCTTGTCATTCAGCAATCACAGGGAAGCTTACAACACTCAAAGATGTGTGATATGGGAAGCAGTGGACTTGACTAAAAAAGAGGGGTCAGGTCCTAGCACCATCCCCGTGTATACTTGGGGAAGTTACTTACCTTTTTGGTCCCTAATTTTTCAACTGTGCAATGGGCTAACTGACCTATCTGTAAGACCACTTCAGGCTCAGTGGAATCTGTTGTTCAACCCACATTAAGAATGTAAATTGCTAAATTATAGAACTCTGTAGAGATTGTGGAATTACTAGAGAAAAAGGCCCTAATCTCTGAAAGGGGAAAGAATTAGGCTGAAAGGGATGAACTGTTTCACTCTTTGTAGGACCAGCTGTGTGAATACCCCAGCACAGTAGAAGTCTAAGGAAGAAGGAAACAAGAGTTAGAGAACCCTCTAAAAAAGTTCTAGGCGCTTTCCATGGTATTCCAGTGATACCTCGCACATCAAGCCCAGGAAGTAAGTGAAGAAAAAGCCTCCTGGGAAGAGGGAAGAGCCAAGGCCCTGAGGTGAAGCAAATTGTCTGCAGACACACTGTTGGGAAAGCGGTAAGCTTTGGAACCCAGGTTCGGGTGCTAACAAAGAACATACTCTTTCCACTGTAACAGAAAAAAAGAAAGTTTTTTGGCTAAAGAATGAAATTATAAGAAATAAAAAGTTCCAAAGTTAAGTGAGCAAGTCACTTGGAGAAGGAAATTCACAAGCTCCTCCCACTTCAGCCTTCACAGGTGACAAATCATGATCAAAGGACAAGCAAAGTTAAGCACCTTCTTGATGATATAATTGCAGAATTTTGAGTGTTTTGAATAACAATTGAAATAGAAATATATAAAAATCAGAGTCAAAAAACTGTGAAATCTGTCCATATTGGGGGATTTTACAATACTCATTTTATGTGTATATGCATGTTACCTTAGAAACTGTTTTAAAGCAGTTAATTAGAATAATGGCTATTGTCATTTTGAACTCATTAAACAAGATTAAAATAGCATGAATAAGTTGTTACTCTCTTTCAATACTGAACAAATTTTCTAATCCTACAATTTTTAAAATTTATATTTCTTTTTTTAATAGTTTATTTTGGTATCATTAATCTACAATTACATGTGCAATATTATGATGATTAAACTACCACCTTCATCATGGGGGGGGGGGGGGGGGGGGGGGGGGGGGGGGGGGGGGGG
>JAQQAC010002594.1:26749081-26853135 GCA_029783875.1 Phataginus tricuspis
CCCCCCCCCCACATTATATCTGCTAATCGTAATACCCCCTTTTCCCCCTTGTCCCTCCATTCCCACCCATCCTCCCCAGTCCCTTTCCCTTTGGTAACTGTTCGTCAGTTCTTGGGTTCTGTGAGTCTGCTGCTGTTTTTTTCCTTCAGTTTTTTCTTTGTTCTTATGCTGCCCATATGAGAGAAATCATTTGGTACTTGTCTTTTTTGGCTTGGCTTATTTAACTGAGCACAATACTCTCTAGCTCCATCCATGTTGTTGCAAATGGTAGGATTTGTTTTCGTCTTATGGCTGAATAATATTCCCTTGTGTATATGTACCACCTCTTCTTTATCCATTCATCTACTGATGGACACTTAGGTTGCTTCCATTTCTTGGCTGTTGTAAATAGTGCTGCGATAACCATGGGGTTGCATATGTCTTTTTCAAACTGTGCTGCTCCATTCTTAGGGTAAATTCCTAGGAGTGGGATTCCTGGGTCATATGGTATTTCTATTTTGAGTTTTTTGAGGAACCTCCATACTGCTTTCCACAATGGTTGAACTAATTTGTATTCCCACCAGCAGTATAGGAAGGTTCCCTTTTCTCCACATCCTCACCAACATTTGTTATTGTTTGTGTTTTGGATGTTGGCCATCCTCACTGGTATGAGGTGATATCTCATTGTGGATTTAATCTGCATTTCTCTGATGATTAGTGATGTGGAGCACCTTTTTATGTGCCTGTTGGCCATCTGAGTTTCTTCTTTAGAGAAATGTCTACTCATGCCCTCTGCCCATTTCTTAATTGGATTATTTGCTTTATGTTTGTTGAGGTGCGTGAGTTCTTTATGTATTTTGGATGTCAACCCCTTATCAGATACGTCATTTATGAATATATTCTCCCATACTGTAGGATGTTTTTTTGTTCTACTGATGGTGTCCTTTGCTGTACAGAAGCTTTTCAGCTTGATATAGTCCCACTTGTTCATTTTTGCTTTTGTTTCCCTTGCTTGGGGAGATATGTTCATAAAGAAGTCGCTAATGTTTATGTCTAAGAAATTTTTGCCAATGTTTTTTTCTAAGAGTTTTATGGTTTCATGACTTAACATTCAGGTCTTTGATCCATTTTGAGTTGACTTTTGTGTATGGGGTTACACAGTAGTCCAGTTTCATTCTCTTACATGTAGCTGTCCAGTTTTGCCAACACCAGCTGCTGAAGAGGCTGTCATCTCCCCACTGTATATCCAAGGCTCCTTTATCAAATATTAGTTGACTGTATAGGTTTGGGTTAATGTTTGGATTTTCTATTCTGTTCCACTGGTCTGTGGGTCTGTTTTTGTGCCAATACCAAATTGTCTTGATTACTGTGACTTTGTAGTAGAGCTTGAAGCCAGGGAGCATAACTCCCCCTGTTTTATTCCTCCTTCTCAGGATTGCTTTGGCTATTCGGGGTCTTTTGTGGTTCCATATGAATTTTAGAATTATTTGTTGCAGTTCATTGAAGAAAGCTGTTGGTATTTTGATAGGGATTGCGTTGAATCTGTAGATTGCTTTAGGTAGTATAGCCATTTTGACAATACTTATTCTACCTAGCCGCCAAGAGCATGGGATGCATTTCTATTTGTTAGTGTCCTCTTTAATTTCTCTTAGGAGTGTCTTGTAGTTTTCAGAGTACAGGTCCTTCACTTCCTTCGTTAGGTTTATTCCTAGGTATTTTATTCTTTTTGATGCAATTGTGAATGGAATTGTTTTTCTGATTTCCCTTTCTGTTAATTCATCATTAGTGTATAGGAAAGCAACAGATTTCTGTGTGTTAATTTTGTATCCTGCAACTTTGCTGAATTCAGATATTAGTTCTAGAAGTTTTGGAGTGGAGTCTTTAGGGTTTTTTATGTAGAGTATCATGTCATCTGCAAATAGTGACAATTTGACTTCTTCTTTACCAATCTGCATGCCTTGTATGTCTTTGTTTTGTCTAATTGCCATGGCTAGGACCTCCAGTACTATGTTGAATAACAGTGCAGAGAGTGGGCATACCTGTCTTGTTCCCGATCTTAGATGAAAAGTTTTCAGCTTCCTGCTGTTAAGTATGATGTTGGGTGTGGGTTTGTCATATATAGCTTTTATGATGTTGAGATACTTGCCCTTTATACACATTTTGTTGAGAGTTTTAATCATGAATGGATGCTGAATTTTGTCAAATACTTTTTCAGCATCTATGGAGATGATCATGTGGTTTTTGTTCTTCTTTTTGTTGATGTGGTGGATGATGTTGATGGATTTTCGAATGTTGTACCATCATTGCATCCCTGGGGTGAATCCCACTTGATCATGGTATATGATCCTCTTGAAATATTTTTGAACTCAGTTTGCTAATATTTTGTTGACTATTTTTGCATCTACATTCATCAGGGATATTGGTCTATAGTTTTTTTTTTTTTGGTGAGGTCTTTGCCAGGTTTTGGTGTTAGAGTGATGCTGGCTTCATAGAATGAGTTTGGAAGTATTCCCTCCTCTTCTATTTTTTTGAAAACTTTAAGGACAATGGGTGTTATTTCTTCTCTATATGTCTGGTAGAATTCAGAGGTGAATTCATCTGTCCGGGGGTTTTGTTCTTGGGTAGTTTTGTGATTACCACTTCAATTTCGTTGCTGGTGATTGGTCTGTTTAGTTTTTCTGTTTCTTGTTTGGTCAGTATTGGAAGGTTGTATTTTTCTAAGAAGTTGTCCATTTCTTCTAGGTTTTCCAGCTTGTTAGCATATAGATTCTCACAATATTCTCTTATAATTCTTTGTATTTCTGTGGGGTCTGTCGTTATTTTTCCTTTCTCATTTCTGATTCTGTTTATGTGTGTAGATTCTCTTTTTCTCTTAATGAGTCTGGCTAGGGGTTTATCTATTTTGTTTATTTTTTCAAAGAACCAGCTGTTGGTTTCATTGATTTTTTTCTATTGTTTTATTCTTCTCAATTTTATTTATTTCTTCTCTGATCTTTATTATGTCCCTCGTTCTGGTGACTTGGGGCCTCATTTGTTCTTCTTTTTCCAATTTCAGTAATCGTGTCTTTAGACTATTCATTTGGGAATGTTCTTCCTTCTTTAGATAGGCCTGGATTACAATATACTTTCTTCTTAGAACTGCCTTTGCTGTGTCCCACAGAAGTTGTGGCTTTGTGTTTTTGTTGTCATTTGTCTCCATATATTTTTTATTTCTGTTTTGATTTCGTCGTTAACCCATTGATTAATTAGGAGAATATTGTTAAGTCTCCATGTATTTGTGAGCCTTTTTGTTTATTTCTAAAATTTATTTCTTGTTTTATACCTTTATGATCTTAGAAGTTGTTTGGTAGAATTTCAATATTTTTTACTTTACTGATGTTCTTTTTGTGGCCTAGTATGTGGTCTATTCTGGAAAAAGTTCCATGTGCACTTGAGAAGAATGTGTATCCTGTTTCTTTTGGGTGTAGAGTTCTGTAGATGTCTGTTAGGTCCATGTATTCTAGTGTGTTGTTCAGTGCCTCTGTGTCTTTACTTATTTTCTGTCTCGTTGATCTGTCCTTTGGAGTGAGTGGTGTGTTGAAGTCTCCTAAACTGAATGCATTGCTTTCTATTTCCTCCTTTAATTCTGTTAGTATTTGTTTCACATATGCCTGTGCTCCCGTATTGGGTGCATATATATTTATAGTGGTTATATCCTCTTGTAGGATTGACCCCTTTATCATTATGTAATGTCCTTCTTTATCTCTTGCTACTTTCTTCATTTTGAAGTCTATTTTGTCTGTTACAAGTACTGCAACACCTGCTTTTTTCTCTTTGTTGTTTGCATGAAATATCTTTTTCCATCCCTTCACTTTTAGTCTGTGTATATCTTTGGGTTTGAGGTGAGTTTCTTGTAAGCAGCATATAGATGGGTCTTGCTTTTTTATCCATTCTGTTCATCTGTGTCTTTTGATTGGTACACTCAGTCCATCTACATTTAGGGTGACTATTGATAGAGATGTACTTATTGCCATTGCAGGCTTTAGATTTGTGGTTACCAAAGGTTCAAGAGTTGCTTCTTTACTATCTAACAATCTAACTTAACTTTCTTGTTAAGTTATTGTAAACACAGTCTGATGTTTCTTTATTTCTCTGCCTTCTTATTCTTCCTCCTCCATTCTTTATATACTAGGTGTTTTATTCTTTGCCTTTAGTTAGTATTTGGATGGTCTGCTTTCTTTGCTATGATTTTATTTTCTCTCGTGACATCTTTTTAACCTTAGGAGTGCTTCCATCTAGACCAGTTCCTTAAGATGTCCTGTAGAGGTGGTTTATGGGAGGCAAATTCTCTCAGCTTTTGCTAGTCTGGAAATTGTTTAATCCCTCCGTCATATTTAAATGATAATCGTGCTGGATACAATATTCTTGGTTCGAGGCCCTTCTGTTTCATTACATTAAATATATCATGCCATTCTCTTCTGGCCTGTAAGGTTTCTGTTGAGAAGTCTGATGATAGTCTGATGGGCTTTCCTTTGTAGGTGATCTTTTTTCTTTCTCTGGCTGCCTTTAGTACTCTGTCCTTACCTTTGATTTTTGCCATTTTAATTATTGTGTGTCTTGGTGTTGTCTTCCTTGCATTCCTTGTGTTAGGAGATCTGTGGGCTTCCGTGGACTGCGAGACTATTTCCTTCCCTAGTATGGGGAAGTTTTCAGCAATTATTTCTTCAAAGACACTTTCTATCCCTTTTTCTCTCTCTTCTTCCTCTGGTACTCCTATAATGTGAATATTGTTCCGTTTGGATTGGTCACACAGTTCTCTTAATATTCTTTCATTCCTAGAGATCCTGTTATCTCTATCTGCCTCAGCTGCTCTGTATTCCTGTTCTCTGATTTCTATTCCATTAACAGTCTCTTGCATCTCATCCAGTCTGCTGCTTAGCCTGTCGATGGCTTTTCTCATTTCTGCATTGTCTTTCCTCACTTCCCTCACTTCCTCCCTTAGCTCTTGCATATTTCTCTGTAGATCCATCAGCATGGTTGTGACTTTTATTCTCAGTTATTTTTCAGGAAGACTGTGCATTTCCATCCCTTCAGGTTCCCTCTCAGGTGTTGTCTGGGTCTGGGTGATCTTTCTACCATATTCCTCTGTCTTTTCATAGAGATAGAAGTGGTCGCTGGTAGGTGCCACATATGTCAGTTGGGCTCTTTAAGACTTTAAAAAAAAACAAACAGAAACAACCAAACAAAAAAAAAAAGAGAAGGAAGAGAAAGAAAAGAAAGGGGAAAAAAAAACGCCCACCTGGAGTGGATTCTGTATGGATGCTGTAGGTGGCGCTGTTGCTCCACTATTCCGCAGCCGCAGCCACGCTCTTTGTAGCTCTAGCTGGGGCGGAACAAATGGGAGGCTGTTGTTCTCTGTGTAATGTTTCAGTGTGGCTACCTTTTCCCAGTCGCCAGCCAAGGGGTCCGAAATTCCTCAGGACACTCAGCCCACTGGGCTGAGCGTGCCGAGGTGATCCTGTTCCCTCGCTGGGCCCTCCACCTCTCCAAGACCGCTAAAAACAGCGCGAACTTTTCTCTTGTCCCAGGGCGCCGGTTGTATGGACCCGGTCTTGTTCCCAGCTCAAAACCTGCACCTTCTGCCTCTCCAATATCTGATGCACCACGCGATATGTGTCAGTGCTCCCGGCGCAGATCACCGGGGCTGGTTATTTCACGGGCCTGTTCTTCCACTCCCTCCCGGCTCTGAATCCTCTCCTCCCACTGGTGCACTGGGGCGGGGGAGTGCTTGGATCCTGCTGGGACACGGCTCCGTATCTCACCCGCCTCGCAGGGTGCCGAATCCTCTCAGGTGCCGATGCAAGCTGTGCGCTGTGCTTTAAATTCTGGTGTGTCTTTTAGGAGTAGTTGTATTTGCTGTATTTTCATAGATTTATATAGTTTTGGGAGGAGATTTCCGCTGCCGTACTCATGCCTCCATCTTCCCAGAACCCAAATTTATATTTCTAAAATATGTCATTTGTAACCCAGTAAATAATGTTCATTTCCCAAGTTAATTTCCTTAGAACACTGGTTAATTGGTATTCCTTCTAGCTTCTCAATCCTATATTCAGTGCAAAATATAACTGGAAAGGTTCAACTTTCATTTTAAAGGCACCCTAATTCCTTCTTTTGTCCAGTGGAAAACTGAAAGCTGAGAGAACTGCTTGCCTGAATTCTCCAAGCAAGTCAGCAGCAGACTTCCAAGTTTTATACTCTTCGCACTGCAATCTGATCATTATTTATGCTTGCTCATCCCAGCCCAGCCATATAACCTGTGACCCCATCCTGGCATGTCAATACTCAGGATAGTCAGGTGAGCCAAATTAGCAAAGATTATGAGATGCTGCACATGCATGTCCTCTGACTCATTCACTCCTGTGTCCACAGCAGCACAACTGTGAATGCTGGCAACACAGTTATTTATGGCTAAGTCACACAGTCCTACTTACGAGAGTCAACTTGGTAAGTCCGTGAAAGATTTTTGCTTCCTTCATTTGTAATATAGAACAAGGCTACCTAACCAGACTAACTCTGTGTGGTTCTGAGGTTTTGGTGAAACAATATGTGAGGAAGAGTCTTGTGAACTGCATCAGAACCAATTTCAGTACAAAGAAACATTATGGAAAAATGAACAAAATCACAAAGCTTAAGTTACATTTGAAATTATAAAACTGATAGAAATTATAACATTTCTGTATTTCATCAGTATACAGGAATGGGATGAAATTTTGGTATTTTCTGATAGTTTTCAAAACTTGGATAAACATCCCATTGTATTATTTCCCATGGTCACCCAATAGTCTCGGTTATTCTACTGAGTTCTTTCTCTATATATTATAGCTCCCCCAATCCAGAAATAAATTATTTTATTTTTAAATCTTCTATTGACTATTTTATCTCCTTGAGCTAGCATCTCAGCTGTCTTTTCTTCATCTTTTGAATCCTCTGTCTCTGAGGTAAAACAGAAAAATTCCAACTAATAATTGAAGAAGAAATGTTAGAATTAGAATGTCACCGTTTTTCAACATTTACTGAGATAATGGACCGTGGCAAAGACCATCAGTGGTCATTCACATTCCTAAATGAAACAACCTGACTATTGATGCACGTTCACAAAACCACCTGTAAGGAATTCTGATGCAGTCTCTAGAGATCTAACTGCCAGCTTACAGGAACTAAGGTGACAGAGAAGCATGATTTAATAACACCACAATATTGCAATCTGAAGAATCTAGAATGTAGGAAGTTTTACAAGACAAATGTCCCAGTTCTTTTATGAAATAAATTTCAAGAGAAAAATAAAGTATTTGTGGATTTTGAAAGGTTTAAGAGACATAAATTAGTTGCAATTTAGACCTAAATTTTAAAATCATTATGAGACAATCTGGGAAATTTGAACACCGATTTGATACTTTATGTCAAGAAATTATTCTTAATTTTTAAAATGTGGTAAATTCTTTTGTTTTAAAAGATCCTTATCTTTTAGGATTACATGCTGAAATATTTATGGATGAAATGATTTCCTGTCTGGAACGTGCTTCAAGATAATCGATTAGAGCCAAGAGTGGGAAGTTTTAGATGAAAAATAATTGGTCATGAGTTATTGTTGAAGCTGGGAGATAGTTACATTTGGGTCCATTATTCTATTCTTTCTATATTTTTATATGCTTGAAATTTCCCATTATGAAAAGTGTCCAGAATGTAATCACTTACCACCACTACCTCTACTCCACTAGCCTAGGTGGAGCTATGATCACCTCTCACCTGAATTATTGCAATGTTTCTTAATTCATCACACATATTCCACTCTTGCCCCCGACAGTCCATCCTCAGCCCAAATGCTAGAGTAATTATTTTAAAATTTAAGTCAGATCAAGTCATTGAAGGTGGAAAATGGTTTTAGCAAGTAGAAGCATTAGGTTATTATAACAATCCAGGCTTGAGGTCGTCAGGACCTAGACAAGGCAGATTGGTAGTGGCAAAGATGATGGGACGTGTATCATGTTCTGATGCACTTTGATGTAACACCAACAGGGCTTATTGATAGATTGCATGTGGAATAGGAGAAAAGGGAAGAATCCATGATATTTCCAAGGTTTTGGTGTGAAAAATTGTGAGAATAGAATTGCATGTATTTTATGAAGAATAATATTTTCCAAAACCAAATATAATATAGTAGGAAGAGAAGCATTGTTTTACGTTTTTGTATATCTGTTTACTATCTGGATTAAAAGAGAACTGGATTCTCACATCTGCATTCAGTCTGTTGAGATAGCACACATACTGTAGCCTTTGAAACACTTTAGTCCAGTGTGAGAGATTATTTGAGATAGTGTTAACATTATGGAATACCCAAAAGTATCTTGGGCATCTCTGAACTGTCAGAACTGCTGTTGTACACCATTGGTAAATATTTAAGTTCAAATGTCTATTTCTACTTCTAGGATATGGTAATGTCAATGGAATCAATTACTCAGATTTCAGAGGCATAATTTTCCTCTAACTTTCAATATTCATTTTCTATATCTGGCACAAAATCAGCATTCTTTAAATGTTTATTGAATAAATTACAGACTCACTCTATTGTCACTGGTTAGAAATGTTCATTATAACAATGTCAAGACCAATATTGGACTACCTATTAGTTGGTAAATCTTAAGCAACAGTTTTCTTAAGAAAAATTAGACAAATATTTATTATGTAGTTTAAAATTGTGTTGTATTTAATATTTTAAAAATACCAGTAGTATATTCTTTATATCTTTCACCACAGATTTCAATGAAAATTAGCCTCAGAAAAAAAGAGTAAGAGACATGTAAAGGTTAGTTCTTTTAGTTGCCTGTGACTATTTTTCTAGTATTAGCCTGAGACCCACTCACATTAGGTATCTAATAGACTAATTTATATTGTATGTAATTTATTTGGAGTACTGGGAAACAGGATTATACATTACTGCTCAACACTTTCAAAACAGTAATTACCTTGTTTAACAAGAATATTTTATGTTATATGCAAATTTAAATTTAACAATTTGTTTCCTAACTTAAGAAAGGATGGCTGTGAAAAAACTCCAGCATAATCATAATGAGGACATATTAAAAATTTCCCCACTAAAGCCAAAGGAAGACATAGGTGCCCAATATTCCTTCTGTTCAACATTTTAAAGACCTACTTAATGCAATAAACCAGAAAAATAAATAAGAGGTATATATCTGAAGAATGAAGAAACAAACCTCTCATTGTTTGATGATGATATCACTTATGTAAAAACCATCCAGAAGGGTCACCTGACAAAGTGTTAGCATTAATAATTAGAATTCATCCGTTCAGGTACACAGAAACAAGATCAATCTTTAAAAATCTGTAAATTTCTTTTACACAATCATCAGAAGTGGTAAAAGAATAAAGGGTTCCAACTCACAGTATCGATAACGATAGCATGACTGAATGAACTTGGCAAGACCAGTCTGTAAGGAAAAAGAGTTAACTGAAGGACTATGTGACATAAAAATGTCAGAGATATATTTATTCATTTATGAGAAGATTCAATATGCCATTTCTCCCCAGATTAATATGTGAATTCAGTGCAATGCTCCCTTTCAATAGAATTTTTCCGTAACCTTCACAAGCCAATTCTATAATTAATATAAAAGAGTAAATGAGCAAGAACAGCCAAGAGAGTTTTGACAAAAATGAAGAAAGAAAAAAGGGTTTGATATGTCACTTAGCAAAATGTGCTATTTTTTCAAATGTGGTGTTACACAGGAATGCATGAATAATAATAGTAACAAATTAATAGTAAAGTGGCCCCAAATAAATCTGTGAACATAAGGAAAGTTTCATTATCATAAAAGTAGCCTTTTAAATCAGTAAGAAAATATGAACTATTCATCAAATGGTGTAAGGAATATTCTTATCCATTTGGGAAAAAGAATGAAGTGCAATTTGTACCTCACACAAAAATAATCCTCAGAAAATCTGAAGACTTAAACAATAATTATAACAATAAAATAAGAAGAGAATTAGGAAAAAACATAATATATAAGATAAATGTAAAAGATATACATCTGTTTTGAGGTTAGGGGTGGTCTTAAGCAAAATACCAAAATTAAAGGCACATGAGAAAAAACTGATAAATTGACAGAAAAAATATTTTAAAATTATGACAGAAATCATAAATTTAAAAATCAAGAGATGGGCTGGAAAGATATTTGAATGAGTATAACCAATAAGGATTTGATATTCAAAATATGTGAAATTTCCCAGAGATTAGTAAGAAAAAGCAAATGATGCAATAGAAAAATGGGTGAAATATATAAATAAGAAATTCACAGACTTAAAAATACAAATACCCTCAAAATGGATGTAAGTCATGAAATGATAAAACTTTTAGAAGAAAATATAGGCAAAAATCTCTTGAATATAAACATGAGCAACTTTTTCCTGAACACATCTCGGGCAAGCAAAACAAAATAAAAAATGAACAAATGGGACTACATCAAGCTAAAAAGATTCTGTGCAGCAAAGGACACCATCATCAGAACAAAAAGACATCCTACAGTATGGGAGAATATATTCATAAGTGACATATATGACAAGGTGTTAACATCCAAAATATATAAAGAACTCATATGCCTCAACACCCAAAAAGCAAATAACCCTATTAAAAAATGGATGGAGAATATGAACAGACAATTCTCCAAAGAAGAAATTCAGATGGCCCACAGGCACATGAAAAGATGCTCCACATCGCTAATCATCAGGGAAATGCAAATTAAAACCACAATGAGATATCACCTCACGCCAGTTAGGATGGCCAACATAGAAAAGAATAGGAACAACAAATGCTGGCGAGGTGTGGAGAAAGGGGAACCCTCCTACACTGCTGGTGGGAATGTAAACCAGTTCCACCATGGTGGAAAGCAGTATGGAGGTTCCTCAAAAAACTGAAAATAGAAATACCATTTGACCCAGGAATCCCACTCCTAGGAATTTACCCTAAGAATGCAGCAGCCCAATTTGAAAAAGACATATGCACCCCTATGTTTATCGCAGCACTATTTACAATAGCCAAGAAATGGAAGGAACCAGGTGTCCATCAGTAGATGAATGGATAAAGAAGAGGTGGTACATATAGACAATGGAAGATTATTCAGCCATAAGAAGAAAACAAATCCTACCATTTGCAACAACATGGATGGAGCTAGAGGGTATTATGCTCAGTGAAGTAAGCCAGGCAGAGAACGACAAGTATCAGATGATTTCACTCATATGTGGAGTATAAGAACAAAGAAAAAACTGAAGGAACAAAACAGTAGCAGACTCGCAGAACCCAAGAATGGACTAATAGTACCAAAGGGAAAGGGACTGGGGAGGATGGGTGGGAAGAGAGGGATAAGGGGGATAAAGGGGTATTAACATTAGCACACATAATGTAGTAGGGGGGGCATATGGGGAAGGCAGTATAACACAGAGAAGACAAGTAGTGATTCTATAGCATCTTACTATGCTGATGGACAGTGACTGTAATGGGGTATGTGGTGCAGACTTGATAATGGGGAGAATCTAGTAATTACAGTGTTGCTCATGTAATTGTACATTAATGATACCAAAATTAAAAAAAAAAGAGGAAGATCAAAAAAAATACAAATACCCAATAAGTGTATGGAAAGACAACAGACCTAAATAGTACTAATAACTAGGCAAATAGAATTTCAAATAAGAGATAACAAAGAAATGATAAAGAATGTAAAGTTTGTTACTGAATGCTGACCAGGGTGTGGGGAACCTGCTATTCTCCAACTGCTGCTAGTTGAGAGGACTTGGGTGTAAATGCCTGGGAGAGCTACTTGGCAGTATTAAAATGTCCTGTGCCTCTTCCCTATGATCTACAATTCTCTTCACAATATCCACTATAGAGGAATGCTTGATCAGGTATAGGAGGATATACAAAGAAACATTGTTTCTGAGAGGAAAAGATGGAAATTAACTGTATTTCCCTAGGAAAATGGGTAAACTATGAATTTGTCCATTCCGAAAGGTACTATGCTGTAGTTTAAAAGAATGAGAGAAATTTATAGGAACCAACATGTAAATAACTCCAACATCTATTATTGAATAAAAGTCTGACACATAAGTGACAAAAGAATTTGTTCAACGTTACATAATATTTACTTAAAAAACACATGTGTAAATCTTGCCATTTAGCTCCACATGGATGTACCTAGAGGGTATCATGCTAAGGGATATCAGTAAGAGAACAACAAATATATGATTTCACTTATAATGTGGAATCTAAAAACCAAATGTACACATAAGCAAAACTGAAATAGATTCATAAACACAGAGAACAGACAGGCAGTTGCCTTAGGGCAGGGAGTGGGCAGATGGGTTAAATAGACGAAGGGGAAAAAATGTTAGTGAGAATGTTTGATGTCTTGATCTGGGCAATGGTTATGTGAGTATGTACACATGTCAAAATTCATCAAGCTGTACAGGAAAAAAGGTGTACATAAAACAAAATAATATGGTATATATTCCAGGTGTTTACACTTTTGAATGTAAATGTTCATCATAAAACCTGGAAGAATACACAAAAAGAGTTACCTCTGGGAAGGTTCAGAGATCAGGGCTAGTAAACAATGGAGGCTGCAGCTTATCTGTAATATTACAGGATTGTACATGGGGAAATTATGCATGTATTATTCCATGCATGAAAATAATTTTAAAAAGAAATACTATTAAAATTAGGTATTATGTTGTAATGACCTAAAGCAACCTGATATTTAAAAATATTTTGGTTTCAGATATTAAAATTTTCTTCAGTAAGATTTTTTCAAAAGTGATAGAAATTAGGTTAAATTGGCCTCTGTTATAGATAAGTGAGTGGTGCATGAGTACATAAAGAGGCAGACATTCTTTTGGAAGACAAAAATAAATCTCTGTATGTGACTTCCCTGTAAATGTCTCTATCTCATAGACAAATGATATTTTGCCCTATTTCTGAGCTTAAAAACTGCTGATTTGAAGTACATTTTAAGAATAGCTGAAAAATATTTTTAAGTCAATATAGTTACAGATACAGGAGAGATATAATAGGCATTTTTTCAACAGGAAACCAGAAATTGCATGTACCTATGCCAGATGGCATAATAGAAAATACACAAAGATATATATATATATATATATATATATATATATATGTTTATAATACTTTTTAGGCACAAATAGTGATACTAATAGCAAAATAGCAGCTTGTGAACATTTTCTGCTAGTCAAAGCCTTAAGCATATGGAAAAAAAGACAAAATGTCTTTTAGTTAGATAAACCAAAGTCCATCAGGCATTCAATTTTAGAGTCATTGCATTTTAAAAAGTGGTTCATAACACAGCTCTAATGATCACTAGGGAAATTAAATCAGGAATGATGAAATTCAGAGATTCAGTTCAATAGGTATTGCTTTTTGTGAGTGCTAGTGTTTGTGTCAAGGAGCAGAAATTGGTGCTATTAAGTCTTAAGAAGGTAGTTCATCATCTCTGGTTTGTTCACACAAATACAGTGTTATGAAGTGCATTAAAACTTCAGTAAATAGACATGTATTGCTAGTGTTCAAATGGTGACATTTAAATAATCGAAAATAACATAGACTTAATTAGGTATCCAAGAAGGTCATTAAAAATGTTGGAATAGGAAATATACTTTATATATAAAAATATATGACTCCAGTGTCAGAAAGATTTTCGAATAAGGTTTGAGATCACATATTTTTCAGAGAGGAAACCGAAGTTCCAACATTGGAAACGTGATGTAAAAAATTCAATGACAGGAATCAAGGCTGAATTTTAACATTTTTAAGGTAAAATGAGTTGAAAAGTGACCTCTAGTGGATTCTAAGCTTCAAGAATAAAGCTGGCTCTTTTCATTAAAAAAAAAAAGTTTTTATTATGAACATAAGTTGCTGAGGACAGAGAATCTGAACAATATATTAAAAAACACATTTAGTAGCATAATGTATTTATTTTGATTGTTTTCACAATTTAAAAGTCAGTATTTCAAAAGGAGTTCTCAAAATCTCCTTCAAAGCCTGTATATTTAAAATAACAAACTTTAAAAAAGTCCTTTCCACACATGGGTAGTGTTTATTGACCAAAAATGCATTTCCAGTTGGAATAGGACAGACACAGTTGAGATTCCTAAGAAATGAGTGGTAGGTCTCATCAGCACGGGCATTTCTGGTCCTGTTTCATCTCCTTCACCTCCCGCATTGCTGGTCAGTGGTGCGCCCTCTCCCAGACTGACCTGGCAGCAGTGCTGGTTTCCCACATTCTAAAAGAAGGCTGATCCTCTGCAGGGGCCCAGATCCTCTGCTGAGCATGTGCCATAAACCAGCAACAGTTGTTGCCTGACTTCAGGATCTTAAAGGAAATTCATTTTAAAAGTACACACTGCATTGGAAACAAACTGTTGATTAATAGTAGTTTGGTGAAATAGTAAGAGTAGAAAAGGTCCTCCACTAAAGATGAGATTGTGCTTCCAAAATTACCATAAAATGTAGTTTCATTTTTTAAAGAAGTACAGACAACTATTTTTTCCGGAGTGAAAAATACTTAAGATGGAATTTACTGAATAAAAAAAGGAAATGTATTTAGAAACTGTATTTCCAAGTAAACATAGAAATTCTGTGCAAGTTCCCAAGAGCATAGAAAATTCCCGAATGACCATTTTTCTCTTTAACCCAGGAAAACTGTCAAATCAGTAATCATCTGGAGTTTAGGAGATTTTTAGAAGCATAAATTTGTTGGTCTTCCTTAACTAATACAATTTTATAGAGCTAATGAGGTTTCTGTAACTGTTGAAAACCTTTGCTAGTTTAACTCCACACCTATTTAGGGAAATATTAAAATGGAATGTAGTATGTAAGCATAGTGTTATTTTCATCTACTTGTCATATATACTTTAAACTTAATTCGGGCTCAGGCTAAATTAAACAAGGATTGAATTTTACCCTCTAATCCATGTTTAGGTTTTGCTTTTTCTCAACTCTCTTAGAATGAACTACATTATTCTTACATACTATACTTACAGTGAACTATACAAAACCATATGTTTTTCATCCTTGTGGTTTAAATTATTCTAAGCACCTAGGTAACTTAGAAAAAAGGAGACCTGGAAGGCTATTTACAGAGGTAGAATAATTCTTTTGCAACGTCAAACATAGACACTTGAAAACATTCCATATAGAATCATTTTTAGAGCTCTAATAGGATAATAGGCTAACAAAATTCACGTTTTTATTCTTTTTTCGAATACAGACTTTTTAGTGGCCACTTAACAGTTTGTCTCACTAGCTATACAAGTGCTCGGGATGCATTTTATGTCCTTACATAGCCAGCTTATCAGGACCTCCCAGGCTGCTCCCTCCAAGCAGGAGTGAGCAAACAGGTCTGGCTGGTGCGCCCTAAAGGCCAGCAGCATTCCTGGGCTCCACCAGACCACCAGGGAAGGGAGCTCTCCAGAGTGGGGAGCGTCCAAAGGAGTCAGGGAAGTGGATTTTTACCCAAGATGTTTAGGGAAGATAAGGAATCTACTCTGATGAGTGGAGGAGTCCATGGTTCAAACTCCAACTTCATTTGTCTTAGTTTCTTACGTTACAATTCTCGAGAAAAGAAATAGTCTTTATCCTAGGATATCACCTTTCATAGTTTCTGAACAGCATCCTCCTCTTAGTACAGAAAGTACAGTAGATGCCTCCCTTCATTCACAGAAGGGAGAAGAGTTTATAGCCCTAAAGTTGAGAAACTACAAGATAATGGAAAATTCACAAAGACCTATAAATGGAGATTATGAAAAATAATAATTTTCATGAATCTAGTGCCTACTATGTGTTAGGCTACTATATTTTCTAGCCAGTCTTTATAACAATCCTATATGGTTTTCAATATTCGAGTTCACAGGGGAGCGAGCAAACAGGTTCAGAAAAGTAAGATGACTTAGCAGCTACACATTGCAACAGGACATTACTTAGTGGCAATGTCAAGGTCTTTCTGACTACAAGTACACCCTGTTTTGCTCCACCTCCAAAAACAGCCTAGAAAATCCAGAAAGGGAAGTGGTCATTTGCTATCTCAGTATCTGAATAATCATTCTATTAGCTACCTAGCCAATAATTCTGAACCCTGACTTAATTTTTGTCCCACCAATGAACTAAAAAAATAGTCAATAACAAAACAAAAATTTGTGACTTTTCTCAGTCCACCTAGAAGCCAAATACATCCAACTCGAGTACACAGAGGTATTAAAGATATCAGATATAATCCCCAAATGAAGGTTCTACCTCTTAGGTAGATGTAGAAAGCATTTAGGCAGCTTGTGTAGCCTGTCAATGGATGTCCTTTTCAGATGCAGCAATGAGAGGACAAAGAATTGTTATGATTTGAGATGTCTAAAAGAAACAAAGACTTTGAATCTCTGAAGCATTTGTTTGACTCTTAGAACTCTGGAATATTCTAGGCTGATTGCCAAATGAGTGTTTGGTTGAATATAAATGCATATTAATCATGCATATGCATAAATGTGTACAATAGAATTGAGAGCTAATAAAACATTTTATACCTAAGCAGACCAATATTTTATCAGAAGAAGCATTATTAATTTTGCTTATATTTCTGGGACACTATTCCATCTTAATATTCTCCAAATTCTAAGTACCAGCACTATTTCCAAATTATTTCATTATACTTCAATTTCTATTATAAGCCATAGAAAATACCTGGAAGTTACCATGTATGACTTCAGAAATCTCTTCTCATTTATCATGACAAAAACCTTTCACTTTCTGAACTCAGCTTCCCTGGACTGTGTATCAAATAAATGTGTATTTGTTTAATAAGAAGAAAAAACAGAGTCAAAACAAAGTTTCCTTTAAAGTAAGTACCCATTTCATGGGCCTGCATTTAGGATGTTTTCTTTAACTAAAGTAGAATATTTTAGTTATAGATTAGTAGAAAGGGAATCATCTCATCATTACACATGTTGTTTAGTACTGTTGCTCTACATTGCAGGGGGAAATGTGATCTTAGAATAATAATGGTATCAGTTGACAGATGTATCTGTTCAAGGAACGGATAAATTATGTTGGAATTTAAGTCATAGATCAACCTGAGAGACTTTTTTTCAAACCTATAGAGATTTCTTCCCTAATGATATGTGTCATGACCTTTAATTTGTCCTTGTCACATCCAACTGTTGTTTCAGGCATGCAGTCCCTTCCATATTTTATTGTTGAAGCTACGTACCTAATTGAGGAATTGGAAAATATGTAATAGACTGGTGACATTGAGAGTGAAAGTGATGTGAGGTAGCTATATAATCTGATAGAATAGAGTGTTTCACATTATTCTCTGAAATATTTACCTCTAGGTGTTTCTGATTGCTAAATTGTACAGAAAAAGCAACAGAGGAGAAACAGTTTTGCATTGTAATAAAGCAATCATTTCTAGCTTGGTATATAGGACTTACAATATTATTGTTCTGCTGTTTCACTGTTTGAAAAGAGAATAGGTAAAATGGGCAACATATACCACAAAATGCACCTAAGAATTGATTATAACTAAAGAGAACACACCCAAGAAAATTTAGGAGGGAAAAAACGAGACGCTAGATATCTTCTCTGTTCTTCTGAGCTATCGAAGAAACTTTCCTAGACTTTATTCAGAATAGATATACTCTGGAAAATTAACCATTTCTCCTTTGTTCCTTTTTCTTTTCTTCTTTCTTTCCTTGTTTCTTTCTTTCTTTTTGTGGGGGTGAAATAGAAGAAAGGAGAAGTAAGGGAAGTTACTAGAAATAATATAATTAACATTCCTAAGTGCCTTGTCCCCGGACAAAAGCCTTCAACAGAAGTTTGATATCAATTTTTCCTATGTCCTCGAACTATTATATTAATACACATTTAAATGTAGTTTCTGAAAACTAATTATTTAAAAGTTGAGTGATTATAGCAAACCACCTACCTATGGTATTTCATGACACACACTTATTTAGCATACTACCTTATTTCCCATAGACATACTGACATTTTCACATTAAGTTCATCCTATTTGAAAGGGAAAGACTTCTATCTTAATGCTGTGCAGAAAGAAATTGTATCCAGCAATTGGAGCCAAAAAAATTTGATAACTTAAGCTCCCTGAATTAGATCATTTGAAATAGGAATTTTCAGAGGAAATAAACATAGTAGTGTTAACTAATTAAGGATTGTGACATTCTTGGGATATGCCAAGAAGGATATTGGCTATTAAGAGGGAAGTATCTTTAAAGTCTCTTTTCCTTCCATGGCTATGGTAAGGAAGACTTACAGAGTTAGCAAGTACTTAATATCATCCTTCATGCTTATTAAATGTCAACAACAGCAAATTAATTTATAGCAACTTCCTAGAAGTTTGGAACAGGAAACAATAAAGGATGCTATATCCAAAGAGAAGCTGCCAGGATAACTTAGCTGGATAGAATGTAATTGCAGAAGTTAAAATTAGCCAGGTCACCTTACTCTTATGGAAAAAAAAAACAAACCTGGGAACCTGGCAACCACATAAATAGACAGGAACTTCCTTCCCATTAATAAGCTTCTTTTAGTTCTATGCTGAAATGTTATTCCAAAGACATACACTCATTAACTCCCCAACACCACTTCCTACACCAAGTTTGGGCACTCAGCTTATGATTACGAAGACCCTGAGCTTAATAACTGTAAGTGTGTACCATAGATATATAACCTGATCATATTAGAATTGAAATATCTTATAAATCATGTAGTTCAACCCTATTTTTTCAGAAGAGGAAACAGGTTCAAAACTGTGACTCTCCCAAGCTCAGTCAGCTGTATTTACGTTGATTGCTTACTATACTACTGACCCTCTGTGGATCATAAATAGTTTTTATATCTTCCTGTAAATTCTTTTGTCACCGTAGCTAAATGTCTTTGAGAAAAATTAGGTTCAACTTTATCACTCAGCGTATAGCAAAAGCATATGTCTATGAGTTGTTGCTAAATAAAAATAAAGAATATGTAACTTAAAAGTTAAAAGTGATGTAACACTAAATATGGAAGACATTTTTAATTAACAAAGCATACTTATTTATGATCAAAAAACATCTAAAAATATTTCTTGTACTAACCATTTTGTGGTTTAAAAACTCAAGTACAACCACATGATTCTGCCTGTTTTCCACTAGGTGGCAATATATCTTTTTCTTTACAGTTAAATGTATTTTTCCAGGATATGATGAAAATACTTCCTTGAGTAGTTTCTGTTTGAGTAGACCCAATTGAAAATTAAGATTAAAAAAGATTTAAGAAAGAGACATGACATTTTAGGGATGTATTAGGATAGGGACCAAGATTGTCTTATAAAACCCAGAATTAAAATTAAAATAATAAATTCTGTTTTCCATATATGCTCATCATTACAATTTACATGACCACATAAAAATTTAGTAGTGATTTGTTGTTTAATTGAAATCAGTTTTGTTGTTTATGGTAGAAAGCAAAAACCACTGAAAATTTTAATCCTGTCACTTAAAACATCATCCTCAAGATTAGGTCATGGTATTTTAAACTGTGTTACTTATTTCCATAGCCTATCTAAATCAGGACCTTGAAAAAAACCTCATTAAAACACTTTTAGTTTATTTTAGCTTTTTTAGTTTATTTGTTTCCAGAATGTAGATAGCTGGTTCTGAACTAATAAGATAAACACTCTTTTCTTTCAAGTCAAATAAGTTTCAGTAAATTATTTGACTAATGTATTAGCCTGCTCAGGCTGCCATAGCAAAATGCCATAGACTGGGAGGTTTAAACAACAGAAAGTTATTTTCTCACAGTTCCACAAGCTAGAAGTCCGAGCTCAAGAGGCCAGCAGGGCTGGTTCCTCCCGAGGCTTCTGTGCTTGGCTCACAGGGGACCGCCTCCTCCTTCCTCTCACATGGTCATCTCTCTGTGCTGTGTGTGTCCCAACCTCCTCTTCTTATAACCAGTTACATTGGATTACGGCCCACTTATACTTTATTTTACCTTAATTTTTACATATTTTTACCTTACTGAATTTTTTGCCTTATCTTATCTTAACTACCTCTTTAAAGGCCCTATATCCAAATACAGTCACAGTATGAATTTGAGGGGAACACAATTCAGCCCATAACAACTAGTAAATCTGAATACACAGAATGCCCATATTTCTACACTGAGGTATTCAGATATAGAACTAAGAATCCTAGATTGGAAGTAAGAGTTCTAGAGATAAAGAAAGATATTAAAGATTATCTGATGTATGGATTCTTGACCCTTGCTGCCCAGAACTTTTAAAGCACACCCATGCCTGCTCTCACACTCAGATATCCTGATGAATTCATTTGCAGTGGGACCAGTCACAAGTATTTTTTAAAAACATTCCAAATGTTTCTAATATGAGACCAGAGTAGAAAACCACTGACCTAGACAAGTATTTCCCAAAGGTGGTTAAAGAATTCCTTAGAGAGTTTATTAAAATGTAAGTTCCTAAATACAGGCCACTGCTGCCTTTGTATGAATCTTCAGAAATGCAGGCGAGTCCATTTATCAAGTGCCCTAGTAATTAGTATGAACCCTTAATTCTGAGAAGCTCTGAGCTAGTCTTTCATTTTACAGGTCAGAAGACCAAGGCTTAGAGAAATTAGTCCAAGGTCACACAGCTAGGGAATGGCAGAGCCGGAAGGAGATTCTATGTTAGATCTCCTGAATCTAATCTAACTTCCCAGCAGGATTCTCTGTGCTAGTAAAGCGGTGTGGATTGTTGTGAGTCCTGCATTCCACCTGGTGTCATCAGGCCCCACTGCCTCAATTTAGGCCTGAGTCCTAAAGGCAACTGTAGTAATGGGTTAGCAAATTCAGTGAGATGAAGCCACTGGAGGAATCTGTTTGCCTGGCACCAGGAGCTTCTGCAGCAGGAGTCAGTGGCTTAGACTCACTTGCCATCCCACAGCCGCAGGCTTTGTGCAGGCATCTGCTGACGGAAAAGCAGTAGTGGTCGACTGGTGATCTGGGACAGGGAGCAAATGGGTAGCTCAAGAGATTTTCAGTTCTGCTGCTATTATCCAGTCAAAAACCATGGGTAGAGAGAGCTCTTGGAAACTTGGTGTGGGAGCCCGAGTTGACGAAGTCTGTGAACAAACATGTGCAAGTGAGTTGTGACACAATTTTAGAAAACCAAATACATCGAAATCCAAAAAAATAAAAAGGAAACTGCTCAAGGGGTGATGGTCCATGGATATGTTAAAGATTTCCATAAAGGTTTAGCTTAAAGTTTTCCTTAAACAGAGACTTTCTTATGCATTTTTATATATTTTTTGTTCATACTAATGATCCAGACTTGAGTGGGAAAGGAAAAGCAAAAATATTGACATGTTATGTATCGCCAGAAATTGAAATCGATCTGAAACAAAGATAGAACATCACTGAATATTTTTTAAAACATTAATGTATATGTATAATACTGTAATTCAATTGAACCTTGTTATTTCAGAAACAGCAATTTTCTAGACAGAGGTACCATACACTCTAACTTTCCATATGGCAGGCTCCTGTTCTAAACCCTACACTATGTTTCTCCAAGTATGGATCAAGAACCACCTACTCTAGAACCACCTAGGATGATTACCTAAAATGCAAGGTTCTAGACCCCTAATGAGATCTACTCAATTTCTGGAGATGCGTGTAGGAACCTGCATGTTTACCAGCTGCCTAGGTGATTTAGAGAGATCTTACTTTAGGACCAACATGATGTCCTATAGATATTATTTCTTTTCCTGTGCTCTGTGGGCTCTTAATATCTATCATTTCTGGTGAAAATTTCTGAGAATGGGGGTCTTGTGGAAATTATCCTCCTTCAGAACTGTTTCCTTGGAGGCAATGAAATAGTGAAGTCATTATCAGAGGTCCTCTCTTTTCAACATCTTTATCTGGTTTTCCAGGTGATCAGGTGTAGGGAAGGCCCTCCCCCACCTTCCCCTACTGTTCTATGAGGACAGCTGCCCTCTGCTTCACCCCTGACATGTCTGGCCTTGAGAAACCTGTTGTACCCATGGGAAAGGAGCTAGATAAGGGCCTTGAAGGCCAGATGCCTGACCATGAAGGCCACACGCACGCGCCTCTTACAACACTTATGTAACCATGAATTAGCAGTATAGCAGCATAACAAGTACAGCTGCGTGCAGAATAAAGTGGCCTCTTAGAGCACCTCTGTGACGGCTCCTGGTGCCTTTTTTGCTCTTCGTGTTGCCCCAGAACCTCAAAGACAACCCCGGACCCTGACATCAGGCTCTTGGGTCCCTGAGCGAGCTGTTGCAGAGCTGATGAGACAGGGACTAAGAAATTGTACATATTAAACTTTAAATTTTTTCTTCTAAGTGTGTTCAAAGGGAAGCCACCATTCCAGAGAAAAAAGAAATTTGTGCTCTCTGAAATCCCAAGTCCCTTATTTCTTGACTGTTATAAAATTGGCTTAATACCAAAATAAATGTATTTTGAATAATTAAGGATTTAAGAAATTAGTAGTTGAGCTCCTAGCAATCAGGGAAATTGATGAAACCTGTTCTACCATGATATTGTCTTTATTATGCAAGGAATTAGATTTTTGAGAGGTAAGTTTTCTAAATAACTCCCCGGCTTTAAGTTTAGGCATGTTTGGAAGCTTAGTAAAAACTTTCAAGTGCAGCCTCAAGATCAGAGAGCTCTGATTTGGGAGCAGTTTTTGGCATTATCACCCAAGAAGAGAAGTTTTAAGCATTATCACCTCTTCATACCAATGCCTGATATTTTCTGAGATTGTTCCAAAATTAGAAAGTAAGCCCAAAAAGGCAAATGGAGGGAAAAAAACCTTCATGTAAATTTAAATAATTTTTCCTTGCTATTTACTCATACTGGTGGGAATTCTGTATACCACCCCTAAGCTGGAGGGGAAAGGACTAAGATCTCATAAAGCCTAAAGGCAACTGAAGATGAGAGGTTCTGAGAGGGGATTCAGAGAGCAGATTAAAGGCGAAGGTAGACTTCACGGCATTCACTATTTACCTCTATCTTGCCCTGCTAAAGCATATGGTTTAACTTGCCCTCTCTCTGAAAGCATTTTAATGAAGAAGTATAATTTATCCTTTTCTAGGAGAGACCCTGCAGTAATATCCCCTTTCTTTTCTTTCCTCCCTCCTTATTTGGCTCCTACTCTGGGCCCTTAAGCCTAGAGAAGCTGATGAATACTAAGATTTTTCTAACTGCATGATTTGCATCATTTTCTGGGCTGGGTGTCGCTGTTTGGCTATGTTTGTCTTTCTCAAAGACCCAGGGAAATCTTACCAGAGGAGAAAACAGACCTTAACTCATTTGTCTGGGAGAAAAGAAGTCATCAAACACCTTTTCAAAAGTTTCACACATCACAAATAAGTAACTAAACACAGGAAAAGCTACTTTGAGTTCTACAAGCAATAGTGGAACATGGGCACACCCATCCAGACATGAATCCCCAGAGAAGTGTAATCATACTACATTTTTCCAGATTTCAACCCCTGCAGCAGGAGTGCCCTGGGATTCTGGTCAAAGGTGGAACTGATTTTTGAAGTTCTCCCCTGAAACCCACAGTCCTGCTTATCTCCAGAGAAAATGAAAAAACAAAAAGTGTGAGAGGGATTTGGAATTGATGGCTAGACATCTGAAGAAAAGTGAAGGGACAAAGAACTGAGAGAGTTCGTTAGTTTTGTCCCATGAGTTTTTTTTCCAAATTTCATTCCTTCTCTTAGTTTACTGAGTACCTTAATATATTCCCATATAATTCATTCCCTCAAGAATATGGGAAAGAGAAGAAAATATTGTATATATTCTTCAAATCTCCATTTTTAGAAAAAGGGTAAATGTCTGATAAAATAATGCATTATAGCTCAAGGTCCACTTAAAAACACTAAAAACATTGAGCTGGAATCAGAGGACCCTTCTGATGAAATTAACTTACAGATGGGTGTCATTCAGGGATCACTGTAATCTGCAGACCCAGGGTTGTCTTCATTCGGTGCTGAACACAGCACAGCTTCCTAACCAAGGTGCCATTTGTTACATGGCACCCAGAGAGAGAAAAGGACTGCTCTTCTGCATTGTGACCATCTTTTCTACAGCAGGGAAAGTTGTAGTAGAACTCCTCTCAGAGCCTTTTTCATTCTTTGTGTTATGCTGCCTTATAAGTTTGAAGCACTGGGAACACACTGTATTTATAATTTAAGATTATTATAGCTAAGCAGTTAAACTTCATATACTTGGATGGATCTATAGGCTTTCTTGATTTTATTTTTCAAATATTTTTCCAGTGACCCTTCTGTTAGTTTGGCACATAAAGAGGAAGCACCGAGCTGTTAACAATACATCCACCAAATCAAACCAGCTGTTACTCCTACCACTGCTTGAAAATGAGCAAAGATCATTAAAGGAAGTCAAGGCCACAAGAGTTCCTATGGAGGTGCTAGACCATCCTCACTACCGAGGAAGGTAAGTTGAGGCTAAAAGCCTGTCTCTTTGACTAACAGGGGATTCCTTCTTATGTAATAGTATGAAGAGCTTCTACATGAATTATTTTACTTGCTTTTCAAGACAGCTGTGTGATAAACCCATAGGTGGTGTATTGACAAGTTCAAGTCAAGTGAACTGAGACACATAGAAAGGTGACAGAATTCGAGGCAGGTTTAAGAACCAGTCTTCTTTCCATTACACTATGTTATATCTCATCTTTCTGTTCCAAGGTGACAGCCATACTAACCATACAATCTGAAAACATGATGGAGTGGGACCCTTAGTAGCTTTCCTTTTGGGTAGTTTGTGAGAATTAAACTAAGTCAACATATGAAAAGTACTTAGACTAATGCCTGACAGTTGTATAGCTATATGTGTGTACTAAAATGTATATGTACACTTGCATATATATACTATATACACACATATTTATCTGTATTATATATATACATGTCATGTGTGCAAACACAACATATATTTCCCACTGTCTACATATACACACAACTTGAAAAAGGATACCTGAATGATAAGTAGCTTAACAAGGTCAGCTGTCCAAGTAGGACACCTTACCAGACCTCTAACCCTAGAGATTAAAAAATAATTTTTTTAAAAGAACTTTTTCTTCAGTTTCTTTACCCATTAGTCTTGGGGAATAGGTGTATTTCTAAAAAGTTTGAAGTCCCGATTTAAAGCAAGAAAAACAAAAGTTGCCTTAGGAATACACTTGTGAAGCAGAGAGGCAAAAAGCATCCCTTCTGCCTGCCCAGCCGGGTTACAAAGCCAGAGGGCATTCAGGCCTACCAGTCTAAGCAGATGTTTCTGCAACAGCATTCAGGCCTCATGACCTGCCAGTCAACCAAAATGCACTTAAAAGAGGAAAAGGAGGTAGCCCACCTTCTCACTCCATTCCCAGTTCAGCGTCTGGGTAGATTAAATTTTCTACACCCCTTGGATGTATTTTTGCACCTTCAGGGGAAGACACTGACCTGTCCAAGCAAGACCGAAAGTATATTAGTTCAAAAGCCAGGCCTGCTAGTTCCCCCTAGAAGATAAAACTTGCCCAGTAAATTGTCAGTGCAATCTCCCGGTGGGCTGGTGCCACTACCATAGGAGTCAGTTGCTTGGATGGCTAAGAATTGTCAAGCGGGGTTCCTCATAAAACTACAGGAATGATCTCAAATCTCAAGTGCTAAGAGACGGAAAGGAGCATGGAGGTGAAGAGGGACTGAAGAAAGGGAAGACAGGAGATAACCACAGATTGAGCCAAACTGATTCCAGAACATGGAATTGGGTAAAAAGAGAAAAAGGAAAGAAAATCTGAAATTTCTGGTGAATCTTTGCTGGCAGTGCTTGCCCCTCGCACAGTCCGTCCGCGATGATGCTCCTACGCGCCGCGTCTCCGCTCCGACCGAGCGCAAAGGGCTGCGGAGGGAAGGGAGCGTCCGTGCCTCCCCAAGCGCACCTGCCCTTGGCCCTTGCAAGACCAAGGGCAGACTCCTGCACGTGAGCTGGAAGCACGCTCCCGGCGGGCGGAGAGGAGTCAGGGCCAATAGCGGGTGCAGAAAGAGACTCGGGGGCTCGACCCTCGGAATCAGGAGAGGGTGGGGGCGCACTTCCTGGCCGGCTTTCTGGGTTTATCTGGGCCCGAGGTATCCACGCTCAATGGGCAAGGCGCTTAAGGAGATAACTGAGGGTGGGGAAACGTAACAGGGGACGGAAATCCGGTAGTGTGCCGAAGTTCGGAAACAGTGAGTAGGCGGGAGGAAATGCGGAACCCCCACTGGACACCTGTTCCCAACCCGCACTCTGCGACGCCCGACGGCAGCGGCTGCACATATGTGCTTGCAACCGGCGCGCATGGGGCTGCAACTAAATTTTGCTGGGCTTTGGGGCTGTGGAGACGGAGAGCCTAGGAGTGGGCCCGAGACCTTGGGAACTTCCACAGGTAATTCAATCTTGGCTTTCCAGCGCCCGCCAGCTGGTGCAGAGATGTGCCGGCGTCCCTTCCCGAGCCCTGGGTTCCTGAACGCTTTAGGTCTTTATGCTATACCCTGCAGGCACAGCCTACCCAAACGATAAATGAGGAGAGGGATTTGTAATCCGTTCAGAGAGCACGCGAGGAAATACCAGGCGCTAGATGCCAGGTCAATCCCAGGCATTCTACCCATGACTGGGACCCAACAATTGCCGGGTTTTCTTATCCTTAGACTTTAGGATCAGGGGTCTCAGCACTTGGAGTTTAGGCCACCTGCCTGGACTTCACTGGACCAGCGCAGCTCTAAAAAGTCTGCATGACCCTGTGACCTTGTTTCCTCTGCAGCCGTGTGCAGACATTTATGCCCATGACTTCAGCCAGACACCTCAGCTAGCTCGGCAGGTACGCTGGGTTATAGACTCCTAGAAACTCATCTGAAGAACTTCAGACGCTGGGAGAGTTAAGATACACCCGAAAGCTTAAAAATGCAGCATAAAAATTTTTTTTCTCAGTTTGCCTTGGCTAAGAACTCTGAGCACCTTTCCCCTGCAACTGCTGCCTACAAAGATCTCATGGGCAGATTCATCAGCTTAGTTGCCTAGCCCTGAAGTGTCTGCCACAAACACACCTGCCTGGATCACCTGGACAGTAGCTCAGCCGAGGCTTCGCTTCCTTCCCGATTGTGTGATTAAGTTAATGACCTTCCAAAAGAAAACACAGGGGAAGCGCACACGTCTAAATGGATCCTTCAAAAAATATGATTTTAGACTATGAGGAAGTTCTTTTCAAAAACCAGTGTTGTTTACCTTTCCTAGACCTAAGTTGATCTCTGAATCCCCAACAGGTGATGAAGCCACCACAGTTGAAAAGGAGATTCTGGAAGGCTCAGACAGGAAGGAAGGAGCACGCAAGACTTTTTTTTTTTTTGAAAGTTACGCCTCAGGAAAACCGGGTTTGTTTATTTTTTTAAAAATTTTGCTCTGCTGGTACATTGGTGTCCCAGGCATGGGCCGTTTGGTTAGGCCTCTCAGGAACTGTGGTTTAAATATCTTTTGAGGCCCATCTTCCATTTGCCTCCAACTATCTTACTCATTTCATGCCATCAAATTTGCTTCACAACCAGTCTTGGTCTTTTCTATCTTGATCTTTTCTCTAGAAAGCCCCCTTTAGATTTAATTGCAGCCTGATTAACTCAACAGAAAAAAAAAAACAATCCTCCGGTATTAGAAGTACTTTAAGGATATGGGAACCTGCCTCATTCATTGTACAGATGCAAAGATCAATATGCACGTCAATCAAATGATGCCAGTAATGATGCAGGATTATACTGATCATGAATAGCAGTTAGCATGGGAATTTTTTGGGACTGTTCTCATCACACTTTGCTGGGGATTAGTATTGCAGATCATCCAACTTCTGCCTAGGAAAACTGAGTACAGACCTCAAAGAAATGTAGCACAAAAAAAGTCCTTGGGGAATCTTAAAGTCAGTCTGTTTTTTCACCAGCCTGGGTCACACTATGGATACACCTCTCTGTCCTACCCATGGTCTTTACCTGCTCCCTGTTCCCAATTACATCTTGTTCCATAGACACCTTAAGGCTTTATAATCCTTTTATGAAAGGCCTGCAATTTTATCGAAAGCCTGTAATGATACCTTATGCAAATTTCCCAAGTCAGGTATTTTCACAGGTGTCCTTCTAACATAGGGGAGGGTTAGCAAGGTGTGAAGAAAGGAGGAAAAAATTAGAAAAATATCTCCCGTGATAACCAGTGTAGTGTTTGTTACTAGAGCATTCATAGAGACACTTTGAAGATGCCCATGGATTAAGTGCATGCTACTGAGACCTAAAAGATCATCATTTGCTTGGTTTTGCAGCTGATGGTTGCTGAACATAACACATATGCCTACATGTGTGCATTCAATTAAAGTATGAATTGTCAGTATATGAAGACTACAGAGAGAATTTTTCATAAGAGGAGAAGCAGGTAGAGGAAGAAAATCACCAGGTTCTTCTGTGTGGTAATGCTCCAGGACTAGTTATTTCCAGAGTTTATGCAGCTGCACAACCTTTAGAAGGAAAGCTGGGCCCTGCAATACATAGACTACTTTGGTCGTTTCTCCTTGGTTTCTAAAGAAACCCTCTGGTTTCTTAATAGGTAATTATAGAATGCTGAAGGGTTCTAGAGCAGGATGCTTCTCCGTGTCGGCATCACAAGTAGAACTGAAAATGGGCTTTTTATCTGGTCTCCCTGATCCAGGCCGGGAAGTTGTTTGTCCCTGGCCACTTTTGCAGATGCAATTACCATGCTGCTGAAAAGAATGCTGATGTCCCAGCGATAGGTTCGCTTAATGGCAGACATCTTTGTCTAAATGACTTGTCTTTTGATCAAGAAGTGCAACACTTTCCAGATGAAGATTTTCCAAATAATAATCAAACCTTGGTTTCTCACTTTTAGACTCAAAATTGGCTTAGAGTAAATAAATGCAAATGGAGCAGGATTTATCGTCCCTCTTTTCTGCAATCTTTTCTCTTCTTTTCAGGGACTCAATGAAAATAGAATCTACTCAAAATGTAGCCCTTAAAAAATTTTTTTAACACTTCCCAAATAATTGCTTTGAAGAAAATAGTCATTTATTGTCAAAGCATCCAACATACCTGGATAATCTATAAACGTTAATTAATCTTTCCAGGGGTAAAAGAAACACATAACTATTCAGACTCCATTTCACTGGCACAAAATTACACTTTGTATTAAAAGGAAATACATATTTACATAATGATGACATTCTTCATTGAAGTCCATAATCATTTCATGATGCATGCACTTACCCCTGGAAACTTAAATTGGTGACCCCCTTTTTATTTGTTTTGCTTATTTTTGTAAGAACACAAACTGTCATCAAGAAATGCAGAAAGCATGTTAGCCTCCTCCTTTACTTTATATCTAAAATAAATTTTGCCCTTACATTATAATTATTACATCTAAACTGTAAGTGCTTAATAATTTAAGTAGAAACATATGACAAATGCATCAATATGTTGCAATATATGACATTTTAAAAAATGTACCTTTGTTTTTGGGAAAGTGAAAATGCGTGCATTCAAAACAAAACTCCTCAAACAACCCACCCAATCAAAAATCCACCACCCTGTCTCGTGTGTGTGTGTGTGTGTGTGTGTGTGTGTGTGTGTGTGTGTGTGTGTCCTGGGTAAACATTTGATGAAAAGGCTGGGGGCGTGGTGGAGGGGAGTTGCGGTGTGTGTTTCTGTCTGTCTCTCTGGGGCAGTGTTTCAGGTCACAAGGAGGTGGTGGATGACCTCGCGGGTTTGTTCCTGCAGGTGGCTTGGCTGTGCGTGTGCGCGCATGGGAAGTTGGGGTCCTTTCCTTGTCAATTATGCGAGGTCATGTGCCTGGAGAGGTGGTGGCGCTCCCTGAAGGACTCGTTGCAAATGGGGCACTTGAGTTTCTCCTCCCGCCTCCGCTTCACTAGGGGCTCCATGGCGTACTCCTTTTTGTGATGCGACCTCATGTGGTACACCAGGTCGGAGGTCATGCGAAAGGAGGCATTGCATTTGGCGCACCAGTTCTGCGCGGGCAGACACAGCGAGGTGAAGGAGGGCGGCAGCAGCGTGAGCGCCGAGGGCAGCTGCAGCTGTAGGGGCCCCGCGGCCGCGGCCGCCGCGGCCGCCGCGGCCGCCGAGCTCTTGGGCCAGAAGGCCGTGGCGTAGAGGAAGGGGTTCTGTTTCGGCAGGCCGCCGCCGCCGCCGCTCGGCAGGGCCCCGCAACCTCCGTTCAGGTCCGCCGCGCCCTGCAGCTTCACGGCCAGAGGGTCGGTGGCGGCGGGGTAGAGTCTGGTGGGACCCACTCCGTCGCCGGGGTGGCACTGCTCGAGCGCGCTCAGCTTCTGGCCCAGCACCAGCGGGGACAGCTGCGAGAAGGAGCGCGCCGGCTGCGAGAAGGCGCTTTTGCGCTCGTCCGACGCGGCGCCCTGGCCGCCGGCCGCACCGCCGGCGACCCCGGCGCCCGCGCCGCCACTCGCGCCGGTGCCGCCCGCGCCGCCCAGCTGCGGCACCGAGGTGAAGGCGCTGCCCCGCGCCGGGCTGCCGCTCTCCAGCCGGCTGGGCAGCGGACCTCCTGGCCGCGGGCCCAGCACCTTCTCCGAGCCTGCGGGCGACGCGGCCACGGGCGTGGAGGAGCCACCGCCGCCGCCAGAGTCCTGGTCCTCGGCAGCGGCGACCCCGCCGTCGGCGGCTGCCTCCTCCTGCAGCCCGGGCGCTCGGGCAGCCTTCTTCACCTCCACGAAGGCGCTGCGCTTCGCCTCGCCCGTCTCGGGGCTGGGCGGTGCGAAGAGGCGGCCGTTCTCCTCCAGACTGAAATAGCTGCCCGAGGCGCGGTACTGCTGCGGCGTGCACACCAAATCCTCCTTGGAGGCGGGCAGGGGCCGCTCGGCGAAGCGGCCCCGGCCCCCCACCAGCCCTGCGCCGCCGCCGCCGCCCACCGCCGCCGCCTCCTCCGAGAATTTCCTCTTGGCTTTGCCGCAGCCGGAGGCGTTGCCGTCGGGACTCAGCTCCGCCTCCTGGTGGCCGCCGGCGCTGCTGCCGCTGCTGAGGCTCCGGACTGGGGAGCGGCTGTTGCCTCCCCCGGAGTTTTCCAGCTCGCGGGCCAGGTTATGAAAATCCGTGGAGGGCTTCGCGCTGCCGCCGCCGCCAGCCGCGGGTAGGTTGGTGCCCTCGGGGGAGGGAGCCAGGTAGTGGTGCAGAGGGCCGGCTTTGCAGAACTTGGGGCTGGGACCCAAGGGTGCCTCCTGTTGCTGCTGGTCCTTGCCACCGCCGCCGCCCCCGTGATCCTTGGTGCCCACGCCGCCGCCTTGCTCGTCTTGGGGGCTCATGTCGGCGCTGTGAAGTCTCTTGGGGCAGCGGAAGCGCAGATGCGCCACATAGGGGAACTCAAACTGGAAACGTTGGCTGCATTCCAGGCATGTGTAAGGGGACGACCCTGCTTAGTGAGAAACACCACACGCACACACACACGCACATACACACGCACACCATATGATTACTCAGCGTCTTCTCGGGGCCAGCTTGCCATCATCCCCTTTACAAATCCGCCTTCATCTCTCAGGAGCTGTCTGGCCTGATCTCACTTTCCTTCCTAGTTTGGGGGAAGTGCAGTAATTGAGCCAAGGATCCCCCAATTTATCCTCACCTATCTGTCCCACCTTCATTTCGGACAATCTCTCAGGAGTTTCCTGTGAGAAGTCCAGTGGGAGGAAAGGCGCGACCAGAGTGAGCGCCCGAAGCTCCCTGCGTCTTTCCCCGGCTAACTAAGGGCCCATTCGCAGGTCCCGAGCCAACCTACCATTCATTTTGCTGTGGGATCTAGAGGGGCAGAGCAAGAGTAAGTCAGTCAGTTCTTTCCCGTACCAAACTAGTAACTCCTCGTCTTTGGCAATCCTGCGGAGAGAGCGGTAAAACAGCTGTCCATTTTTTATATAGGCTTCAAGGTTCTGCTCTTCTTTATCTCTGGCTGACTGGACAAGACGCAGCCACATGAGACCTTCTGAGGAACCATTTGCCGCTGAGGTGTCTACCTACAGTTTAGAAAAAAGAAAGAATTCAAGAAGATAGAAAGTGGAAGAGGGAAACTTGTGAGAGAATGAAACCACAGGAACCAGGGCCATTTCCGTGATGCTATTCTTTTCCAAAGAATTATCTGAAATCACACTTCCAAAAACCTGATCCAAGTTGGCACCCATTCTGGTGTTTGTAACCAGCAGGCAAGATAACCATCCTTAGAAAGGCTGCATCAATCACATAGTTTAAGAAGTCGTTTTATATTTTGGTTGAATATCAGATATCTTCTTACAATTTAAACTAGTATTAATCACTTGAAAATTTACTTCTGAATTATCCCACATTGTGAAAGTGTGGCGACTTTTGTTTGTTTTCGAAGCAAAAAGAAAGCTTATATCTTAGAAATTGTTCTGTAGCATTGACTCATCTTCCTAATTTTGGCTTAAACAAATAATAGTTTTTCTTTGTAAAGAAAGACTAGGAAGTGAGGGAACTTTATCTTCCAACTCAAACATATGGAATAATAATGTTGTATTGTCAAACCATTAACATTTTTAAGTGTAAACTCTGGGCACTAGCTGGCATTATTGGAAAAAGTAACATTTAGGGGAAGAGGAGGCCTCCTAGCATGGAAGGCAAATGCATCCAGTACTTATAATAAAAGTACTTACAGAAAATACTTAGTATGCAAATAGCTCATCCCTCTTGAAATCTCCCCAAGAATTAAGGAAGTTGTGTTCAGCACCAGGAAAGCCCAGACTGAAGCACTCATTTAGACAAATCTGGCATTCCAAATCAAGTTTCATCTTTTTTTCCAGAAAATCAGTTGAGAATAATTTGAGTTTAATTTTCCTTTTCTAATTTTTGGTGTGTAAAATAGGATGGCTCATATTATTGCATTTTCTACATTCAAAACGTGTCTCATCTTGTCATTAGAATGATTTTGTAGTCCATTTCCAACAGGACATTACCCTCATGCCCTACAGAACATCGGCCAGGACTTACCCGGAAGATATAAGGGACTGTTCTCTTGTCGGTGGACTTGAGAGCTATGAAAGCTATGCTGTCATACAGGGAAGTATGGCTCAGGATGCAGGGACCGAATATAGCATTCTCAGGGATGTCGCAGGTGGTGTAAACGCTGGTAAAAATATCTGTCAAACATTGTTGGACAGCCTTGGCATCTCCATCCCAAATGCCTCGCTGGATGCCCGAGTCCTCCATCACTGGAGACAGATATACAGGACAACGAAGCGAGTTATATTATTCCTTTTGCCTCTGTGAATCCAGGCAGAATATTTCAACTACTAGACAGATTTTTTTGGTGAATTTGCCTGACTTTTGCATAGCCCTTGAGAAATAAACCAGTAGCAGATCAAATCTGGTATATTTTGAAGATGCCAATGTAAGGAGTATTTTCCTTTTCTCTCTCTTTTTTTTTTTCTTTTTAAGAATTGGGATAGTGGAAGCTCAGAGTGTACTCACTGCTTGGGAGAAAGAAAACAAGGCAGATCATTTTTGCATTACCTTGGGAGAAGATGGAATAAGATTGGGGGGAATGTGGGGAGAACAATAGGATTTTTTACTAGACTATAGACTTCCCTGACTGAAAGAAACTTCTAACCCTTGGGAGACAGCGCCTAGCCTCTCCTCTCAAGTATTGAACTGGGTACTTGGGAGCTGATTTTTTTTTTCTTTCAAAGAGGGGAGCAGCATTAGCAAGCAGGCAGAGACAGCCGAGCATGGCGAATGGATTTCAAGTAGAGAGTCAGGGCCACTGATTCCATGTCAGCTAACCTTTCTCTGCAGCCTACAAGAGGGGACGTATGTCTGCTCATTACCATAATCCAACACTGTCCCTCCGAGGCTTTAATTAAAAGCAGCAAGCAGAGGTAATTATTTTTTTTGACATGCTTATTTATGGATGAGGGTGAATCCCAGTTACCTTGTTATACAAGGGGTGAATTGAGCCACATGTGCCTCATGAAGTGAGCAGGTACAGGGCAGGTCTGAATTGTTCCCATCTGAAATACCACGTGTGTAACGACTGGCGAATTCTCGCTCCCCCAGATACCACCCTGTCTGGGCTACAGGGGGCAGTCCTCTTGAGTAGACCTGGGTGGGCTCTCCAGCTGTTTAATCCACAGCAATTTAGAAAGTAATACCCCAGTAGAGGTTCCTCTATTAAGCTGTCATAAGAGACATTTTCCTTCTTTTGCCACTGGACACCCCCTAGAAGACTTACCATTAAAAAAACAGGTATTTAAATTTAAACTGGCTTTGAGGTAACTGCATTGTTCACTCTGATTAAAAGATCCCCCCAAGTTGGATTTTCCCTAATAACTTCACCAGATGCAGTGATGTATGTTTGTTTTGTATAATTTAAGTAGCAGGAAAGAGTAGATGGAATTCTTTTCCTGCGAATATTATGGAATACTAATAATGTCCATTTTTATTACTATTAACCAATTAGTCTTGCAAATGTGATTACAAGTAGTGCTTTTTTCCTTTCCAGCTAACAGAGGATGAAACTTTGGTTTTTCCATTCACTCTGCTACATCCTCCGAATGTCAAGTATTGGGCTGTATCTGCCAGACAGAAATAAGAGAAAATATCCATAAAGTGGAAACTTACTTTATTATGCCACAGCATCTATCCCTGGTCATTTTTACCCCTCACAAGGTAGCTTTTCTGATCTCCGGATGCAAATTTAAATACATTTTTAAAAACCCTCAGAACCTCTCATCTTTTTTTTCAACGGAATCCTGTTTTCCCCTTTTCAGTTTCCTCAATTCAGCGATTTATGTCCCAATTTCTCTTTTCCTTTTAAGCCTTTCACACAAGCGTTTCATTGTGCCGGGAGGTCGCCCCGTCACTTCGGGCAACAGCAGGGACACAATCATTAAAATGCGGTCTACCTAACAATACGGCGAAAACCCCCTCGCTCCGCCGCGTTAATGGGGGTCCGCGTCGCGGCGGCGGCGGCCACGAGCCTGGAGCTGGCCACGGCAACCTCTGGGCGAGAGCCTGGGCTCGCCGTCTGCGCACGGTCGCCTTTGCTACCAACCTTCCACAGCTTTGCATCCTCCTCTAGGCCCCGGGTTCTCCTCTGCCCCGGGGACCCCTCCCCAGAGCTAGCAGGGCTTGCCGAAAGCCCGTGGCGCCGCCGGCCGCTCGCCCTCCGGTAGGCAGGCATTGTCTGGCGGCCGCGCGCTCCCCACTCCTTGCTTCTCCAGCAAAGTGCTCCCCACCCGCTCCTCCCTTTGTATAATGTTACTGGCAGTAGAGATCCCCTCAACAATTATCCCCCCCTCTTCTGGATATTGAGGGGACGGAGGCCCAAAATTTTCCACTTTTCCTACCAAACCTTCCTCCTTCCCATCCCCCTCCAACCTCAATGCAAATAGACTTACCAGGAATAAGGTCAGGACCGAATCGCCCAAATAAGGCCACCTGGAACTGGGAGATGCGATGGAGTGTTCTTTTGCTTATTGTATCAGTGCATTTCCATGTCAAAAGGTGTTTGTATTTCTGTCTTGTAGATTCTGCCTAAAGAGAGGAGAGATAGATATGAAGAGATGGGGAGAGTAAGAGAGAGAGCGAGCGAGCAGAGTTGTACAGATGGACCCGATGCAGTGACTGACTGGCACGCAGACACACACTTTTTGTTTGCTGCACATAATCTGCCCAATGACGCGTGACAGCCCACGTCCCCTCCCTTTAACTCTTTGCTGGGCTGGGCGCTCCCTCCGGCGCCGCCTGCTTCGCAGTGGTCTCTCCGGCCTGCCCGCGCCCTGCAGGTCCTGAGCGTCTTCCCCAAGTGGCAACGCTTGTCTGAGCGCGCCCCGGCCGCCTCTTCCTAAAGCTTCGGGCCTCTGGGACTGTCAGGAGGGGATAAATCAGCTTCGGGGGCGGAAGGGGGAGTACCAACAGACTAGAGAGAGCCTTTTCCTGTTTCCCTGGGCACCGGGAGAACCTCTGGCAGAGACCTGGCCACCCAGCGCGCGCACGGACCCCGCGCGCAGTCCCCGAGACTGAGTTCCGTGAACCCGAGGAGGGTTGCGGATTAGCCCCGAGGGATTCTCTGGCAGCGCAGCTAGCTGCCGCTGATTTGCACTGCTCGTTGCCTGAGGGAGGTGGTGGTGGTGGGGGGGGATAAACCAACACCAGCTCTCTCCGGCACTGCTCTCACTACCAAGCCCTTCCGACTAAGATTCAGAAAGGATGAGCTTTGGTGTGAACTTGGCTCATTCTTGCCCTAGGCGCTCACATGGGCTAAGGAGGATGGGGTTGGAGACGTTGCCAGACCTCGCACGGGGAGGTACAGGATTTCCTGGTCCCAGGACACAAGTACCTGAGCGGGGGAAAGGCTGAAGGGGAGAGATGGGTGGGAGGAGCCCAGGTTACTGGATTCAAGCTGCTGGTGCTCTTCTGGCCTCTGCCTCTGCCCGGAGCGTTCTGCTTAGTCCCCGAGGGTGTTCCATGTTAGGGGCGGATTGTATTCTATGACCTCGGGGTGGAGTTGGGGGTGGGTAAGTCAAAGTGAAAATTATTACCAAGATGGGCTCCAGAGGGCTTTTCACGTCCAGCGGGTGGTGGAAGAGTAGAAGGAGTTGCCGCCGTTGTCTCGGGAGCCTCGTTTGTGCGCTAAGCCACTTAGAGGCGCTGGCCTGCCCCTTTAGTGCAGCAGCTGATGCTAATGGCTTGAGGACTTTAACAGCCTGAAAGTTGACTCTTTCAACAGGGGCCGGAACACATTTTCGCTGGGAGACTTCGGGGTTCTCTTTCACTTTTCAACTCTCCTAAGGGAATAAAGACATTTGAGTGGTATAGAAGGTTCCGCTCCCTCAGCCCCACTCACACCACCAATACATTGAAGAGGGCAATCTGTTAGCTTTAGGATAAACCGGACAGTGTAGCCATCTCAGGTGGATGAAGCAGAAACACGATGTAATGAGGAGTCAGCCTTGTTTTTATCCAGTGTTGAAATAAGGTAAGTGGATTGGGGGTCGGCATACAGCAATTTAAAAGGAAAAGGTACGGATAGCGTTAGTTCGATCCTCTCACAGCTCTGAGACATCCCTCCAAACCCAGTAGGGCAGCGAGGCTCTGAGTGTCTTTCCTTGGGGTGCCTGGGATCCAAGGAGGTAGGGAAGAAGTTTTGCTGAGGAGAAACTTAAAATGTGTGAAGAATTTCCCACTAAGTGAGTTCTCTTCTCTTTTTTTATCTCTCTCTCTCTCTCTCTCTGTATATGTGTGTGTGTATGTGTGTGTGTGTATGTTCCCTTCTCCTTTCACAGGTCTCACATAAATACTGAGTCCTCATGCGACAGAGCTGCTGCCTCTGACTGAGCTAGGACTTGGGGAAAGAAAGGTTGCCAAATCCCCATGTAGTAGGAAGGGGTGGAATTTTCACTGATTCTCAGGTTAGCTACTGACTTTTCAAAGAAAGCTTCTTCAACTGCAGTTGTCTTTCATGTTAACATATTTCTCTTACACACTGTGCACACTATTAGTTTGGCAAAGGGTGACTCATGTAAAGAGGAAGCCTTGATGTTGAGGAGTCTCATGTATGTGTGTATATAAGAATGTGCAACTGTAATTAGTCCAATTGTCCTAAGACTTGATGCTCCATTCATCTCTCTCTCTCTCTCTCTCACACACACATACACACACACACACACAACACAAGGGCTTATTTAAAGGGTGGGAAAATTAGAAATGCCAAAAGAATTGCCTCAAACAGCTGTAAAATAATCCACAAGGTTGAAGACAATGTAGTGGTCAGACACATAAGTAGATTCAGACAAGAAAAGGAAAAAGGGCAGGAGAGGCACAAGGGTAAACAACAGCAAGTTAAGATAAAAGAAGTAGCCTTAAGAGAGTGGTCCCTGAGAAACTACAGCATGACAAAATGAAGGTGTGTGTTTAGGTCTGTGAACCTAATACCACCGAACCACTGAACAGAATACTCCTTAGAGTCTTATTTTCCTGTTGTTTAGTTTGCCTTTCCCAGGAAAAGTCATCCGTCCATGCAAGCCACTTAAAGAACTCTTACACATTATAAAAAGAAAAGCATCCACTCCAGAATGCGGGCATTTAGAAAAGCTTAAACTCTAAATAGAAGGCACTTCTTTTCTGTGGACTTTCCTTTCTTAAATAGAGAGGGCACCTAGACTTTGGTCTCCTTGAAGTACTGAAACCTAGACTCCAGTTTGTATCAAATAAGGAATGTTTCTGGTTCTTAAGTTGGGAGTAGGAAAGCTTGACCTTCCAAATTTAGAGCTAGAAAACAGCTAAGATTGTATATATCAAGGAGGGAAGAGATTTATTGAGAATCTGGTCATCAAATATTTCCTCTCACTTTCTCTTTTCTGTCCCCTAATTAGATTTACCTACTGATTTCACATAAAATTCCCAAAATAAAACAATTTCAAACATTTTATGAATCCAAACACCTCTTTGTTACATGAATGAAATGACCGACATAGCAAAGCAATAAGGGTAAAATTAAGCTTGAAATTCCTATTTTGAGGGTTTTTGAGTATTTTAAGTGGCAACATTTTTGCTTGGTAACATAAATGGTCTAAATGACAATCATTAATTGGAGTTAAATAAAATTTACAAATTGCTTTTATTTCCCTAGACATTTATGGGCTAAAATGATGTATAAAGTACTTTGAAATCACTCTGTATTATTACTGGAATGCACTGATAGTAAATGAAGGGTTGAGGTATTCATTCAGCTTCAAACAGTACTATAATAATGTATTTCAGTTAATAGTTTTATCTAGTACACATGGAACAATGGGTTTATGCATGTATTTTAAGCTCTTTTCCCTGGGATTTTATTTCAATTAGATGGTTAGAGGGATGACAGTGAAGAGTGAGGGTTTGCTTGCCTTGCTCCTCTTTAGCAAGGCTTCTTGAAATTTTGGTAAAAATACATGTATAGACAACTGCAGCATTGTTTTGGCAGAGAAGGCTGGAGAGAGGCTGATGAATGATTTCTGAAGTGATGCTCTTTATGACCTAAGTGAGAAGGTGAAGACAGGGTAAGAAAGGACATCTAATTCTTAGAGAGTATTAGAATGGAAATGCTGTTTCTCCTCCCAGGGTAGAGAAATGGGACCCCAAATAGCTCAACTTCTGTGAGAGGAGGCAGGTGAAGTCTCTAGGAATAACTCACTTAGAAGGATTATTACCCTGTAAGAATAAAAACACACTATTTCTTTTTCTTTCTCTCCCTTTCTAGGTACTGGTTCATTCTCCTCTAATCCTATTTCCAAAGCACTAGATATATACACACATACACACATACATACATATATGGCATTCATGGGGAAAGGAAAACACCCTGGAAGAGAAGAGGATGCCACCAAAGCAGATGGTGGAAACTTTTTCTAAGCTTATTAATCTCCCTCAGGGAGGTCTCTTGAAGGGGCTGTAAGGGTTGGGAAAAGCAGAGAATGGAACTCCATGGAGGCATTTCCTAGCCTCCCCGTGTGGAGTAAGGAACTTTCCGAGGGAAAACTGAGAGGCAAGAAGAAGCAGACTTGCTGGGCTGGATAAGGGTTTACAGGGACTGGAGGGTCACTTTGTGTTTTATAAGTACACATGGCAATCTCAGTTTGGATCTTTGCTCATCTAAGTAGTACAGTGGTTCATTAGGTGATGAATGAGTGTTTCCCAGGCTGGTCCTAAGACGGCCAGAGACTCGACGGATGGATAATGTGCTCTCGACGGATGGATAATGTGCAGCATGTGAGAAGGGACTCCAGGTTACCAAATGCAGAGGTCATTACTCCTGACTCACCTTTTTCTCTCCTTGGCTTTTCCTCTTTCTTAATAAATGGTAGCTGTTTTAATGCCACTGCTGCTACTATGGCTATTGTCATTATGATTATAACCTACTTTTCTCAAGCTTAAAACCTTCTTTCTGAGGGATCTCACATTCCACTTGCCTTTCTGTTAGAGTTCAGCTGTGAGCTGTATTATCTTTGAGAGTTTCGTGTAATTCGTTTACTGTACTGGATCTGAGTTGCAGTCCACTGGCATAAGGGCTTCTAAGTATGACTTCTAACAGGGTAGCAAATGGAGGTGATACTGAAGACAACTACCACAGATCTGAAATCAGTGACTCATGCTTGACTATGTATGACTGTGACCTGTGAACCAGATCCAATATTCGGCATCCTGACCCCCTGGATTCTCTCAGCTTTCATACTCTTCCCCAGATGAGTATCTAGAGAGCTGCAAGGAATATCCCGGCTTCCTGTCAAATTCACAGGTTACAGAGTCCTTCCCAGACACCACAGCCGCTGAACAGATCTCAGTAGGATGAATAGGACGGGAGGAAGGAAATGTAGGCTGGGCCCTAGTCAGCCACCCTGAATCTCCTCACCACTCCAGCCAGGCTCTCCGGAAAGACTAGGGACCAAGGGATGTCCAGCAGTCTCAAAAGGGAGGGTGCATCAGATTTGAGAAGACTGACTTTAGACCTTAGGAATGTCACTGACTTCAGATGCTCTGCATCAAATTCCTTTACACAGCCAGGAGAAGGAACATCATCCCAACCCTCAGTACCTGAGTTCCACCTCTTTTCCTCTATTTTAGGCTGTGTATAATTCCTTAAGAAGAAAGACGCTGACTGGAACACAGTGGTTTCATGGTGGGTAGATTGGATTTCCTGGTATCTGATTCCATCTAGCCCTCTGATGTATAGACTTAGATTCTAAATTGGGCTACTGGGGAATGAATAGCACAAAGCATCCCTCTCCTGGGAAGAGGGTCTAGGCAGAATGAACACATGCCTAGGATATTCTAGCTTGGAATTTGTCAATGGAATACTTTCCTAAGCCTAAGAAGAGAGACAGACATCTGATTTTTCTCTAAGAAAAAGAGAGGGGAAAAAAGAAAAGAAATGAAAAGGATTTGGGGAGCAGATATCAAATTAGTAATCACAGTAGTCATGATTCATATTGCTTTATTAGAGCCTTGAAAATATAATTTTTCCCAAACTATGGTGACATATCCAAACTGCTCCCCTAGACATGTTGCAAATCAGACTATTTGAGTGAAAACCATCCTTCATGATTTAAATTCAAATAAACTGGTCACATTTAACCCAGGGGTATTAATCTAGTGTCAAAGAGGGAATGTCTCCTCAAGTGTATGGAAAGCTTATAGCTTTTAAGAGATTTTCATGACCACCTAAAGACTACCAATGTAAGTCTTCAATTCTAATACTTTGAGAAATGGTCTCCCAGAGAATTTAAAGGTCACTTGTTACAAACAACAGTAATAGCAGACTACTAAAAACAAAACTATATTTACATTACAAAGTGGCAGAAATAATAGGCAGGGGGTTGAAACTTGTATTTGTTCTCCTAAGTTTGCTTACTGAAAAGCCAATTCCCAGACTGATTTAATCGTCTTCTAGTAATGTAAAAGTAACCAAGATATAATTTATAATCTCTAAGGCTTAAGGAAAGCCCATATTCAAAAATAATTAATATCCAGATTTGTCAAATGATTCACAAATTCCTAAGAAGAATAAACACGTGAATATAAAGACCTGGATGTTGTGGTTTCCTGAAGGTCCAGAATTCAGTGTAGGTCTGAACAACTTATACCTAGTCAGACGTGGTTCTGTGTGTGTGTGTGTGTGTGTGTGTTTAAGCAGGTGAGGAATGAATGTGTTTGAAAGTAGCAATTAAAAAAAAACACCTCTCACGACTGTCACTTTTCTTGATTTCATGTCCTTAAAGTAGCCAGTTCTCCTTGTTGCATGTTTCATGTAAGATAGTTTGTGTGAAGTCATATAGGAGAGCAGTTGAGCCTGGAGAAGCAAAACTGAAGAGAGGTCTAAAGAATAGATTTTTCTACATATGATTAGTATCTAGTATCTTGTCTATGTGATTAGATACACTATCTCATCACATTATCCACATTCTAGAATCAGTTCACGTGAGACTCTAGGAAGTTAATGGAAGACAAATGGGGATGCTCTGAACTTGTGAAAATATCCTGGGGAAAACTGATGTGCTGAGAATGCAGCAGGTTCCATTTCTTATCTATGGGATTGAATTTACTGCTTTACCCCCACAGTCACTCACAGTTGAGTTTGTGCCCAATGTTTAGGCAGCAAGGCATGGCACAAAAATGTCTGCTAGAACCAGACAATTCCTGATGTACAGATTCTCGTGTACATGTCTCAATGCAGAGAAGGCCAAATGACAGAGCTGGGGCTTCAATATAGGTTAATGAACTCTTTCGGGAACAGTCAGGGAGGTCTCTACCCCAAAAGTATTATGAAGGGCAGATACTGCTCCCACTACTTTTGGGATGTCACCAGGGAGCATCGATCCCTGACACTGAACAGGTTTGGGAAGAAGACAAGCCGCCTTCAGCAAGGGGTCAGTATTTTAGAGGCAGTGTGTGCAAACCATGAATGTGGGGCAGGAAGGGGCCGCATGGCATGTTTGGTAATCCCCCTGACAGCCCTGGACTAAGCAGGGAGGAAGCACGCAGTTAAGGGCCCACCACTTTTTCCAGGTTCTCCAGCCTCCTGCTGCCTCCCTGGATTTAATGCCAGCTCTTGCCTCCTGCCAGACGATCACTTTCCGTGCTCAGAAAGGCATCCTGAGCGCTGGGCTTGCAGGAATAGCAATGCTCCTTTTACCACCACTACCCCCACCGCACCCTCCGCAGGCTGTGCACCCCCGCCGAGAGGTCTCCTGACACCCTTTCCCAGGGCATGGGCCTGTGCTCCCAGCTGGGCTGTCAGTGACCTGTTCCGCCTTGGTTTTCCTCTTCAGGTAAACTAAAGCTGCCAAGGGCTGCTTCCTGGGTCGCGGTGAGGACTTAAGAAACAAGGCCCAGCACGTTTGGAAAGCCAGTTGCTAAGCAGATGGTAAGGGATTACTTCCAAGAGGTGGAGTTAGTTTCATTTCAGCCCTGGACACTGGAGAGGTCTCAGTGCATTCATTAAGGAACATTCTTTTCAGAAGTCTGGAGAACTAACCTAAGAAGGACCAACTCAGGTCACCCACACCCCATTAGGGGAACTAGACTGCGGGATTCTGAACCGCAAGCCCCTGACACTGGTCAGCTAATTTAACCAGCCTGTGCTTCAGGCCTTCATCTGTGAATCGAGGGTAAGGAGAGGAAACTCTCTTCATAAAGTTATTGTGAGGGCTGAGTTATTTAGTAAGCGAAGGGGACAATGTCGAGCACGTAGTAAATACCTATTTCAGCACTGCCTATCGTTACTATCAGTAACATGTCTTTGCTTCCTTTGTAGAAAACTTGGGAGTTTGTATTGTGCTCCCTTTTTCAAAGCCACTCCATAAAGCCAAGGATTTCTCAATGTTTCTATGAGGCTGGAAGGATGTACCGGAGGATTAAAGTAGGCAGGAGTCTGTTCAGGTGTTTGGGAATCCCTCTATCACCGAAGGAAGGGCCCAAATGTTGCAAACAGGCCGTAATCCCTCCCTTCTTTATGGCAGAGCGAGCAGTGCTCTGCCGGGAGGCTGGTAGATGCGATTTCTATTCCTCATCCTCATGGGAGCGTCCTTTCCTTAGACCTGCTAGCGGAGCCACATAAGGAACTCTCGGCAGTTAGCGAGGCGACGGCTGAGGCAGGGCGACACCGTTGGACGAAGCCTGTGAACGCGTTGTTGGTTAACTGCGACGGCCAGAATGCCAAGGCCTCGGTGGGCAGAGAAACTTTGGGGACCCGACGGTCAGCCGTGGCTCAGGGCCTCCCAAGGCGAGCGACGCGGCGGCTCAGCAGAAGGGCTCAGAAGCCGGCGGGCCTGCGGTGAGGTGGGCAGTGCCGGCGCTTCCCGACACACCCAAGTCGGGAGGGTGGCGGGACCAGGACCTACCGGCCCGGGCCTCGCCTGGCCTGCCACACGCGGGCCTCGAACGGGACGCGATCGCTCCCGCTGCCGCCTTCAGGCCCCGCCCCCGACGCCCGCGCGCGGGCTGCGCGCGGAGCATTGTGGGCAGCACGGCCGACGGAGCCCCCGGGGACCAGCCCGGGCTGCGGGGCAGAGCTTCCTTTCTCGGCCGACGCCGCCTGCGCGCAACCGCAGCCGCAGCCCCGCGTTACATTCGCCCCACGCCTACAGTCTCCAGCTCTTCGAAACCTCCTGCGAAGACGGGGACTCGTAATAGAGGTCAGCGGTGGGTTCTTCTTGCTCTTCTAAGATACGAGAGGCGGTGGTTAAAGGCGAAATTTGGAATCCTAAGCACATGTTTCAGTACAGGTCTGCAGTCTAGCTGTGTGTCTTTGAGCAGTCGCTCAATCTCTCTAAACTTTAGTTTCTTCATTTGGAAAATAACAAAAACATTTATATCGTGGGATAGCTATGACTATTGCAGGGGCAAGCGTGGGTTTAGATCCCAGCTGGACCACTTGCTTGGGTTAGTTAGCTTCTCTATGTTTCTGTTTGCTGTGAAGGATGCGGAATCTTTGAACTAGGGATAAGAATACTTTACTCAAAGTATCATAATAATGAAATGTGATAAGCCTGGCAGAGCATTCAGCGTAGCATATAGTAAGAGCCCAGTTAATTATTTAAAGCATCTCAACACTTGCCACTTTGAAATGCTTGGAAAAAATCATTTCTAATCTTAGCCCTCCTGCTTCACTTTTCCTCCTCTTCAGAGAGAAACAAAGTGCAAAGATGCATGTCCATATGTAGGGTGGTAGTGCATGCCGAATTGGGAAGAATTAGCATGTAGCAGGTTAGATGACAGTTCCGGAAGCTACATGCCTTTCCTTCTAGCCTTTCCTCTTCAGTTTCTAGGGATAAGGTAAAAGAATAGGAAAGGCAAGGAAAAGGAGCTTAGAACGTGGAAGGTGCTCAATAAATGTTGCTTGAGTTGAAAATGCCCTTTCGAATGTTAGAGAGACAAGGAGTCTGATTGAAATGGGATGGGAGACCCAGGATTGGGATTGGTTTCCATCTGTCTGTGCCTGGCTGCTAGTAGGAGTGGTGGGTGCACTTCTGTGTGACTTTATATCATGAATCCCAGGAAAGGAAGATCACAGAGACAGGGATAGAAGAGAAGGTAGTGTTGCTCTGGGGGAACAGGTTTTGGAGACAGGAGGAGCAAGGGGGTGCACCTACTTGCATACGAAGAAGGGATACATCCCTGCAACAGGCACAGAACATACCTGACTCAAAAGAAGTAAAACTCAGTTTAAGGGAAGAAAAGAAAAAGATATTGATTGGGGTGAATTATCTTGGGACAAATTAGGCCTCCAGTGGAGGGTTGAATCTGTATATTTGGCAAAGTTTTGCAAATTCAGTTTAGAGTTTAAAAACGTACATTCACAGACTCCCCCATAATCATCCTTACAGCGCATACCCTGTCAGAGTAGGGGAGGATACCTACACTGCCATATGCCTCATCAGTACCCACTCCTTCAGTGCCAGGGTCCACCTCTAATTTTTCAGATGGGAGCACTTACATCCCTTTTTGTTCTCTATAGATAATAGGATAATGGAGGATGATGTTTTACTGGAAAAACACAGCCCCAAACAGCATTCAAGAGCATAACCTTCTGCTTTTTTCCTGAGGGTGTAGAATTCTGATGCAGCCACAACCTCAGGTGTTTCATAAACTTATGGCTCTCAATGCACTCTCCTCTCAGACCCTGACTAAAAAGTGCTGTTAGCAGAAAGGAGAATAAAATAAAATAAAACCATTTCCTCAGTGTTTTGACCCTGAGGGCAAAGGAGACACTGGTGAGAAGGAGCTGCAACTTGGAAAAGATTTATTTTTCCTGGCCATAAATCTCACCCCCTTGTCCCTCTGCCCAACGAAGCATGATAAAGTCCTTTTCCATAAAGTATTCAGTATTAGAGCCACAAAGCTCCCCCAATCAGTAGCCATCTGCTTCTACCATAACTGCTGCTCCTGAAGCAGGGAAAGCAGCAGCAGAGAAAGGGCACCACTGTTAGGCTGCTGGACAAATGAGGAGACTGAATAGCTTTGGTTTTCCTTGTGTATCTGTATCTATAGAGACAGGAGAAGAAAGGCCGCATTATATTGATACAACAATTGTAAAACAAAACACGGAAGAGGCATCTAAAGGGCAATATCACATGCATCAGGGGTCCCCAGATAAAAGAGGAGCTAACAGATTTATAGAAACCTTTAATTGGTTTTCAATTGAAAGCTAAAGAGGCTGGGGAGAAGCTGTGAAGAGTGGCAAAGTGCACTCCTTCAGCCGTCTGGAAGGCGTGATCGATTTCACAGACAGAGAAAAGAATACGCAACCCGCCGGCGCCTCAGCAAGGGCACCAAGCGACTCTGACTCCGTGTTACTAGCTTTCCTTTTCGGCCTGGGCGTTACTGATACCATAATAAGAGAATCTCACAAGCTCGCTCTCTCACTCTCTCTCCCCGCCTCCCTTCCTTTTTCCCTTCCTCCTATAGTTCTCCAGACTAGTTAGTGGGCAGGTGGAGAGGCAAGGAAAGGATGCAAAAATGAATCTAACTTACTCTCCGCGGAAGAAATAGACCCCAGCCTAAAAACATCGAGCTTTAAGCCTGTTTATCCACTGATAGGGAGGCCTCTTTGAAAGAAACAGGAGTCCCTCCCTCACCCTTCTCCTATCCTCTCCCTCCTCCTTTTCTAAAATCACAGAAGACTGTCCACTAAGTACAGTGAGAAGTCTTTGTGCCCGCAACTGGGTTCATTTCGGAGCAGGTCTCTCCAGTCCGCACGCACCGCGTGCCTTCTCTTAACCCTTTGCTGCGCGCCACCAGCCCTGGTTGGCAGTGCCCACCCACAAAGCAGCCCGGTACGTCTGTCCCTTCCTGAAGCTAATTTATTGGCCCGACCCTCCATTATCTTTTTTTGATTTTCTAATTAATCAAAGATAAAAGGCAATGGTGCACATTACGATTATGAGGGAAGTGAAGGACGGTTTTGAATAAAATGGGAGAAAGGAAATATAATTAATTGAACAGGAGAGTGAAATCTCAAGTGAGAGGAACAGGCCTCGGGGGTCAGACCTTGACTCCTCCGTGTTGCTGGTGAGACTCTCTACCTGTCCTGGAGCCATCGTAAAGGGACAATTCCCCGAATTAGGTCTTGGGTCCGAAGGTTTAGGAGAAGAAAGAACTGGTTTCCTCTACGGCTCCCAACTTCACTAGGCGCCTGCCGCCCAGCTTCCTCTCCTCCCCCACCTCTGCCTAGCAACGCACACTGACGCAGTCCCTTGGGACTTTCAGGACTCCTGGCCAGGGATCCCACTCCACATCAGGAGCGCTTTTTGATTGATGTGCACCCGCGTTTACTGCGCTGATGGGCCGCAAGTCTCTCTAAGTTTTCCTGTCTTTGACTGTTCTTCTAGGGAGGCTAACTTGTGAAATTGCAGGAAAACAAGTCTAGTAGGTCAAAGATTGCATTAGTTCGTGTACGGGATTAAGAGAGCTCCTGTCTGATGCTGCTTTCCAGAATTACATTTGGGATTAAAAGGCAGACACAGCACGGGCACACATTTTCTATTCACTGGTGGTTGTGATTAATGTTTCCGAGGGGATTTGTGCTGGGAGCTTACGGAACGTGCTCTCGGGGGACGGATGCCCGACGGTCGCGGCGCAGGAACGAGCAGAGGCTCTGTGGGCACGCGCCAGAGCCCTGGGGATTAGAGGGGACGCCAGACGCGCGCGGGACGCCAGGCGCCTGGGCTCTGTAGCGCCTCTCCGCCACCCCTGGCCCAACACAGCTGCTGCGGAGGAAAGCAGTGAGGATCGTCCGGGGAGGCGGACTTCAGGATTTTAGGGATATGTGTACGAGGAAGATGCCCTAAAGCGTCCTGACTTTTGGGTGGGAGAAGGGAGGGGCTCAGTAGCTCACTGAACTCCAGACACCCGTCCAGTAAAGGCGAGCTCCGCGTTCAGGGGAGGCTTTCCCAAACGCATCACTCATTCCCAAACCAAAGAGTCGCCCGGCCCCTGCCTTGATGAGAATAACCTCGATATCCGCGAGCCGCCATTCTCAGGGCTGCTTTCGCAGGTACCCGGGGAGGCGCCTATGGAGAGGAGCCAGAGCCTAGGCACAAAATTCATCCTCCTTCCCACACAGTGGGCAAACCCTTCCCAAGCGGTATGAAGGGACGAGGGAAGAAGAGGAAAGTTCCAGGATGCAAGGGGGGTGGGAGGTGGGGGGAGGAAGAGAGCCTGGGGTGGAGGAGGGAAGCAAATAGGAAGTGAGAGAGAAGGTGGTAGGGAGAAAAGAGAGTGGGAAGCGGGAGTTCGCAGCTGGTAGGCGTTACAGCTCTCCGACAGAAGGGGGCACCTTTCGGGCGTATATACCGCCTTCTACCGGGCTGGGGCGGGACGCCCAGGCAAAGCCCGCCTCCCTGCCGGGTCTGCGGGGTGCTGGGCGCCCCCTCCTGGCGGCTGCTCGGCCGCGCCCTGCTGTCCCGCGGGTGCTCAGGTCCAGCAACTGCTCCACCAGCGGCGCTGACGCGGGGAGGAGTCAGGGGACGGAGCGAGGGCGTGAGGGTGGTGCGGGAGCGGTTAGGAGCCCCCCCCCCGCCCTCCCAGCGCCCTCCCTGGAAGCTTCCTTACCTGCAGCCTGCAGGTCTCTTTCGCCGAGGGCTCAGCTCCTGCGTGCCCATCGGCGGCGGGGCTCCCGTCTCAATTGAAGCCTGCGGAGGAGCCCGCCCTCCTCGCAAAGCGGTCAGGATCTCTGCCGCGGCAGCTGGGAGGGAGGGAGCAACCGCCCGCTGCCGCCGGGCCGCGTCTGGGGTCCGCGAACCGAGCGCGAGGAGCCGCCATCTGGAGCTTCGGCAGCGGGCGGGGTGCTGATGCAAGGGAAGGGACGTGGCAGCTCCGGACAAGGCCGGCGAAGGGCAGGGGTCTGCGCGTTGGAGCGGCTGGAGGGTGTGTGGTGGGAGTGTGTGCGCGACTGGTATGGCCTCTGGGGGAGGAGGAGCAGAGGCCTGCCCCTCTCAAGTCCCATGAATGCCAGGGCAGCCCCGACCGGCTGGCCTAGAGAAAGAGCAGGTGACCAGCCCAGGAGTCTCTCCTTCTCCCCACCAGCCACTGCTTGGGGAAGTGGGGCCAAGAGCTGGGTGGGGGGAACCCAAACACTCCTGCACCCGCACACACCGGCTGTCCATCCGAAGTGGTTTTCTCGTTTCCGTTTCCTTCCACCTCGTCCATCCCACTCCAGGAAACATTCCTTTCCAAACAGCTGGATGTTTGGATACCTCCACACCAAGACAGCTACTTCAGCCAGAACACGACATTGACAAGATATCACCCTGGGGATAGATACATTCTAGTTTCTGGTGGACAGTGGGAAAGAAAGAAGTGGGGTGAGGGAAGCTCAGCCTTGCACATTTAGCACAGGGAAAGAGAACAGTTTGGGGGAAGGGGTAGGAAGTGCAGTATCTCTCTCCTCCCCTCCTTTCATTTCAGATGCTCTCTAGGTTTTTGTTTTTAACTCTGGAAAACGATTCCCCTTTCCTGAGCTTGGATAGGGGCAGGGAGCAAACTCAGGATAGGGAAAAGATTATGAGTCTGGGAGAGAGCCAAGGCGACGGTCAGGGAACTCAGACTCTCCAGCTGCCCCGCTATCTCTGAGGGAGATGCCCTCAGCCATAGGTTTTAGCCCAATGTAGGGGGGAGCTGACTGGGTGTATGGGTGGTGGCGGGAGGTCTGAATGAACAAAACAAGACAAAAAGCATTCCCACCCCTGAGGCATTAAAAGACAACCCCTCCCCCCAGCTGTCTCAGGTCCGGCAGAATGGCATTATGTAAAAGATCTGGCATGTCACCCAGTGGCACATCTGGTAGGTGTAGATGGCATTCATTAGCACAGGGCTTCTCCTCTGCAGCATGCCAAAGCCCTGACAGAGATACCCGCTGCCAATCATTCATTCGCTGCCAATCCCAGAGCACGGCCAGCGGCATGGCTCCTATCCACTCTGGCACCAGCACTGGAGGAAACAATGTGTTGAGATAGGAAGAGATGAAAGCAGAGCTGAGGATATGAGGCACCCAACAGATGTATCCCATGAGGAGATAACTATGCGAAGAGTCATTTGGCAAGAAAGCATATGCAAGAACTCAGGAGGGAGTCTTGGGCAGGGGTCTGCCTGCCTAGGGCTGAACTGAGGTCGGGTTAGGGGGATCCCTTCAGAAACCTCAAGTTGAAGTTGTTTCTTTAAAAAGACCACTCTCTAACCCTAGTTATGAAAGCCCTCTCCCTCTCTTTCTCTCTACTCTCACCCCCTATGTATGCATCTGTTTATTTCGCTAGCTCTGAAAAGGTGACCTCCTCTTTGCATTCCTCAAGGTTTTCTGATTACAAATATAAAGAATATCTTCCTGTTTTTAATGTTACATCATTTTCTTTGCCTTGTAATTTTGAGGAGGGAGGGGAACTGTCACTTATCTTTACTACATTTTAAAAGGTAAAGTGTGTTAGGACTAAGGTTTTGCATATAGTGAAACATGGATTAAAGAAAAAGAGAAGTCTTATTTCAATCCCCAGGCTTTTAACGGGGATAAACATGAACAAGGAAAGCCAGGGAATTATTAAAATGGCAAAGGATGGATAAACAAAGTCTAGGATAGAGGTTGCTTTTCTTAGGTTGGGTCATGGTTACCTAGGTAGTCAGTGTATCATTTTTCTTTAAGTCATGCATGTAATTTACAAGTATTCATTTTATCCACTCAATATTTAATAAAACAACAACAGAACTCAGAGGTTCTAGGGTTTGCAGGATTCAGCAAACAGCTTCTCACTGAATATATATATAATATGTATAAAACTAAAATACTCTTTTCAGTATAAGTATATACTGTGAAATATTTGGGGCATACTTATATTGGCTCATGTTCATAAGATGCTATCATTTCAGGCATCACACCATTGTCCTAAGCATAAAGAAGGGGACAGGGGCAAAGAAAAGTAGTTTGTTCCTTTTATCAGTGAAGAAAATACTTTCACTTTTCATTAGCCAGACCTGGGTCACCTGGCCATAGATACCTGCAAAGCACTATAGGAGAAGCAGCCTTTGAAGTGCTTCTGAGGGCACAGAGCCAGATAAAGAAGGCTAGAGAATAGATCTCAGGGAGTCGAATGGAGAATAGCTGGCACACAATTATTATTATTCATAAATAAGATTCTCCTCAAACCCTCCCTGCAAACAGCTTTTTGATTCACAATTCTAACTGGAAGTAAAAAGTTAACAGGCCTAGTCAACCTAACTATCCAAGTTTTTAAGAATCATCTCTCAGAGCCCTTTGAGCTGAAAGCTTCCTACTAGCACTCATGAGAGATTTTCAGAGGTCTTGGCAAGCTTTGCAAGCTAAGACCTGGAAGACTTTGAGTACGCCTTATTAACTTCCTCTGAGTATCCCCAGGTCTCTCATCATTTTGTGGCTTCCTGTGTTGGGATCAGTCTTGTTAGGCCTGGTTAATCACTGACTGACTGTTGTTTCCAAGGAAGCCAGCCAGGTTTCAGCAACGGTGACTATCTCATAACAAATCAACCTCACAGCAATAGGAAATCCTACTAATGCCTCCCCTTGAGTTCAGAGTCTATGTGGACTTCAACTGAAGTAATTTTTCCTCTTTCCAACTTTGCCATTCCTATTCTTTTCTCCTGAACCTGTACTAACTCACAGACAATATAATGAAAGAGAACAGTGGTGAAGAAACATGTTATCCTCCATAATTTTAAATACAAATTTTAAGTAATACCAAAGTCTTGAGTGTTCACTAGATGTTGGCTCAAACAAAAGCCTCATTTCTGAACCTCCCAGACACTAAGAATTTGAAAATCTGAGAGGACCAATATAAAATTAGCAGTCACTGTTTTAATGGAGAGAAACAAATTTAACTATAGAAAAATGGAAAATTAGGAGTGAAAAGCAAAGATGAATACCTTTGGAAGTACCATATACAATGAAACGATAGATACAACGAAATAGATCAGTTTTGGCACAGCAGCTCAGGGAGCACCCTTTATGTGACCCATTTTCCAGTGAAACTGGTGAAAATTTACATGTGTGTGTGTAATCATTTACTCTGGAAGTGGTCCTAAAGGCAAATGGCACATGAATAAGTACCTATCCAAGGAAATCTATAAAAATTTGGCAAGAAAGGTGAGAGTCTGCAGTGTTTGAACCAAGACCATTTTCTTCCTTCCCCCTCCCAGCTCAGTAAGGCATAGACTCAACTCCACGACTGCTGCAACCAAGAACACAGAGCTTCCTCTACATCCCTCAGGTTTCAACTGGAGGATTTTCTTTATAAGAGAAGCAGAATTTCTGCTTTTCTCTTCCTGCCCCTAGCTGCCTGTTGCTTAGGCTAAGTCTCAGGTCCTGAGTGTGGTCAGGGGGTAGGAACTTCTTTCTTCTACCCAACCTTTAATTGTGGAATGGAAGTTCTACTTTGGGTGTAGTTCACTGAGAATCCTGGGACCCCACAAGGCCTTCCCTCAGTTTTTGAGGAAGAGATTCCATATCAGGGAAAGCCAGCTGAGAGGACTGCAGGCTGCTGCTCCCCACCGCACCAACCACTCATCTAGAGCAGGGGTGGCACTCACAGAGAAGCTTGTCATTTTTCCCACCCCCAGTTCAAGAGCCCTGGTTCAGAAATTTTTGCCTATGGATTGAGGAGGAGAACCAGGTCATGAAGCAGGTAACTCCTAGTCTCCTTCTGAAAGAATTGCCTTTACTGTCAACAGAGTAGTGAAGTTTAAACCTAAAGGGCTATTTTCAAGAAGAGTACATTGTAGTAAATGGCAATTGGGAGATCTGTGGATCTACTGAAGATATAGCCTAGAATGTAAGCCAACTAGTACATATGAGAGGACTGGGGAATAAGGACTGGAAGAAACCCTCCTGGGTTTAGTACAAATACCAAACAGTGACCTCAGAAACTATTCCAACCAAGGAGCTACAAAATGATTGGATTAGTTTGTAAAGGAATTCTGCTCCTGGGGGCTATCTTTTAAAAGTTTATTTCTAGCTTTATTGAGGTATAATTGACTAATTAAATTGTATGTATTTTAAAGGGTGCAAGGTAATGATTTGATATATTTACACATTATGTTATAATTACTACAATCAACTTAATTAACACATCTATCACCTCATATAGTTACCTTTTCTTGTTGAGAATGCTTAAGATGTACTCTCTCTGCAAATTTAAAGTATGCAATACAGTATTATTAACTATAGTCACTATGCTGTGTATATTAGATCCTCAAAATGTATTCATCTTCCAACTGAAAGCTTATGTTCTTTGGTCATCATCTCCCCATTTCCTCCAGTCCCCCAACCCCTGGCAATCACCATTTTATTCTCTGTCTCTTTGAGTGGCTTTTTAAAATTTTTAGACTCCACATATGAGTGAGATCATACAGTATTTATCTTTCTCTGATTTATTTCACTTAGCATAATGTCATCCAGGCTCATCCATGCCAAACTTGGCAGGATTTCCTTCTTTTTTATGGCCGAATAATATTCCATCATTTATGTATGTGTGTACATATTTTCTTGGTCCATTCATCCATGGACAGACACTTAAGTTGTTTCCACATCTTGCCTTTTATAAGTAATACCACCATGAACATGGGAGTGTGGGGATCTTTTTGAAATACTTATTTTGTTGCCTTTGGATATATACTGAGAAGTGGGATTGCTGGATCATATGGTAGTTCTATTTTCAATTTTTTGAGAAACCTCCATTGTGTCTTCTGTAACAACTTCACCAATTTACATTGCCACCAGGTGTACAAGGATTCTCTTTTCTTTACATCCTCACTAATACTTCTTATCTCTTGTGTTTTGGACAATAGCCATCCTAACCAGTATAAGGTGATATCTCACTGTCGTTTTGATTTGCATTTCTCTTATAACTAGTGATGTTGAGCATCTTTTTATGTGCCTATCTATTGAGCATGTTTTTGAGTACCTGCTTATTCATGTTCTTTCTCCATTTTTTAAATTGGATTATTTGGGGGTTTTTTTTTGCCACTGAGTAGAAATTCCTTATATTTTGGATATTAACTGCATATCAAATAGATGGTTTGAAAATAGTTCTTCCACTCCATAAGTTTCCTGTTCTTTATGTTGATGTTTCTCTTGCTGCACAGAAGTTTTTTAGTTTTATGTAGTCCTGCTTATCTATTTTTGCTTGTCTTGCCTATGCTTTTGGTGTCATATCAAAAAAAAAAATCAATGACAAGACCAATGTTAAGTAGTTTTTCTCCTGTATTTTCTCTGGGGGTTTTAGAGTTTCAGGCTTTACAGTTAAGCTTTTAATCCATTTTCAGTTGATTTTTGTGAATGGTAAAAGTTGGGAGTCCAATTTTATTCTTTGTATATTGATACCCAGTTTTCTCAACATCATTTATTGAAGAAACTATCCTTTCTCTATAATGTGTTTTTGTCACCCTTGTCAAAGATTAATTGACCATTTTTGCCTGGGTTTATTTCTGGGCTTTCTATTCTATTCCATTGGTCCATGTGTTTTTTAAATGCCATTGCAATACTGTTTTTATTATTATAGCTTTGTATTATAGTTTGAAACCAGGGTGTGTGATGCCTCCAGCTTTGTTCTGCTTTCTCACGATTCTTTGACTATTCAGGGTCTTTTGTAGTTCCATACAAATGTTAGGGTTGTTTTCTATTTCTGTGGAAAATGAGGGCACTTTTGAAAATATTAGAGCAATAGGCCAGGAATTCAAGTTTAATAGTTGAGTGTGGTTAAGGAAAGGGTGGAAGAGAATCCTGCTAATACCACTGTCATCCCACCCAGAGTGACTGTAGGCTGTGCCTTCCTTATCAGAGGACATCAGAGGCTTAATACTGTGTGTATGTGTGTTGGGAGAGGGGATAATAAGAATAAGCCTGAGGAGGGGACTAATTCAAATAGAGTTGCTACAATGTATTATCTAAACTGTCCAGTCCATTCCCTGTACCCTACCCCCACCTCCCTACAAATTACAAGGCATGAAAAGGAAAGGAATGTGTGATCCATATACTGGTTAAAAAGCAGGCAACTGAAAATGCCTGTAAGAATCATCAGATGTCATATTTAACAGAAAAAGATTCAAAGTAGCCATTATAAATATGTTCCCAGAACTAAAGGAAAGCATAACTAAAGAAGTAAAGGAAGCATGAGGATAACGTTACATCACGTAGGTAATATAAAGGAAGAGATTAAAAAAAAAACAAATGGAAACTCTGGAGTTAGAAAGTGAAAAAACTGAAGTAAAAAATATGCAGGATGGTAGGGAAAAGGGGATTAAGGAGTAGTACAATTAGCACACATAATGTAGTGGGGGCACGGGGAAGGAAGTATAGCACAGAGAAACAAGTAGTGACTCTATAGCATCTTACTATCCTGATGGACAGTGACTGCAATGGGGTGTGTGGTGGGGACGTGATAATATGGGTGAGTGTAGTAACAACAATGTGGCTCATGTGAAACCTTCTTAAGATTGTACATCAATGATACCTTAATAAAAAAAATACACAGGAGAGGCCTAACTAGATTTGAACTGGCAGAAAAAAGAATTAGTGAACTTGAATATAGCTTAATAGAGTACACAAGCTGAAGAACAGTGAGAAAAAAGAAGGAAGAAAAATGAGCAAAGCCTCAGACAAGTGTGGGACACTATTAGGTGTACCAACTTTTGTGTAATAGTAGTACCAGAAGGAAAAGAAAGAAGAAAAAATGGGAAAAATAATAGCCAAAAAATCTACAGACTTACTGAAAAGCAATATCCTACACATCCAGGAAACTCAACGAATTCCAAGTAGGATAAACAAGAAGATCTATAAATAGTTATATCATAGAAAATATATTGAAAGTCAAAGGAAAAGAGAGATCTTAAAAGCAGCAAGAGAAAAATGAAATGCCATTTATAAGGGAACCCCTATCAGATTAATAGCTGACTCCTCAGCAGAAACAGGGGAGTCCAGAAGGCTATGCAATACCATATTCAATGTGCTCCACGGGAGCTACTCCCTTATGGACCCCTGAGTGGCATGCCATGCCTCCTGTTCTAAGTCCTGTGAGTGTAATATATCTTTTTCACATTTATACAACTTTCCATGGTGTTATTTTGTGTGTACACCTGACCATCAAAAAAACCACAAAACCCATATTAAATAGCATCATTATTCCTTACACTACAATATCATACACAAAATTTAACTCAAAATGAATGAAAGACCTAAATGTAAGAGCAAAAACTATAAAACTCTTAGAAGAAAACAGAGGGGTAAAAATCTTCATGGCCTTGGATTTGGCAAAGGATTCTATGATATGACACAAAAATCACAAGCAAAAAATATTGATAAACCTAGAATTCAAAAATCAAATATCTGATAAGGATCTTGTATTTAGAATTGAGAAAGAACTCTTACTACTCAATAGTAAAAAGATAAATAAGCCAATTAAAGAATGAACAGAATTTGAATAGACTTCTCTCTAAAGAAGAAGGAAAAATGGCTAATAGGCACATGAAAACAAGTGGTTTCATTGGTCATTAGTGAAATGCAAATGAAAACCATAATTAGATGCCATTTCACATACACTACTATGCCTATCATAAAAAGACAGACAATAATAAGTGTTGACAAGTATGTGACAGTTCCTCAGAAAGCTAATCATAGAATTACCATATGATCCAGCAGTTCTACTCTTATGTATATATTCAAGAGAATTGAAAACATATGTTCACGTAAAAACTTTTACATACATATTCAAAGCAGCATCATTCATCAGAGATAAAAAGTAGAAACATCCCAAATGTCCATCAACTGGTGAACGGATAAACAAATTATCTTATATTCAAACAAGGTAATAATATTTAGCTGTAAAAAATAATGATATACAAGCTGCAATGTGGATGAATCTTGAAAATTTATACTAAAGGAAATAAATCATACATAAAAGGACACTGTGATTCCACTTACGTGAGGTAACTAGAACAATCAAATTCATAGAGACAGAAAGTGGAATACTGGGGGGAGGAGGAAGGGGAGTTACGGTTTAATGATAAAGAATTTCACTTTGGGATGATGAGAAATTCTGATGATGGATAGATTGCACAATAATGAGAATGAACTTAATACCACTGAACTGTACACTTAAAAAGGGTTGAAATGGTAAATTTATATATATTTTAACACAATTCAACACACTGCCAGTGGGAACATTTTCTGACAGGGTGTTCATTGTGAGAGACACATACTGTGATAATATATCTATAGCCTACTTAAAAGGGTGAAATACTCATTCTAAGTAGACTATGAAAAGATAATTAGTTGTTTTATAATCCTTTAAGCAATTGCTAAAGAAAACTATACAAAGAGTTATAGTAAAACCATAATGGATACATTAAAACTAATATTCAGAAATATTTGAATAACAAAAAATAAGTTAGGAAAAGGAAAATAGAGGAATGAAAACCAGATAAATGAACAGAAATCAAATAATAAAATGGTAGATCTAAATGCGAATATACAAATACATTAAATGCAAATGGTCTGAACACATTAATGGCAAGTACAGAGATAGTAAGAATGGATTAAGAAAAAAATCATGAACCAAATTTATGCTGTCTACAAAACAATTATTTTAAATGTAATGAGATAGACTAAAAGTTAAAAATGAGACCTGAAAATATTAATCAGTAGAAGCTATAGTGGCTATATTAATAGCTGGCATAGATTTCATAGATAAATAGTTAAGGATAGAAGGGATCATTATATAATGATAAAAGGGACAAATTATCAATAATTCATAGCAATCTTAAATTTACACCTAATTACAATGCTTTAAATTGTACAAAGCAAAACTGACAGAAGTAAAAGGAGAAATAGACAAATATACAATTATATTGGAGACTCAAAAACTCACCTCTCAGTAATACAATGAGTGTCAGCAAAGCTATAGAAAAACTGAACATGACCATCAAACAGCTGGATCTAATTTTCATTTACAGCACATTCAACCAAGTAACAGTAAAATATTCATTCTTAACACATTCACATAGAACACTTACCAAGTTACACCATATCCTAGAACATAGAACAAGGCTAAAAAATTTTAAATAATCAGAACAATACTAAGTATGTTTTCTGACCATATTAAGCAGAAAACAGGTATTAGAAAGATATTAAGCAAGAAACAGATCAGAAAGTTAATAGAAAAAAATCTTTAGACACTTAGAAATTGAACAATCAGTAAATAATCCATATATCAAATATACACTGGTAATTTACATCAGTAAATAATCCATGAGTCAAATAGGAAATTTCAAGGGAAATTAGAAAATATTTTGAAATGAAGGAAAATATACTGCTTAGATGGAAATTTATAGTATTAAATGCTTATATTAGAAAAGAAGGTCTCAAATCAATAATCTAACCTTCTACCTTAAACTAGGGGAAAAAAAGGCAGTGGGGAATAAACCCCAAAGAAATAGAACAAAATAAAAATGAACAGAAATCAACTAAATTTTTAATAATAAATATAATCAGTGAAAACACAGTTGGTTCTTTGAAAAGAATGATAAAATTGGCAAGCCTCTAGTAAGACTGACAAAGAAAACAGAAGACAAAAATTTCTGATATTAGAAATGGAGGAGGAGATATTACTACAGACTCGGTAGATAGTAAAAGGATACTAAGCTAATACTACAAAAAATAACAAATGAAAAGAGTAGATAAAATTCCAGTTCCTTGAAAACCACAAATTACCAAAAGTTACTGAAGATGGAATACATAACCTGAACAGTCCTAAAACTATTAATGAAATTGAATTCATAGTAAAAAACAAAAACAAAAGTGCTCAAAAACCTTTCTGAAAAATTAGTTTCTGCCTGAAAGTGGCTTAACTGATGAATTCTACCAAATGTTTTTAGAAAACATAACACCAATTCTATGAAATTTCTTTCAGAAAATAGGAGAGTAGAAAATAATTCACAATTCTTTTTATAAGACCAGATGTGAAATCCGGATGATAGCAATAGAGAAAAACAAAACAACAAAACACCCACATGTCAATATCCCTCATGAACATAGACACAAAGAGCCCAATAAAATATTAGTAAATTGAATCCAGCAATATATAAAATGAAGTGACACTAAAGAAGACTGGACTTTATCTATGGAATGAAAAGCTGGGTCAATATTTAATATTTGAAAACTAATCAGTTTAATCTGCCATATTAACAATCTAAATAAGAAAAAACCCCATTATGATATCAATTGATCCTGATATAGTATTTGATAAAATTCAACATCCATTCTTGGTAAAAATTGCAAACTAGGTATAGAGGAGAATTTCTTCAACCCGTTGAAGGATTACAGACAACATATGGTTAACACTGTACTTGTTGGTGATTGAATGTTTCCTATGATTGGAAAAAGGCAAGAATGTCCACTCTCACCATTACTATTGAACATCATCCTGGAAGTCCTAGCCATTTCAATAAAGTAAGAAAAAGAAATAAAAGATGTATGGGATGGAAAGGAAGAAATGAACTGTCCCTTTTTACATATGGCATGATTTCCAAAAAATTCCCAGGAATTTACTTTTATTGTGCTTTGGAGGGAAGGCCCAAGGTATGGCTGTATGAACTTTTGCTGAAGTAATTTGGCATGTGACTCATGGAATCCACTCAATCACCATCAGTCATGACAGCTGTGTTCACAATTGCTAAAAATTGTATACAACCAAAATGTCTTCCAATGGGTGAATGGATAAACCACTTGTGGTACATAACACAGTGGAATACTATTCAGCAAGAAAAAGGAATGAGCTACTGATATATAGAAAAACTTGGATGATTCTTAAAGGCACTAAGCTGAATGAAAAAAGCTAATCTGAAAAAGTTAAACACTATTGTTTTTATTTATATAACATTCTTAGGAAGACAAATTTATAGTATTGAGAAGTAGAGTGCTGCTGTAACATACATCTGAAAATGTGGAAGTGGCTATCCCATCCTTTTCACCACTTGTAGTGTTTTCAAGGTATTTAGAGGCTGATCAAGGAAAAAATATCACCATCAGGTGGTAGTGGCACAGGTTTTATTTGGGCAATGCTTTGAGAGATTTGCTTATTAGGGGAAATTCCTCAGACAAGGAGACTGTCCACAGGATACAGGGTGAGGATCACCACTCTGAAATAGAGGGGAAGGGCAGTCCTGAGGGGCGGAGGTTAGGAGAGGTGATGTCACTTACCAGCCCACCAGGGATTTTCTAGTTCAGAGAATTCCAAAGAGCTGCAGCAGTTTAGGGTCTTTGCAGCTCCAGAGTTTGTCTTATCCATGGCTTTAGATTTTATGTGCAATTTTATGGGTTATGCAAAGGAGGCAGGCTTTATTTGGTGAAAAATTAACTTGTTTGGAGTAAGTTTAAAACAACTGGGATGTTTGAAAATTTGAATTTGATACCAGGTGGATTTTGAGCTAATGGATCTAAGCCTGATGTGAAGAAAAAAACAACCTAGAAGCCAATATACAGAAGTCATCACTGGCTTATTTATAAAACAATTGGATAAGGGTGGAGCCTGGAAGAAATTTAAGCACATAATAGAAAAAGTCTAGATTGCCTTGAGGAGACTGTTGGTAGAAATATGGATGTTAATGGCAATTCTGATCAGGACACAGAAGGAAAAGAGGAATACATTATTGGAAAATGAAGGAACTTTATATATAACTAGAGGAATTGTTATACAGTGGCAGAAAACTTGGCTGCATTGTGTTCTATAGTGTAGAAAAAGAAGAAATCATAAATAATAAAATCAGATGTGTCACTGAAGAGATTTCCAAGCAAACAACTGAAGATGCACCCTGGCCTTTTCTTCTGCTTAGTGAAATTCAGGAAGAAAGAGATAAATTAAGGAACTCTTAAACAAAAAGGAACCATCACTTGATGACTTAGGAGGTTCTTGGTATGTCTAGATTTCAAAGAATGCTAATATTAGGAGATACACTGTTAGGGAAGTGTTTTCTGGAGAGAAAGCCAAGAGTATGGCAGGGTAAACTATTGCTGAAGCAATTAGGCATGGGTCTCATGGATCCACTCAATCATCTCACCAAAAAGCAGGAGTAGAGATGGGATTATCCAGGAAATACTTGGAGAGGACTCTCCTGTTTAATGCTGGGGAGCCTTATGACATGGGGAATGCTATATCACACTTTTTTTTGAGACTATTAAATCATCAGGAACACTGCTAGCTTGGACTGAGAGGGATAGAAACAGGACTAAATATGGAGAAAGCTGTTGGGCTTCCAAAATAACTCAAGTAGGGTATCACAACTGCAAACATGTGCTTCCTTTCAAGAAAAAGTAATAATGATTCCAAAGGTAGATCTACTACAGCTTGTGCAGAGGCCTATAGAGTCTCAGCAGGCAAAGCATTGAGACACAGAGTATTATTCACAGGCCCTGAAACTTAATAGAATTTTCCCTTATGTATTTCAAACTTAACTGGAACTGATGATACCTCCATTCCTTTCAATCTTTCCCTTTTAGAATGGAAATGTCTATTCTGTCCATGCCCGTGTCTATCTCACTATTGTATTTTGGAAGCAGATAATTTGTTTTACTGTCCACAGAAAGAAAACTTTTGTCCCAAGATGGATCATGTTCATAACCCATACCTAATGTAGATGATGAAATTTGGAACTTAGAGTTGTAATGAGTTGACACTTTGGAGGATGTTGGGATAATGTGAATATACTTTACATATAAGACAGAGATGACTGGGGAGACCAGAGAGTGGACTGTAATGATTTGAATGGTATTGTCTTCCAAAAGATATGTCCACATTCTAATCACTAGAATCTGAGAATGTGATATTATTTTGAAAAAGGGTCTTTGTAGATGTAACTAAGGTAATGATTTTAGGATGACATCATTTTATATTATCTATATGGGCTCTAAATCCAATGACAAGTGTCCTTATAAGAGACACACAGAAAAATGTCACATAAAAAGATGAGGAAAGGGCCACGGGAAGATGGAGGCAGAGACTGGAGTTATATAGCCACAAGCCAAGGAATGCCTGGAGCCATAAGAAGTTGGAACAGGCAAGGAAATTGTAACACCAGGGGGAAAATATGTTCCCAGCCTGGGTCAAAATACCTTTGAAACCAAAATCAGTCAAAGGGAGAAATAAAGTGGAAAACCTGTTCACTGCTTACAAGCAGTTGTCCACTTCTGCTCTCCCATGTCTCTCGTGACCTGGCTGCAAAAAGGGGCCCCACCAAACCTCTCCAGTACAGATGTACCCTCTCTTCCTGCACTGTTGTAATCATCTACTGATATGGAGATGGACTACTTCTCTCCACCCCTTGGAAACAACTATTGGTGTGGGGATGCACTAAGGCCAGGCAAGAGATTCTGGAAATATTGCAATTTTACCCACAGCCCACAACTCCAGAAATCTCACCTCACAATATACTTGCTTGCCTTACTGTGTCTAAGAACATTGTAACCAGACTATTAACATACAATAACAACAGCAATAAAATCATGATAATCCTCAAGCTGGAGGATTCAGCTAGGTACAAAGTCCTATGCAGATTAAGTCCATAGCTCATCCATTCCACATGCAGGCAGAAGCTGAAAAGGTAGAATTCAGAGCTGTCATCACATAGCAACTGAAGCCAGGGGGCACATCGAGGCCACAAGAACTGTAGAAGAAAATAACTTTAAGGTTGATAAGATACATGTTTTAATGACACCAGCATAGGCAAATCTTGTCTATCATGTAGGATGCATATAAGAGAGTGGTCCTGTGATAGGACAGTGGCTGGGATGGGATCTCATCCTGGTCTAGTATACCAGACCTTCACACCCCTTCCTGTGTGAGTTACAGATAGGTCAATATATAGGGCTACAGGGGGTACATTCTCTGGCCATAAAGATAAAATAAAACTTCCCCGTAATATGCTCTTGCCTCCTGGAAGTTTTGGGTACACTACCGTGATCTTTGGGGCCACTCTGCTGTTACTCCAGCAACACACAGGAGGCCTTTTCCCCAAGGTGCCAGAAGGGGCAGCCATCACTGGTCAGTGTGTCAAAATGTCCAGGCCACATCCATTCAACAGAGTCCCCAGGGTTTAATGCAGCTGGGGCTGGCAGCAGGATGTTGCTCTGCTGGCCATATCCTGGCTTCAATAACTCTTTGGTTTGCACATGTAATTGTCTAGGAGAGGCAGCAATGTGTGATAGCATGTCCACAGGGATCAAAGCTCCTTTTTGGGGCTTCTCATTCAAACACTGTAGCACTGTCCATAAGCGAACTGACCAGCCCCATAGACTTGTGGTGTCTGACTTCAGGTCATATTTCAATGATCCATTGTACCTCTCTATCATTCCTGCCCCAGTAGGGTTATATGGTATATGAAACTTCTACTTTATTCCTAATTGCTACACCCATTCTTGTAACACGTGTCCAGTAAAGTGGGTGCCTTGATAGCCCTCAATCACCTGCAGCCAGCCATAGGCTGCAAAGAGATGCTCTGTGTCCCTTTTGCTGATCTGTATGACATGCAGGAAAAGCAACCAACAGTCCAGTAGCTGTGTCCACACAAGTCATGGCATATCGATATCCTTCTGATATGGGCAGAGGCCCAATATAGGCTGTATGCCACCTGACAAGGGTTATGGGCCCCTTTACTATTGTCCCATGTTGCTGTGGGACTCAGTGTAAGTCCCTCTTAAAGCACACAAGGCACTCCTTCCAGGCTCTGCTGACTTCTTCAGAGGTCAGTGGCAAGTCTCACCAACGGTCTACAGTCCACATTGTCTTTTGCCCCACATGCAACAAATGCTGATGTAACCATTGGGCCACATCAGAGGCAGGCTTTCCTTCTAGCCAGGGCACCTGGGCCAATGTGTCTGCTTCATCATTCCCTGGAGATGCCAAAGGCAAATGGCAAGTCACATGATGTACAGTAACATTCTTAGTCTGACCAGAGGCCCATCGGTCTTGCCACAACTCTTGCCCCCAAAGGGGCCAGTGACAAACCATCCAGTTGGCATGATACCATGTCGGTAGCCACAGGGTCAAACCCCAATAGATGGCCCAGCTGTCAGTGCAGACAACTATGGGGGAAGGCTCCTGGGTGATCACGAGCCATACTGCCCACAACTCAGCCCATTGGCTGCTCTTCCCCTCTTCATCCTCCATCCATATTGTCTCAGTCTTAGGATAGAAAGCCACAGACCTTAACTTCTAGGACTGCCCATGACTGGAGCTGTCTGTATACCAAGTATCTTCAGGTATAGAGGCTTTTCCTTCCTGATAAGGACTCTTGGCTACCAATGGCTCAAAAGCAAGTTCTTCCTGATTTCCACTGGTATAGGTCACTGGTCCAAGAAGTGTTAGAGTTCTCCACTTAAGTGGCTAATGGAAAGGGTGATACACTGCTGTAAGTATGTGCCCCATTTGGCCAGTGTAGGTGTCTGTCTGTGCCATGCCACTCTGTGGCCTTTGGGTCCAGTCTCGTACCCACCCCCCGATGGGATGGGTGGTTATTACCTTGGCTGGAGCTATTTCAGTGATGGGCTCCAAGCAAGCAAGGCATGGTACACAGTAGCCAGCTGATTCTCTATCAAGGTGTACTGGATCTCTACTCCTTTTCACAGTTGTGACCAGAATCCAATAATTTGGTGCATCCATTTCAAGCTGTCAAAGGCCCCACCCATAACCATCTTTGGTTACATAAACATCTAGCTCACAGGGCCTGATGAGTCCATTACACTCAAGGCCTATACAGCCTTGACTGCTCACTTAGCAGCAACAAAAGCAGCTGCACATGTCTCATCCCAGTCCCACCTGATGCCCTTTTGTACCAACTGGTATAAGGGCTTCAGAGTTTGTGCCAAGTGTGGGATAAACACTCTCCAGTATCCCAGAAGACCCAAAAACTCTTGTAAGACTGCCGCAGTGGTAGGGGTAGGGAAAGCCTGGACCTTGTTTATGACTGCTTCTGGGATAAATTTAGTTTTACCTGATCAGACAACCCCCAAGTACTTTACTGACAAACCAGGTCCCTGAACCTTGGTGCTGTTCGCAGCCCATCCTTTTTCCTGTAGATGTTGCAGCAGTCTAGGAACTGCCCCTTCTAAATCTGTGAGAAAATCAGATATGAGCATAATATTATTAGTGTAGTGATACAGCTGCACCTTTTTTGGTTTCTTCCATGTGGCCAAGTCCTGGCCTACAAGCTCATGACAGATGGTGGAACTGTGGAGGTATCCCTGTGGAAGGACAGTGAATGTCCACTGCCATTCTTCCCATGTGAATGCAAACTGTTCCTGACTTTCTGTGCTTTGTCAGTAGAGAAGAAAGCATTAGGAAGGTCCACCACGTAATGATACATCCCTCGTTCATGACTGAGGGTGTCCAGAATGTCTGCTATAGAGGGGACAGGAGCATGCAAAAGGGAGTGTGACTTTATTCAATTCCCTGTAATCCACGGTCATATGCCAGGAACCGTCTGGATTGTTCACTGGCTACACTAGGGAATTAAAAGGACTGAGTGAGCTTTAATATGCCCACCTTCTCCAACTCCTGTAGAGTTTCTTCAATATCCTTGTGCCCCCCAGGCAATTTATACTGCTTAGTATTTGTCACCCACTGAAGTTCAGGCAGAGCTACAGGTGGGTGTTTAGCATGTTGCCTCAGGACTGCCTTTACCACATGTAGCCCCGTATGAACTCACCTGCAGTGGTCTGTAACCACAGGCCCTGCAGGATATCCACCCCCAAAATATATTCAGGGATGGGAGAGATGTACATAGTATACTCCTTTGGGGGTGAATGCCCTATCCCCAATGGGATTTGGGCTTTCTTCACTCTAATTGCCTTACCCCCATAGCCAACTATCACAGCAGGGATCCCAGAAAAACACTCAGCATTGCCATAAATCAGAGAACACTCAGCTCTTGTGTCCACCAGTGCCAGGACACATTGTACATTCACAGGGGACCAATGAATTGCTAATTCTACATGTGGCCTCTGGTCCCACCACGTCCCTCAAGGTGGGGGCCTTGATCACCCCTCCCCCCAGTTAAACCACAATGCCCATTCGTTCTCCTGTGGGGGTGAGGGCCCAGGCAGAGCCTGAGTACTGTGCCTCAGGAAGCCTTGCAGGGACACAGGCTGGACATGGGGCTTTGCCTCTAGCTTGTGTGTCCTGGACCTCAGCAGCTGGAACTGCTGCTATGTAATTTAGTGCCACAGTTCTAAAAAGATCCTATTGGTGTGTCCATCAAATTTTTCTTTCACTACCCCCACCTTTATCAAATAAACCCACATCTGGGTCCTCAAGACCTTCATGGGGCCCTTTGCACCTCTCCTTTCAGTTGTAGCCTATACTTCCTTCCATTCTCTTATTGTTTCCACTTCCCACAGATCTGCTAAAGTACAAGTAACCTCACTTATGGGTTGCCCTATGTGGGGGGCAAGAATAGTCACTAAGGACCCAAAGAGAGATGGAGGAACTGTATGGAACACCAGATTTCTCATTCTGATCTTGAACAACTTCTCTTTGGGGCCATGGGGGGGGTCCATGTTATAGATGATATTTTTCATTCCCAACTCTTGTAACACCTGCTGGAGCTCTGCATACATTTTCCAGCTAGTGGGAAAGTATGGCAAATCACCCTGATTAGGCCAGACTGCCCTGATGGCTGCTGCCAGCCCTTCTAGAAGCATCTGATTCCATGAGGTGTGATGGGCACTTTGCCATTGCTGGTGGAGGGAAGAGTGAGTCATCAGGGAAGCCAGTCTACCCATTTCAGAGCCCAGTATAACAAGGTTTTCCACCCCCATATCCCAAAACCACAAAAGCCATGTAGGCAGAGGTTCCAATCGCTTCTGTGAAACTGGACGCCCATGCCTACCAGCTCATCCTGGGTATAGGGGCAGAGCATGGGGTGCTCCACAAACCGGGGAGGGGTGGCTCCTCCCCTTGAGGAGCCTGAGGTTGTTGCATTTTTATTTTCTTAATTACAACTGGGTGGGCCTTTAACACAGGAAGTGTGGGTGCCTTGGGCTGTGGCCTAGGCAACAGATCAGCCCTCAGCCCCACCCCCTCACCCTCCCCTGACACCCCCTCTACCATCTCCGGGGCTGAAGGCACTGCTCCTTCCTCCCCTTCCCCGTGGCCTCCTGCAGTGTGGGTCTTCCTGCTGCCTCCTCCCTTGCTGTTAATGTATCTTCCAGGAACTTGACCTGTCTTCTCAATAACCATCTCTCTTTCCTAAGGGCATCCCATAGTTCATTGCCCAGTTTCTCCAGGCGGTTCTGAAGTGTGTCTTTCTTCTCGATAGCCCTTTCCACTATCTTGAGAAAAAAACATCCCACAATCTTGGCTGCTACACAGCCACTCAGGGCCTCGTAGCAATCTTCTCTCTCATGGAGGGCTAATTCCACAGCTTCTGGTGTCTCCACCCTTCCCCAGTTCTGGCAAAGGGCCCACCCATCTAGCAGGTGCCTTACCCTAGACCAGTTTCCCACTCAGGGCTCCCCAAGTGGAAGCCCCCCAGATAGGGTTCCCACATGAAGCCGCACCCTCCACCACTGCTGGATGTAAGGGTGAGTTGTCACCCCCCACCGCAGCAGCCACTGGGGCCTCCTCACCATCCTCAGGGGGCTTCTGGGCATCTTCCCACCATCTCTAGGGGTAGTCCACCCAAGCGTCATATGCATGAAGACAGATTTCAGGTTCAGAGTTCCTGCCAACTACTTCCAAGTGCAACTCCAGGGGGAGAATATGTTCCAAGCCTGTTCAAAATTACCTTTGAAACCATAATCAGTCACAGGGAGAAAATAAAGTGGGAGAAACCTGTTTTACTGCTTATAAGCAGTTGTCCACTTCTACTTGCCCATGTCTCTCATGACCTGGCTACAATAAAGGGACCCTACCAAACCTCTCCAGTCTAGATATACCCTCTCTCCCTGCACCCTTGTAATTGCCTATCAATATGGAGATGGATTAGTTCTTTCCACCCCTTGGAAACACCTATTGATATGGAGATGCACTAAGGCCAGGCGATAGATTCTGGAAATATTGAAATTTCACGCACAAAAGTGTTCTCCCTTAGAGCCTTCAGGGAGAGCAAACCACTTGATTTTGGGCCTCTGGAACTATGACAGAACTCATTTATGTTGTTGTGAGGTACAGAGTTTGTAGTAATTTGTATGGAAACCCTAGGATACAAACATACTCACTTTACTATGTTTTCAAATTTAGAACTCTGTCAAGGAAGGATTACACCAGCATTATAAAAGACCCCTCATATACATTTGGTTTCTTTGTATAAGCTTGGGAGCCTGTGATTCTTGGTTCTGGAATGATTAGGACATGGAAAATGTAGCCCTAAGTTTAGACAGACCTCTTCATAGGCCCTATACAGAGTAAACTCTTAGGAAAAACTTAAGATTCCATGTCACATACAAATTTGCAACTTATTGGGCAATATGCAATTCCTATGTGAAAGGTGTCTTGTTTTCAATCTCCTTCCAGTTTGTGGTAGGACTGTTACGTTGGAAGACAGATATGAGCCAGATGAAAAGAGGGTGTGGCTCACCAAGAACTCAGGCAATCAAATAAAGCCAGAGAGCCAGAAAGACCTTACAAGAGTTAATGTCCTTTGCAAAGTATGTGAGTTCATTCCTCATGCTCTGAATCTGGGCTTACCTTGAGATTTGCTCTGACTAATGCAGGTGAGATAGGGCAGAGACATGGGATAAGCATCATGATTAACTTTCCTAAAAATGCCAAGATATGACAGCATAGTAAAAACAGGAGGGACTTATCTTGAGGCTAAGATCACATTTTTAAAAGCAGAGAGTTGGGGAAGTTAGATTTCTAACATGTTCTTTGGTAATCAGCTGACAACAGATCTTAAGGCAAGTCAGGCAGTCTTAAGTGCTATGTTCCCAGTGCTTGGGGGTAGCCACCATCTCGGAGAACAAGAGTTTATCCTACAGAATTATCTGGAGGACTGACTATGGATAATGACATATTGTTTCTCACTGGAGATAGACATCATGAAACCCATGACAATCCTACTCCCCTCCTTGCCCCCACACCCCCGGACCTGCCCTTTACCTTTATCCCATTCTTGAAAGCCTTAAAAGACAGAATCCTAAGCACTTAAGTGTGCCTCCTCTCTGAGGTTGCCTGCACCCCCTTTCCTTGGAATGTTTATTTCCAAAAGACTTCTTACTGCTCAACTTACTATATTTTGTCTCTGTGCTCTTCCAGTGGTTTCTTTGTCACTTTGCTATTTCATTCTATTTTCCAGATTTTAAGCACAACTCTTCACTCTGTTCTACTTCAGATAAGTAGGGAGGAGCTACTGAGAGCTCTGCTTTGAAGTTGCACGTTCCTGTCAATGAGATTCCCCTTCCCTCTGCTTTATCAAGTAAACGTGCCCTTGTCTCCCTTGACTCTAGCCAATTCCTCCCTTAGAGTGTATTCAAATAAAACTTTTGTTCCGCTTCGCTACTGTGTCTCTCTCTGCCCTTCACTTCTTTGTTGCAGTGGGGGCAAGAACCAAGGAGAATGAACTCAACCCCGAACAGGATGACTTCTAGAATAGTATGCAATTTCAATATACAGTTAAGACATAAGGACAAGAGGACATTTTTTTCACAGAGAATATGAATGTGCTTGTAAAGCTGTAAAGTAGCACTTGGGAATGTTAACTTTATGTGTCAAATTGACTGGGCCATAGGGTGTTCAGATCAAACACTATTTCTGGGTGCATCTGTGAGGATGTTTCTGGGTGAGATTAACGTTTGGATTTGTGGGCTCAATAAAGTAGATTGCCCTGCCTAGTGTGAATGGGCAGCTTCCAATCTGTTAAGATTCTGAATGGAATCAAAGTGGAGGAAGGGAGGATTCATTCCATTCCTGCCTGCTTGCTTTGGCTGAGACATCGGTCTTCTCCCACCCTTAGACTAGGATTTATTCCATTGGCTCCTCTGGTTCTTAGGCCTTCAGTCTAGGACTGGATGTACATCACCAGTTTTCCTGATCTCCAGCTTACAGACGGCAAACTGTGGGACTTCTCAGCCTCCATAATCGTGTGAGCCAATTCCTCATAACAAATCTATCTTACCTATCTATCCATCCATTGTCTATTTTTTTATCCATTTAGGTTCTAAACACTTCTGTGTTTGTTCTGTTTCTCTGGAGAACCCTGACTAATTGCTATACAAATCTACTTTAAAACTATTATTATTAGGTGACTTTAAGCCAAAATATTACAACTTCTGTGCTTTACATCGTCAAGTTTTGTTCGTTTTTCCTCATTCCTTTCTCCATTAAGCTCACTTATTCAGCCACTGAGTCAAGTAGCCTAACTTCTTATCAGTTCCCACAATTCTGGATGACTTATCTAGTCCAGGTCAAATTCCTACTAAGAATTCTGTGCCCAGTTTTGAGATTAGTAAAAAGATATAAACTGCCTTTCAATAATTGTGAAAAAGCAGTTTTTCTCCTGGGATTAATATATTAACCAAGTCATTCCCTATGTCCTGTCACTTCCCTGTTACATACTAGAGCTATCCAATTACTGGATGTTTTCCTTTTAGGTAAATGTTGGTCTGTTAGGTTCCTGGACCCACTTCCAACATAGACTTACCTACACCAACAAGCAGTTCTTGGACACCAGTAGGGTGTCCAAGAATTCAACTCAAGTCTGAGATTGTTGTACCTGGAGATGGCATCAGATTCCACAAGTAAAGGGCTCAGTCCCACAAGAACATCCTCTGCTTCAGATGCCAGTTGCAAGCCCAGGTCGGCACCTGTATTTCTGACTGACTGACTATAAATCAGAGGTTCCTATAACCCCGCCCCAGAGTTTGTTTAAATTGCTAGAATGGCTCACAGAAGTCAGAGAAACATTTTACTAGGTTACTGATTTATTACAAAGGATATTAAAGGATAACAATCCACAGCCAGATGAAGAGATACATATGGTGAGGTACTGAATGAAGGAGCTTCTGTCCTCATGGAGCTTTGGCACCTAGCACGGTGGCATGTGGAAGTGTTCTGGATCCCCAGCCTAGAAGCTCTTTGAACCCCCTCCTTTTGGGTTTTTATGGAGGCATCATTACATAGGCATGATTGATTAACTCAATGGCCACTGGTGACTGATTCAACCTCCAGCCCCTCTCCCCTCCCTGGAAATCAGAAGGTGAAGCTCAAAGTTCCAACTCTCTATTCATGGTTGGTTCCTTTGGCCACCAGCCTCCATCCTTAGGGGCTTTCCAAAAGTTGTTATCAGGAACATAAACCCAGTTATGGTCAAAATGTGGTTATGATGAATAATAAGACACTCAGTTCACCTTTTTTTTTTTCTCAGGGAGGCAATACCCCCGAGTCCTTTTTAGTGCCCTGGACTAAGACTTGTCTGAGGTGGTTTGAGGCTTTCAGTGGGTTGGGGTGCCAAACACAAGAGGCATGAGACTTAGTTTATAGGTGCCATGTTACCATCTGTGGCTTTAACCGTGTCGTTCCACCTCTTTGGGCTTTAGTTTCTCATCTATAAAATGGAGATCAGGCTACCTTATTTTCCCAAAGACTGGAGGATTTCTGAAACCCCTTTATTGTAGATCTAATGTGACTAATAGATAAAGTGACCTGGAGTGGCTGTTAAAAGTGGGGGTTTCGGCATCAATCAGTTGTGTGTTTAAATCCCGACTCTGCCACATCCTGGCTGGGTGGGTTTGGGAATATTAACCTCTCTGAGCTTCAGTTTTCTTATCTACAACACATGGTTGAGAACAATGGTATCTACTTCATGGGGTTGTTATGGGTATAAATGACCTTGTGCCATAAGTGCTGGGTAAATGCTTGATATATGGGAGGTTGTTGTTTGTTTTTACTTCAAGAAAAATGCATTGAGCTGACAAAGATCACATTAGAAGTGAGTTTGGGAGCATATGTGCTTATCTATTTTGTGTACTGGAAAAAGAATGGGTTTTGAATTTCAACAGTCTTGAGTGTGTGTCTAGGCTACACAATTTGCTGTGCAACCTTGGACAAGCTCCTTTACCCTTTAAAAACATTTTTTTTTATTAAGGTATCATTGATATACACTCTTATGAAGGTTTCATAAGAAAAACAATGTGGTTATTATATTCACCCATATTATCAAGTCCCCCCATGCCCCATTGCAGTCACTGTCCATTAGTGTAGTAAGATGCCACAGAGTCACTACTTGTCTTCTCTGTGCTACACTGTCTTCCCTGTGACCCCACACACACCATGTGCACTAATCATAATACCCCTCAATCTCCTTCTCCCTCCCTCCCACCTGCCCTCCCCCACCCCTCCCCTTTGATAACCACTAGTCCCTTCTTGGAGTCTGTGAGTTTGCTGCTGTTTTGTTCCCTCAGTTTTGCTTTGTTCTTATACTCCACAAATGAGGGAAATCATTTGGTACTTGTCTTTCTCTGCCTAGCTTATTTCACTGAGCATAATATCCTTTAGCTCCATCCATGTTGTTGCAAATGGTAGGATTTCTTTCTTTCTTCTGGCTGAATAATATTCCATTGTGTATATGTACCACACCTTCTTTATCCATTCATCTACTGATGGACACTTAGGTTGCATCCATATCTTGGCTATTGTAAATAGTACTGCAATAAACATAGGGGTGCATATGTCTTTTTGAATCTGAGAACTTGTTTTCTTTGGGTAAATTCCTAGGAGTAGAATTTCCAGGTCAAATTGTATTTCTGTTTTCAGTTTTTGAGGAACCTCCATATTACTTTCCACAATGGTTGAACTAGTTTACATTCCCATCAGTAGTGTAGGAGGGTTCCCCTTTCTCTGAATCCTCACCAGCATTTGTTGTTCCTGGTCTTTTCTATGTTGGCCATCCTAACTGGTGTGAGGTGATATCTCATTGTGGTTTTAATTTTCATTTCCCTGATAATTAGCGATGTGGAGCATCTTTTCATGTGTCTGTTGGCCATCTGAATTTCTTCTTTGGAGAATTGTCTCTTCATATTTTCCACCTATTTTTTAATTGGGTTATTTGCTTTTTGGGTGTTGAGGCATGTGAGTTCTTTATATATTTTGGATGTTAACCCCTTGTCAGATATGTCATTTACAAATATATTCTCCCATTCTGTAGGATGCCATTTTGTTCTACTGATGGTGTCCTTTGCTGTACAGAAGCTTTTTAGCTTGATGTAGTCCCATTTGTTCATTTTTGCTTTTGTTTCCCTTGCCTGAGGAGATGTGTTCAGGAAAAAGTTGCTCATGTTTATATCCAAGAGATTTTTGCCTGTGTTGTCCTCTAAGAATTTTATGGTTTCATGACTTATGTTCAGGTCTTTGGTCCATTTCGAGTTTACTTTTGTGTATCGAGTTAGACAATAATCCAGTTTCATTCTCTTGCATGTAGCTGTCCAGTTTTGCCAACACCAGCTGTTGAAGAGGCTGTCATTTCCCCATTGTATATCCATGGCTTCTTTATCATGTATTAATTGACCATATATACTTGGGTTTATATCTGGGCTCTCTAGTCTGTTCCATTGGTTAAAGGGCCTGTTCTTGTGCCAGTACCAAATTGTCTTGATTACTGTGTCTTTGCAGTAGAGCTTGAAGTCAGGGAGCATAATCCCCCCAGCTTTATTCTTCCTTCTCAGGACTTCTTTGGCTATTCGGGGTCTTCTGTGGTTCCATGTGGACACTCATTTCACCTGTATGTGTCTGAAGTATTTTCAGGAACTGAGGACAAGAGACCAAATATTATAACATGTATTTAAGAGCTCCCATTGCCCTTATCACTCAGGAAATTTCAAGGAATTTTGGAACTGTGAGCTGGAAACTATAGATGAAGACCAAGTGTGTACGATAAATATATTTTGGTAATCTAAATGGCCAAAAATATATATTTCTTAAAAATCACCATATTGTATGTGGTCATGGGATTTTTGCTTGTTTCTGTGTTTTGAGAGAGCTCAGTATTCGATTATGTTGATTTTCACTTTAGAGCCTTCCTGTGTCTAAGAACAAAGATTTTAAAACCTAGATGCTAGCTGAAAATCTCAGGCAAAAATCTAAGTAAATTACTGCAAAATAATTCTTAATATTTGAATTTTTGTTTTTACCTGGATTTTAAAAGCCACTGACTATATAGCCTTCATGTTAATTAACTTTGATCAAATTAAACTATGATTTTAGCAAGAAATGTCAGAAAGTATAAGATAAGAAAAATGTGTCAACCCTCACTATTCATGTTGTAGCCTTTAGTTTTAAAATAATAGAATGAAAGGCTATCTCAATTTATTCATGCAAAACAATTACTTCTCATATCTGATTCATTACTATATAGCCATGTTAACTCATGGTAGATTCATTTCCTTTATTTGCTTTCTCTGAAGGCATTTTTTTCACTTCACTGTTTACTGCTTGTCCAATATTTTGTTTTTTCTACTATTCTTTGTTCAAACTGCAAAAATCTGAAATAAAAATATAATATAGAAGTATAGGCATCAGCTAACATTTTCTATGGCATATGGTACTTCAGATGCCATATGTACCAGTGTTTAGTGATTCTGGCAAAGAGGCATAGAATGGTGAAATCCAACTGCCAGGATTGCTGAAAACAAATATGTAAATGCTCCAGGGCTTTTGTTATTCATAACATACCTCTAACACAGCACATACAATATGTTGTTCATTCTGTAACTAGTATAACTAATAAACCACATTTTTCTCTCTTATTTTTTTAAGGTTTCTCCAAGTTTGTGTGGTCTTTTGCCTCTAACCTTGAATCTCACTATTGAACCCTGCATTTCATGAAACTCATATTAATGAAAGAGGCCTAGGGGAATATATTCACCCTTTTTCAAGGGCATTTATTTATTTTTCAAATTAAAATCCAAAGTCTTCTGCAGGCCTCTTCTGTGAAACAAAGAAAATGCATTGGGCATGTTCTCTAGACAGCACACAGCCATTAGGGAAAAGCAGCTAATACCATGAAAGGCAAATCTGGGCAGAAGAACAGAAGTGTCTTTACTGTAAGGCTGTTTAGTGGTCTACTGTGTCTTTACTGTAAGGCTGTTTAGTGGTCTACCCAACAGTGAAGTTCTTTAGGATGTAATGTGAGAGGAAGTCTGTAGATGCAATTACCTTGAAAAAGGGAAATGCTGACAATTTTAATAACTTTTAAGATGCTACAAGCATTCAGGCCCACATAAGAAGATCACAGTTTAGAGAATAAAAGTTGACCTTGTCTTGTTTTGTTGTTGTTTTTCTGCTGATTTAGACATAGCTAGTAGGGAGGCCTACCTAATCTCCTCCTTTCTGTTTCATAGATAGGCAATCCACACAAGTGAAAAGAATAGCAGACTGGCAGTTAGACTACTTGGAGGTCATTACTTTGCATTTGTCATCAGATAAGCCATTTAACCTTTCTGAGCCTGTTTCCATATGTACCATGAGGATAATATCTTCCCTGGGGATATTATTGTGAGAATAATATGATATAATCTTTGTGGAAGTGCATTTATTTAGCATTATTGTTACTAAAAAGAAAGCATCTGTACATGTGCTGGTAGTTAAAGACCGAAGAAGGCTTGCACTACTTACTACTGAGTATGTTTTTGTACACACAAAAACCTAGAAGGAATGTTGGAAAAAGGAACTTGTGAATGTGCCAATAAAATGGGCAGCAATGAAAGTGATTCCTTCTGGGTTTAATTCTTTTGGGTTGAATCAAGTGAATTGCCATTTTTATGGGTCAAAAATGGTCTAATGCAAGAAATTTAATTTGTTTCTCCTTAGCTGTTTTGATGGATTCCCCATAACACACACACACACACACACACACACACACACACACACACACACACACCCTTTCCTTTCAAGTAGTAACTAGTACCTACCAGTCCGATTCCTATTTCTGCTTAATAGGTTCTTCGCTTTCTGTCACCCCCCAAATTATTTTGACTGCAACACTGAAATGCCTCTCAAATGTGAACCTCTCATTTCCACTACTATGCCTCTGCCCAGGTCTTCATTTTTTGTTTAGGTTATTTAAATATTCTTCAGTCTAATATCAACCTAATGACTGTGTGGCAGCAACGGTGGTAATTAGAGGGCATTGAGAGGGGAGTGGAAGTGTAGTCTGCTTGATCAGGAGGCTTTCTCCAGGCTTAGTCTGAGGTCTAACATATAATTATGAAGAGATGTTAAGGACTTTAACAGAAGATTGGGAGGGGCAACCTAATGCTTAGGTGCTAAGAGCTGTTCCAAAGAGGAAGATAAGATGAAGAATGAGGCAGCTGTAGGATAAGGTAACAGACCCTGCATCGAAACAGTTACTAACATTACCCATCCTGGGGAATATAGTCAATAATGTTGTTGTGATTTTGTATGGGGGCAGTTGGTAGCTACACTTACTGTGGTGAGCAAAAATGTATGCATACATTTTATAGTATATAAAATTGTTCAATCACTATGTTGTACACCAGAAACTGGCATAATATATGTCAACTATACTTTAATTAAAAAAGAAGAATCATCTAAAAAAAAAGTTGACCATCCTGTGCTCTCATCCTCAGCCATTCCGACTGAGGGATAAATCTTTTCTTACCTATAGATGAAAATTGTCTGGAAGGATTGTTTCTTTGAGAAACTTGAGACCTTGGCCTTGCTGCAGAAAAAGTTGATGGAATTATGTTACAGGGGATCATATGGAAAAATTCCCAAGTGGGGTCTGAGGTCCCTGGAATGCTACCATGTAATAACTTTTCCTTCCCATGGGTATAGAGAAGGCTGGTAACTTCTATTTTTCTTAAACAGGGTAGCTCAAGGTTGCTGAGTCCTCTTTTGAGAAATTCCATCACTGAATTAAAAAGAAGAAGAAGTTCCATTTTTAAAAGCTCCTTTTGTTTGGGAATTATATTTAATTACTATTTTGATATGTATATATCTGCATATAAAATAGGGAAAGTTCTGTCTCTGATTTTGAAGAAAGACAGAGGGAAGTTATAATTGCGTTTCAGCACAGGTAAAATGGTTCCAAAGTTCTGTCTGGAAAAAATAATAAAAAATACTAAGTGCAAGAACACCACCTCTCCTTCCAGGTATGGAATATCAGACAAACATGCAGAAAATTAGCCATTAGGAACAAGTACTCCTCTGTCATTGGGCTTCAGTTAATGAGGAAATAATGCCAATATAATGGGGCCATGAACCATGAAAATTTTTATTCTTCAGACAGAGATGTCTGGCTGAGAGAAAACCATCCTCAAACTCAGCAGACACTGTGACAAATTGTTATCCTGATTTTACCATTGACCTAGGGCTTGTTAGATATATCTGTTCTATTCGAGAAGTCCTTTTATCAGAAAGAAAAGGTAATAATAGTCATGAAAGTTTTCAGAATAACTTGTCTCACTAGAAGGAACCAATGTAATGCAGGCAGGCTCCAGAGAACGGTACCATCCACCGTCAGTGATAGCAACTTTCAACTAGATCATGATGCTTGCTTAGATCTTAGGTAAAGAAGACAGACTTCAAAAGAAGTATGAACTACCCTCATTAATTTTTAATAAATACATTTGGAAAACTCAGAAAGGACAGAGAAAAGTGGGGCTTCCAAGAACAGTAGAGAACTCAGGACAGGCATGTTAATCAATGGATCAGTCATCAAATCAATGCCCTAGAATGCACTGAGGTAGAATATAAATACAAAACAGGTTCAACTCTCAAGGAGCTTATAGTTGAATATAAGAGGAAGAAGAGAAAGACCAAAAGACTATACATGACTTATTATAGCCATGTGATGAAGCAGGGAGTGATTCATTTTACTCAGGGGGATCAGAGAAGGATTCACAGGAGAATTATCTGAACTTGATCTTGAGAGATGACTAGTACCTGCCAGAGAGGGGGGAAAGACATTATAGTCAGAGGGAACAGTATGTAGTAGATTTGGAAGGCTTGAGAGAGTCATGTTAGAAAGAGCAGGAAATAAAGATTGGGATTTGTGGAAAATAATGGGTTTCAGAAAAGATGAACTAAAGAGATGAAGGGAAAAAAAGATTTGGGAACTTGGAAAAAGCAGTAACTAGATTTTATTAGTAATAAAGAATAAAGAAATGATTGATGATCCAGGTATTGTGCTCAACCAGCAAGTAGGTACAAAGCATAAATTGCCATAAAGTGGGCATAAAGTGGGCACTCTCAAATAATAACAGGTGGTCATATATCATTAACTCTAGATTTCCTCCACCTTCTTATCCCTTCATTCCATTCAAACTCCTCCCCCACCCCCACCAATGCTCACTTCACTACATATCTCTGTAGGTAATCTGCATGGCACTGTAGCATGGTCAAACAGCTGGAGGTTTGAGAGCCACTGATTTTATCACAGATTGCTGTGCATGACTCCAGAGGTTACACCAGGAAAATTTCTGGATGCCTTTAAGTTGCTGGTCATGCCTTTACTTCAGCCTGATTTTGCCCATTTTTGAACTGACCAAGGTAAGCAAATATGCAGGTGAATTCTGGTCAAGAAAATTCGAGAAGGGCAATGGTGTCATTTCTCTTTCACATGCAAAGATAGAAATGAATTGATTAAACCTTTTGTTCATCTACTTGAACAATAGATGCTTATTAATATTCTCATAATTTAAACATTTTCTGTTTACACTGTGACTGTATATTTTTGTGGATCTTCTTCTTCTAAGATATGCAGAGTAGATCCTGGAAAGTGCATGTTAATTAAAGTTAATTATGATAGTGAGAAGTTAGAATCTCAGCATTATTCCATCAACATGATGCATTTTCTAAGTAAATAATTATTTATCATCATAATGGCATTGTAAAAAGTCAGGCACAAAATGTTGCCATTAAAGAATTAAGAAAATCTATCCATTTTTCTCTATGTATTTTATAAAATATACATACATATATGTGCACATGCATGCTCCCACAGACACAACATAATGTACTTTAAAAAGAACCAAACCCCTTTATGACAAATTTGCCAACAGAATAAACAATCTTGAATATAATGCAAAGCTTGCCAAGTCCTGTCAGAAAACTCTTGTGGCTCAGTGCAATTTTCTGATGGCGAAGGACCACGAAAATAACCCCTTCACTAAGATGCCTGTAATTCCCTGCAGGGAGCTTTCATTGCAGTTGTCACTGGGAAAAAGCGATCAAATTTAACATGTAGATGTAGGGAGGGAAGGAGTGTGAGAATGCGTGTATGTGTGTGCTCTCACGCGTATTTGTATGTGCATGTATATAGAAGGGCAGCTGAGGTTTTTGTTCTAATGTGTATGAATAATTGGGGGAAGGATCTGTTAGGATTTTAATGTCTTTTTATCATTCAGTAGAATTCAAACTTTATTAGAGCTAATGGAGATTTTCATTGAGGTTATATTAATGGATTTTTAAAGCCCATACTTCATAGGACAAAATAGTCACATAGAACAGTACTTTTCAAATGATAGATTTTGAACCATTAGGAGGTTATGAAATCAATTAAGAGGTTGGGCCAGCATTTTACAAAATGATGTTGAATAGAACAGAAAACCACAAGCGAGTACATATTATCACATAGTAAGTGTAAGTATTGTTTTTTGTGAAACGTGTCTGTGTGTGTATGTATGCTAGGTTATGATCTCCACTTTAAAATATGGGTTATAATAAAAAAAATTGAAACTTGCTAACTGTAATAGTCTTCCCACACTACCATAACTAAATACATTGACTGGATGGCTTAAACAACAGAAATTTATTGTCTCACAGCCCTGCAAACTGTTAGCAAGACCACAATGCCGGCACGGTTGTGTTCTGGTTAAGAGCTCCCTTCTTGGCTTGAAGTCAGTTGTCTTCTTCACATGGGGGGGAGAGAGAGAGAGAGCGAGCAAGCAAACTTTCTGATGTTTTTTGTAAGGCTATGAATCCCATCATGAGAGCCCTCCCCTCATGACCTCATCTAAACCTAATCATCCTCCCAAAGACCTCATCTCCAAATACCATCATATTGTGGGTTAGGGCTTCAACATGTGAATTTTGTGGGGGGGCACAGTACATTGAAGCTCTGACATGGAGTTCATATCTTAATTTTGTGTTCAGTTTGTAATATTCTCATGCTGGAGACTGTGAACTCCCTGTAGGCCAAGTGTCAGATATATTTCATCTTTATACCCTCCACAGCCCCAGGAGTGTAATGAATTTACTGGAAAATCACAAAATAGTTACCAAAAAAAATGTTGAGAGCTCCAAATGCTCGTATTTAAAAGGATAATAAAGATAAGGGTTTGCATTGATATGACACTGCTTTCAGAGTGCTTTCCATCAATGATCTCATTGATAATTCAGAAGTATTCTGTTAGAAGGAAGCACACAGAATATCGCATTAAGAAGTTTAATTATTTCCTAAGTGTACTCCACATTACAGTGGCATACAATAAGACATTATTTTAGTAGGTCCTAAAATTTGTGTTAAGGAAGCCCCCAGGTTTTATGGGGCCTGAAACTTGCACAATTTTGGAGAACTTAATTAAAAACAAGAATACAAAATGATGAATAAAAAATTAGGTACAATAGTGAATATTTATTTAGAAAGGAAAAGAAATCATAAAAATTATATAAGTTGAAAAATACCACAAATATCCCAAATTCAGAAAAAATGTGAGAGTTTATCAATGGCTGACATCTCTATTCTTTCTTCCTACTTTTTTGTTGCATACACTGTAACTGCCTCTCATGATATAAAGAAATTAGAATGTTTCTGTAGCATAACTAATTGAAATTTCTCCCTCATTATTGACAATTTCTTTTTTATTATTGAAAAGAATGTTTGATTTCACACACTCATACTATTTGAAGTCCTGCTACAGATTTCTGCCCTTCAAATACATAGTCTTACTTGTTTCATGAAGAATAATTCCATTAAAAAAGACAAGAGTTGTGATATGTTTATAATTGTATAAATTGCCCTAGTGAATATATATTTCTGAATGGAGATAACTTTTATTTTGATTAAGTATTGATAAGAACTAAATCCTCTGTTTGCCATTTTACATATTTGATGTTTAGTAGAGTTTTCTATAGACTAGTGTCTTGCTCAACACATTTTAAACTTGATTTCTTTACCATTATCCTCTTACTCATGATGCCAAATACCATAGAACGTTCTCATTTCGTGCTACAAACTCTGTCTGTGCGCTTTCATGTCACAACTCAGGTAAGTCATTGATCAGTTGTATTAAGAGAAGATATTCCTACAATGGGATGGCTAGTAATAAGTTAAACTAAATATAGAAGTGACTGTGAACATAAATACATTTCACTAAAGTCCAACTAAATGTGCCACTACTCACCTTTCTTTTAACCATACCCCAAAAATATCATATCCAGTATCAACTAGGAAAGTGTGATGGAAAAGAAAGGAGAAAGGAAGGAAAGGATGGAAAGGAAGTGGAAAGATGCAGAAATCTCAATCAATTGCATTAAAAAATCTTTTTTTCTACTGACATCAAGGAAAACAAGTAGACAAATGGAACAGAATAGAGAGACCAGAAATAAACCCAAGCATATATAATCAACTGATCTTTGACAAGGGTGTCAAGAATACACAATAGGGAAAGGATAGTCTCTTCAACAAATATGTTGGGAAAACTGGATATCCACATGCAAAAGAATAAAATTGGATCCTTATCTTACACTGTAAACAAAAATCAACTCAAAATGGATTAACAACTTAAATGTAAACCCTGAAGCCATAAAGAACCTAAAAGAAAACAGGGAAAACTTCTTGACTGTGTCCTCAGCAATGATTTCTCAGATATGACACCAAAAACACAGGTGACAAAAGAAAAAAAATAGACAAGTGGCAGTCTGTCCAGCTAAAAGCTTCTGCAGAGCAAAGCAAACAATGGAATGAAAGGCGACATTGGAAATGAGAGAAAGTATTTGCAAACTATTTATCAGCTAAGAGGTTGATATCCAAAATAAATAAGGGACTTCTTTATTTAATTCAACAGCAAAAAACAAAACAAAACAAAACAACTAACCTGATTACAAATGGTCAAAGGATTTGAATAGAAATTTCTTCAGAGAAGACATACCAATGGTCAACAGGTATGTGAAAAAGTGCTTAAAATCACTACTCATCAGGAAAATGCAATTCAAAACCACAATGTGACATCACCTCACATCTGTTAGATAATAGATGCCTATTATCAAAGAAAACATCACCTCACATCTGTTAGATAATAGATGCCTATTATCAAAGAAAACAAAAGATAAGTGTTGGTGAGGATATGGAGAAATTGGAATTCTTGTACATTGTTGGTGCAAATGTACAATGGTGTAGGTGTTATGCAAAAATGTTTGGAGGTTCCTCAGGAATTAAAAACAGAACTACTGTATGATCCAGCCATCCTACTTCTGGATATAAATCCAAAAGAACTGAAATCAGGATCTTGAAGAAATATCTGCACTCCCATATTCACTGCAATATTATTCATATTAGCCAAGTTATGGAAGCAACCTACATGTCCATTGACAGAAGAATGGATAGGAAATGTGGTATATGCATACAATGGGATATCATTCAGCCTTAAAAAAGAAGAAAATCCTGCCATATGTGACAAAATGGATGAACCTGCTTGAGGACTCTATGCTAAGTGATGTAAGCCAGTCACCGAAGGACAATTGGCTGCATGACTCCACTTATATGAGGTATCTAAATTAGTCAAATAAGAGAGAGTAAATAGTCATTGCCAGGGAATAAAGGGGGGAAGGAAATTGGTAGTTGAAGGAAGGAAATGAGTAAGATGTTTTAGTTATTCGATTCTAGAGATCTACTGTACAGTTAGTTAACAATTCAATATTGTACACTCAGATGGTAGATCTCATGTTATTACTATGAAACAGACAGATAAACAAACAAAAACTAAAGAGGCAGGAGGAAACTGTTGGAGGTGATGTATATTTGTTACCTTGATGTTAGTGGTGGTTTCTTAAATGTCTGCATATCTCCACACTCACCAAATTGTAACCAGTTTTTTATATATTAATTATATCTCAATAAATCTGTTTTAAAAATATCTCACAAATTTTAGAAAAATATGCAACCATTTGAATATATTTGTAAAGCTCTTCCCAGGACGTTGCACAGGGCTCATGCCAATGAGGATTCTTGAAGCTTAAAATTCATTAGCTTTAATATAAATCCACCTCTGCTTTTGTCAGACTTTGTAAAGGACCATTCATTCTTTTAATGTATTTGGTGTAATTTGTTATATGAGTGCTCAAGTGTAGTATCCTTTTCTTATTATATCAGGATAAAGTCTCTGTTCACTAAGGTCTACATAATCATCTATTTTATTTATCTTATATAAGGAGTGGCTGAGACGGCTAACTGTCCACCAAAGGTCCACGCTCCCTTTAGTGCCAATCATTTGCCTGTTTGTTGTTCTGTGCTCTGGTCTATAATGTGTGTGTGGGTCTATTCCTTACCAGCTAAGAAATGCACACTTTATATATAACATCCCATTTTAGTCCTCTAAACTGCTCTGTGACATAAATGTCATCATATTTCCCATTTTACATAAGAGGAAACAAGGTATGTTAGTAACTTGACAAAAGTAAGAATAATTTGTCCTAGTAAATAATGAAATTCAGATTTAATCACAGAAAATTTCACTCTAGAGCTTGTTCTTTAAACCATAATACTCTGTACTAAATATTAAGTCTTATAATAAAATATCATTTAAAAATTCTATGTAAATCTCAAGATTATGTTTGTTCCTCTGACAGAATGCACAAACTGAGCATTAGTTCCAAGTCTTGGCATTTCTAATAAAGCCAGTATCAGTATTCAGCTGTACATTTTCTGGAGGTGGATGCCTTATGATGACTAATCACTGAAAAGAAGTCAGACATTTTCAGAAGATTCCTGCACAGGTTCTTACCAAATCTTACAGACATACTTTCTCTGTGCTATGGAGATTTTTTTCAAAATTGTTTTGGTTATTCTAGTTCCTTTGCATGAACACATACATTCTATTAGAATTAGAAATTGTCAATTTAACTGGAGAAGACTGCTAAGATACTGATTGGGATTCAGTTGAATATTTAGATCAATTTTAGTAAAATTAACATCTGAACAATATCAGATCTTCAAGTCTATGAACATGGTATATCTTTCTAATTGTTTGGGTTTAAAAAAATTATCTCAGCAGTGTTTTATAGTTTTCTGTGTACTAGCCTGGCACATTTTTTTTTTTTGTCAGATATATTCCAAAGTATTTCCTATTTCTGGATACTATTGTAAGTGTATTATTTTCCTGATTTCAATTTCCAAATGTGTCCTGCTAGAATATAGAAGCAAAATTGATATTTATAGATTGACGTATCCTGTTACTTTGCAGAGCTCTCTTATTAGAACTAAGTTTTTTGAATATTCCTTAGGATTTTCTACATAGACTATGTGTTTTCAATGAAAAAATAAACTTTTTAAAATTTCTTCTTTCCAACATGAGTGACATTTTTTTTGCTTTTTTAAATTTTGCTATTATTAATGTACAATTACATGAGCAATATTATGGTTAATAGACTCCCCCTATTATCAAGTCCCCACCACACAGCCCATTACAGTCACTGTCCATCAGTGTAGTAAGATGCTATAGGATCACTACTTGTCTTCTCTGTGTTATACTGCCTTCCCCTGTGTTATATATGCCCACCCCGCTACATTATGTGTGCTAATCATAATACCCCTTTTTCCCCCTTATCCCTCCCTTCCCACCCATCTTCCCCAGTTCCTTTCCCTTTGGTAACTGTTAGTCCATTCTTGGGTTCTGTGAGTCTGCTGCTGTTTTGTTCCTTCAGTTTTTTCTTTGTTCTTATATTCCACATATGAGTGAAATCATCTGATACTTGTCGTTCTCTGCCTGGCTTACTTCACTGAGCATAATACCCTCTAGCTCTATCCATGTTGTTGCAAATGGTAGGATTTGTTTTCTTCTTATGGCTGAATAATCTTCCATTGTCTATATGTATCACCTCTTCTTTATCCATTCATCCACTGATGGACGCTTAGGTTGCTTCCATTTCTTGGCTATTGTACATAGTGCTGCGATAAACACAGGGGTGCATATATCTTTTTCAAATTGGGCTGCTGAATTCATAGGGTAAATTCCTAGGAGTAGAATTCCTGGGTCAAATGGTATTTCTATTTTTAGTTTTTTGAGGAACCTCCATACTGCTTTCCACAATGGTGGAACTAATTTACATTCCCACCAGCAGTGTAGGAGGGTTCTCCTTTCTCCACATCCTCACCAACACTTGTTGTTCTTTGTCTTTTGGATGGCGGCCATCATAAGTGGTGTGAGGTGATGTCTTATTATTGTTTTAATTTGCATTTCTCTCATGATAAGGGATGTGGAGCATCTTTTCATGTGCCTGTTAGCTATCTGAATTTCTTCTATGGAAAAGTTGTTCAGCTCCTCTGCCCATTTTTTAATTGGCTTGTTTGCTTTTTTTTAATTGAGGTGTGTGAGCTCTTTATATAATTTGGATGTCAACCCCTTATCGGATATGTCATTTATGAATATATTCTCCCATACTGTAGGATGTCTTTTTGTTCTATTGATGGTGTCCTTTGCTGTACAGAAGCTTTTTAGTTTGATATCGTCCCACTTGTTCATTTTTGCTTTTGTTTCCCTTGCCCGGGGAGATATGTTCACGAAGAAGTTGCTCATATTTATGTCCAATAGATTTTTTGCCTATGTCTTTTTCTAAGAGTTTTATGGTTTCATGACTTACATTCAGGTCTTTGATCCATTTTGAGTTTACTTTTGTGTATGGGGTTAAACAATAATCCAGTTTTCATTCTCTTACATGTAGCTGTCCAGTTTTGCCAACACCAGCTGCTGAAGAGGCTCTCATTTACCCATTGTATATCCATGGCTCCTTTATCGTATATTAATTGACCATATATGCTTGGTTTTATATCTGGGCTCTCTACTCTGTTCCATTGGTCTATGGGTCTGTTCTTGTGCCAGTACCAAATTGTCTTGATTACTGTGTCTTTGTAGTAGAGCTTGAAGTCAGGGAGCATAATTCCCCCCACTTTATTCTTCCTTCTCAGGATTGCTTTGGCTGTTCGGGGTCTTTTCTGGTTCCATATGAATTTTTTTTTGCTCCAGTTTTTGAAGAATGCTGTTGGTATTTTGATAGGGATTGCATTGAATCTGTAGATTGCTTTAGGCAGGGTGGCCATTTTGACAATATTAATTCTTCCTATCCATGAGCACGGGATGTCTTTCCATTTATTGGTATCTTCTTTAATTTCTCTCATGAGTGTCTTGTAGTTTTCATAGTATAGGTCTTTCACTTCCTTGGTTAGGTTTATTCCTAGGTATTTTATTCTTTTGGCTGCAATTGTGAATGAAATTGTTTTCCTGATTTCTTTTTCTGCTAGTTCACTATTAGTGTATAGAAACGCAACAGATTTCTGTGTATTAATTTTGTATCCCGCAACTTTGCTGAATTCAGATATTAGATCTAGTAGTTTTGGAGTGGATTCTTTAGGGTTTTTTATATACAATATCATGTCATCAGCAAACAGGGACAGTTTGACTTCTTCATTACCTATCTGGATGCCTTTTATTTCTTTGTGTTGTCTGATTGCCATGGCTAGGACCTCTAGAACTATGTTGAATAAAAGTGGGGAGGGTGGGTATCCTTGTCTTGTCCCTGATCTTAAAGGAAAAGCTTTCAGCTTCTCACTGTTAAGTATAATGTTGGCTGTGGGTTTGTCATATATGGCCTTTATTATGTTGAGGTACTTGCCCTCTATACCCATTTTGTTGAGAGTTTTTATCATGAATGGATGTTGAATTTTGTTGAATGCTTTTTCAGCATCTATGGAGATGATCACGTGGTTTTTGTCCTTCTTTTTGTTGGTGTAGCGGATGATGTTGATGGATTTTTGAATGTTGTACCATCCTTGCATCCCTGGAATGAGTCCCACTTGATTATGATGGGTGATCCTTTTGATATATTTTTGAATTTGGTTTGCTAATATTTTGTTGAGTATTTTTGCATCTATATTCATCAGGGATATTGGTCTGTCATTTTCTTTTTTTGTGGTGTCTTTGCCTGGTTTTGGTATTTGAGTGATGTTGGCCTTGTAGAATGAGTTTGGGAGTATTCCCTCATCTTCAACTTTTTGGAAAACTTTAGGGAGGATGGGTATTAGGTCTTCACTGAATTTTTGATAAAATTCAGCAGTGAAACCATCTTGTTCAGGCATTTTGTTTTTAGGTAATTTTTTGATTACCAATTCAATTTCCTTGCTGGTAATTGATCTATTCAGATTTTCAGTTTCTTCCTGGGTCAGCCTTGGAAGGTCATATTTTTCTAGAAAGTTTTCCATTTCTTGTAGATTATCCAGTTTGTTAGCATATAAGTTTCATAATATTCTCTAATAACTCTTTGTATTTCTGTGGTGTCCGTAGTTATTTTTCCTTTCTCAGTTCTGATTCTGTTTATGTGTGTAGACTCTCTCTTTTTTTCATGATAAGTCTGGCTAGGGGTTTATTGATTTTGTTTATTTTCTCAAAAAACCAGCTTCTGCTCTCATTGATTCTTTCTTTTGTTTTATTCGTCTCAATTTTATTTATTTCTGCTTTAATCTTTATTATGTCTCTACTTCTACTGACTTTGGGCCTCTTTTGTTCTTCCTTTTCTAGTTTCATTAATTATGAGTTTTGACTGTTCATTTGGGATTATTCTTCTTTCCTGAGGTAGGCCTGTTTTGCAATATTTTTCCCTCTTAGCATGGCCTTCGATGCATCCCACAGATTTTGCTGTGTTGAATTGTTGTTGTCATTTGTCTCCATATATTGCTTGATCTCTGTCTTTATTTGGTCATTGATCCATTGACTATGTAGGAGCATGTTATTAAGCCTCCATGTGTTTGTGGGCCTTTCCATTTTCTTTGAGTAATTTATTTCTAGTTTCATACCTTTGTGATCTGAGAAGCTGGTTGGTACAATTTCAATCTTTTTGAATTTACTGAGGCTCTTTTTGTGGCCTCGTATATGATCTATTCTTGAAAATGTTCCATGTGCACTTTAGAAGACTGTGTATCCTGTTGCTTTTGGATGGAGTGTTCTGTAGATGTCCGTTAGGTCCGTCTGTTGTAATACATTGTTCAGTGTCTTTGTCTCTTTACTTATTTTCTTTCTGGTTGATCTGTCCTTTGGAGTGAGTGGTGTGTTGAAGTCTCCTAAAATGAATGCATTGTATTCTATTTCCCCCTTTATTTCTGTTAGTACTTGTTTCACATATGTCGGTGCTCCTGTGTTGAGTGCATAGATATTTATAATAGTTATATCCTCTTGTTGGACTGACCCTTTTATCATTATGTAATGTCCTTCCTTGTCTCTTGTGACTTTCTTTATTTTGACATCTACTTTGTCTGATACAAGTGGTGAAACTCCTGCATTTTTCTCCCTATTCTTTGCATGAAACATCTTTTTCCATCCCTTCAGTTTTAGTCTGTGTATGTCTTTGGGTTTGAAGTGAGTCTCTTGTAGGCAGCATATAGATGGGTCTTGTTTTTTTATTCATTCAGTGACTTTATGTCTTTTGATTGGTGCATTCAGACCATTTACATTTAAGATGATTATCGATAGGTATGTACTTATTGCCATTGCAGGCTTCAGATTTGTGGTTACCAAAGGTTCAAGGGTAATTCCCTTACTATCTAACAGTCTAATTTAACTCACTTCATATGCTATTACAAACACAACTTAAAGATTATTTTTTTTCCTCCTTTTTATTGCTCCTCCATTCTTTGTATGTTATGAATAATATTCTGTACTCATTGTCTATCCCTTGGGTGACATCTATTTAGTCTTAGGAATACTTCCATCTATAGGGTTCCCTACAAAATGCACTGTAGGTGTGGTTTGTGGGAGGTAAATTCTCTCAACTTTTGCTTATCTGAAAAATTTTAATCCCTCCTTCAAATTTAATTGATAACCTTGCTGGGTAGAGTGTTCTTGGTTCAAGGCCCTTCTGCTTCATTGCATTAAATATATCATGCCACTCCCTCATGCCCTGTAAGCTTTCTGTTGAGAAATCTGATGATAGCCTGATGGGTTTTCCTTTGTATGTGATCTCTTTTCTCTCTCTAGCTGCTTATAAAAGTCTGTCTTTATCCTTGATCTCTACCATTTTAATTATTATATGTCTTGATGTTGTCTTCCTTGGGTCCCTTGTGTTCAGAGATCTGTGCATCTCTGTGGCATGAGAGATTATCTCCTTCCCCAGATTGGGGAAGTTTTCAGTAATTACCTCCTCATTGACACTTTATATCCCTTTTTCTTTCTCTTCTTCTTCTGGTACCCCTATTATGCAAATATTGTTCTGTTTGGATTGGTCACACATTTTTGTCAATATTCTTTCATTCTTAGAGATTCTTTTTTCTCTCTGTGCCTCAGCTTCTTTGTATTACTCTTCTCTAATTTCTATTCCATTTACTGTCTCTTCTCCTACATCTAATCTGCTTTTAAATCTCCCCATTGTATGTTTCATTTCAGATATGGAATTTGTTAGTGATTCGATCTCCATCTTAAATTCGTTCCTGAGTTCTTGAATATTTTTCTGTACCTCCATAAGCATGTTTATGATTTTTATTTTGAACTCTCTTTCAGGAAGATTGGTAAGTTAAGTTTCATTTGGCCCTTTTTCTGGGGTTTGTGAGATTTTGGTCTGTACCATTTTCTTTTGACATTTCATATTTCTGTTTGGTGCCCACTAGTGTACAGAAACTCCAGTCTCTGGAGCTGCTCAGCCCCTAGAGTGAGGTTGGGGTTCGTAGGGGCATAGAGCTGGTGCCTGAGAGGAAGAAAGATCTTTTTACTTGTTCCCGTCTGCCCTGCCTGTGTCCAGTATCACAGCCAGTGGGCTGAGCACACAGGTGTAAGCCTCTGTGCTTGGTGTCTGTAGGTTTTGTAGGTGATGCCTCCCTCTGGCCTTATGCCAGAGCAGTAACTGCCAGTTTATTAGCTGGTGCTGTCAGACCAGGAGGAAGGCTCAGTACCCTGTGTATCACTGTGGGGGGCCTCGGAGCTGAGTAGCCATCCAGGGGGATGGAGCACCTGAAGCTCCCCAAAGTTCCCTATCTGCTGCACAGAGCATGCTCAGACAACCTTGTCCCCTTATGCCTTCTCCCATGCAGCAAGCTCCACGCAAACCCCACGCCTTCAGCAGCCCTCTCACTGCTAGGAAGCCTCTGAGACCGCTTTCCTTTCCCTTGTCTCAGAGTAGCCAGGTGTGGATCCTGTCCTCCACAAACAGCCAGAATCTGTTTCTCAAGCACTCTGCCTGTCCCAGCTCCCCATCCTCAAGAGCACCACACAATGTAGATTTCTGCTCGCAAAGCAGATCTCCAGGGCTAGGTGTTCAGCAGTCCCAGGTTTCCATCCCCTCCCCCACTCCATTTCTCTTTCTCCTACTGTTGAGCTGGGGTGGGGAAAGGGCTCGGGTCCCACTGGATCAAGGCTTTCATACATTACCCTGTTTTGTGAGGTCTGCTCTGTTCCTGAGGTCTGTATGCAGTCTGGTGCAGCCTTCTTTCCTGTTGCTGTTTTAGGGTTAGTTGTATTAACTATATTTTCACACTATCTGTCGTTTTTGGGAGGCGTTCTCTGTCTCACCTCTCATTCTGCTATCTTATGAGTGACTTTTATTTATCTTTAACTGCCTATTTCACTGGCCAGGATCTAAAAGGCAATATTGAATAAAAGTGCCAAGAGTGCTCATCCTTGCCTTATTCCATATCTTACAGGGAAGTGACCAGTCATTCACCACTGAATATGACACTGGTAATAGGTTTTTCATAGATATCTTTTAGGTGGGAAGTTCCTTTCTATCTATAATTTATGGAGAGTTTTATCATAAATGTGGGTTAAATTTAGTCAACCTTTTTTTTTTACATCTATTAAAATGATTGTTTCAGTAATTTGATTATGTTTTGGCATGTTTTTCTTCAAGTTTGTTCTGCTTAGGGTTCACTGACTTTGTTAAATTTGTGGGTTCAGTATTTTCACCAAATTTGAAAAGTTTTCATCTATAGTTTTTTTCAAATACTGTTTTCTGTCTCCATCTATTCTCTCCTTGTGGGGCTCTAATCACTTGTATGTTTGGTCAGATTACTAATACTTTGCCCACTTCTTTTTGGTACTTTTTTCCTTTTGTCTTTCATTTTAGAAAGTTAATGTTGTTATATCTTCAAATTCACTGATATTTTCTTCTCCAGTGTCTAATCATGCTGATCCCATTCTGTGTGTTTCTATTTTTTCAAATATTGTATTTCTACACCTCTAGAAGTACAGTTTTTTAGATATGTACCTTCCATTTTTTTCCTCATCATGACCATGTTTTCCTTTACCTACTTAAATATATGGAGCTTATTCTTATTAACTGTTTTAATATTCCTGTATGCTCATTCCATCATTTATATCTTTTCTGTGTGTTTCTATAGCTTGGTTTTTATTCTGGTTATATGTCATATTTTCTTGTTTATGTATATGTCTTGTAAATTTTTATTAGATATGAGACATTGTAAATTTATGTTGTTGATTGGTGGATTTTGATTTATTCTTTTAAGTAATGTTAGATATTTTAATTGAAATATAATTGATGCACAATATTATACTGGTTTCAGACATACAACATAGTAATTTGACACTTACATACATTACTGAATGCTTACCATGATAAGTGTGGTTACCATTTGTCAACATTTAAAGAAATTACAAGATTGTTGGCTATATTCCCTATGCTGTACTTCCATCCCCATGACTAATTTACTTTATAATTTGAAGTTTCTACTTTTTTATCCCCTTCATCTATTTCACCCATGCCCCCAATCTCCTCCCTTATGGCAATCACCAGTCCTAACCAAGTTGATAAAAGACCTGTACTCTGAAAACTGTAAGGCATTGATGAAAGAATTTGAAGGTGACAAAAATAAATAGTCCATGCTCACAGATAGGAAGAATTAATTTTGTTAAAGTGGCCATACTACCAAAAGCAATCTGCAGATTCAGTGTGATCCCTACCAAAATACCAATGGCATTTTTCAAGGAACTAGAGAAAGTAATCCTAAAATTTGTATGGAACCACAAAAGACCCCAAGTAGCCAAAGCATTGAGAAAGAAGAAAAAAGCTGCAACTCTCATGCTCCCTGATTTCAAACTTTACTATAAAGCTATAGTAATCAAAGCAGTAGAGTACTGGGACAAAAACAGACATTCAGATCAGTGAGAGAGAATAGAGAGCCCAACAGTAAGCCCATGCTTATTTGGTCAATTCATATATGACAAAGGAGGCAAAAATATACAATGGGAAAAGGCAGTCTCTTCAATAAATTGTGTTGGGAGAACAACAGCTACATGCAAAAGAAATGAAACTGGATCACTGTTTTATATCATATACAAAAATAAACTCAAAATGGGTTAAAGACCTGAAACCATAAATAATTAGTTCACTTGTTAGATTTTGTCCAGGTGCAGTGTTAGTCAATTGTGTCTTTTCAAGTTTTAATCTGTGTAAGTACAAAGAACACTTTAGTCCAGGACTAATTTCACCCCACTGAGGTGATGCCCTTCTGAGGATCTATCTGATGACCATGTCTTATAAGATCTTTCCACTATGACAAGTGAGAAGACAAACTATATCTAGCTTTCTGTAAGCTCTAGAATTGTTTTTCTATTCCTCTTCAGTATTTTTTCCCCTGACATTGCGTAGTTTTCTCTAACACATGTGTAAGTCAGTTCTCAGTCAGACTCCGTGAGGTCCATCTGCAGATCTCTGGAACTCTTCTGTATGTGGGCCCCTCCTCTTCATTACTTTGCCCTGCAAATTAACAGCTACCTTGGATTTTATCTCTGTCTCCTCAGTGAGGCAATACTGATAATCTTTGTTTGGGTTCTTCCTTTCTGTTCTGTGGACTGCAAACTGTTTCTAAGCTAAAAGCTGGTGAAAATGTAGGTCTCAACTTATTTGCTTCCCATCTCTTAATCCTGTGATGCTTGTTGTCCCATGTCTAAAAATTGTTTCTTTATGTACTTGTCCATGTTTTTAGTTGTTTAAAGTGGAAGAGTAAATCTGGTCAGAATTTAAAGTCTACAATTTTTGATTTCTACAAAATTTTCTGTTTTATGGATGTACCACAGTTTAGTTACTTGCTATTGGGTATTTACATTTTTCCAGTCATTAAAAGTCTTACACATACATATAAAAATTATGCACAAATATTTCTATACTTGTTTAAATAACTTTTAGATAAAATTCTGGGTCAAAGAATGTAAAAACCATGACTTTTTTAGTAAGTTGTATGCATTTACTTATCCCATTGATTATGTATTACTCATCTCATTTAAAATAAGTACTGGGATTCCTCAGGAACTCACTAAATAGCAGTCCTGTTCAATACCCTATTTTTGAACAAACATACATAATACAAAGGGTTGCAGGTGTGGGCCGCAATAGTGCCTTTGTTGCCTAGAGAAGATGATTTCGATCAGGTGAAGGCTCAATGAGCCTGCTTAATGAGTCCAGGCTGAGTAGAATGGCCAGAGTATGATAATGCTGGACCATGGGGAGCTTCACTGTATGCCCAGAGTTTGTCTCTTGAGGAGTCATAAATAGTGTTCCCAACAGAAGGCCACCAGCAACAGGATCCCAGGAGGAAACAGGAAGGAACTGAACTGAAAACACTCCAGTTTATTCTCCCAAATCCACCAATAAGGTAAGTCATTCCACTTCTCGGGGTAGAAGGAACAAAGTTGTGTAAAAGAAACCAGCAGTTACACTAATTAAGGTCTCTCAATACAGAAGAAAATGTCAGGAGGGAGTCAGAAATATTTATCTGTTAATAACTAGTGATAGTTATTGATAACTTATTATACCCCAAGTAGCAAGTCTTATTTTATTAAATCCTTACCTTAACCGCATGAAGTACGTACTATTTTACAGGAGAGCTGAAGCTCTGTACTGAGGAAGACCTAGAATTCCTCAGTAGAGTTCATAGTATTTCTCAGAGTTGTGGTTTGTAGGTTAATTGCATCAGAAGTACATAGTGGCTTTTTTTAAACTGTAATAGGTAGTAAAATTTCCAAAGTATATGTAAAAGTATAAGTTTTATAAAATTCTCATGTAACTGAATTTAATTTCTGCTTAGGATCACTGTTAGGGCCCAATTGACAGAAATACTTATCTACTGACGTTCAGTTCAATGCAGTAATTCATGGATTATTCTGTCATGGTAGGTTTAAATTTACTCACATTCAGAGTTCGGCTTTGCCCTTTCCCTGAGGTGGGATCAAAATTATTTTTTAATGATTCCAAGAGGTTTGGTCTTAACTGTTCTCTAAGTTTCTTGATCTTTGCTGCCAGGAATTTCATGTTCACACTTTTCTATTTCCCCTGCAAGGTTCCTTTTTCTCTAATTGAGCAAACTCTGTCTATTCTTGGGCTGAGGATAGGTGGTGAATTGGAATGTTATCTGACTCTTCCCCAACTCCATTGTCTATGGTATAACCCTTGGATTTTGCTGTTCAAAATAAGCCTTTTTTTCCATTTTAAAGTTGGGGGGTTCTGTGGAAATAATATTTCTGTCGAAAACTAATAATTAGGTTCTTGTTATTTTTTTGTCCCAAGATACTGCTAATTTTGACTGAATAGAACAGAACAAAAAGAAAATTTAGTAATGGTGATAAATGGGGAAACAAAACCTCAGATGTTAATTCAAAATATTAGCATCTTCTGTGAAAATGCAGGAGGATATTTTGAATCAGAACTCTGGGCAGAGGCCTGGTAATCCCACGTTAATAGGGTCCCCGGTTTGGATGCTGATCTCAGATGGACTCCAGAGAGGTCGAGGAGGCTGGAAATGACTTAGTATGTGTTATAATGATGTCAATATTTGGCTGCTCAGACGAGGCATAAAAATTTACTCAGATTTATCAGAATACATGTGCTAGAAAATCAAGGAGCCTTCACTAAAGTACTTCATCTTTCATTCCTCTTTCTACACTTTCCCCTGGATCTCTGCTTTCTTCCTGTGTATATTCAGTGTTATTTGTCCAAGGTTGCACTCCTTCACTCTCCTAGATGTGGGGAGTGGGTGTGAATGGGGTGGAAGATTAATAATATTGGGCTTCTATGTTCCTGAAACTTTGTATGATCTCAGTTAATCTGCACAAAATTCAGTTAATTCTCCAAAAGATTAAATAAATTGCTCAAGATTGCACAGGTAGCAGGTGGCAGAGCTGGGATTAAAATCCAAGCCCATCTGGTGTCCAAGCTGGGATCTGATTACTTTACGTTGCTGCTTTCCTTGACAGAGGCTTTAGTGTTACTCCCAATTCTCTCATCATCAACATTTTGCATACTTCCCAGCCATATGGAAGACCAAATCCTCACTTTTCCTTTTTTCCCATACTGATTATCAGATTGAATGTGTAAAAGAAATTTTGTATGTTGTATTGTCTTTTATGTTGTACATTTCCAATAATAGTGCTCTTGCTTATATGCCACTTTACAAAGTACTCTGTGGAGTTGTGATTTAAGGCATCTTGTTTAATACTGACATGGGTTGGAAGCTTGGGCTAATAGCTGTGTGGACAAATTAACTTCTAAGATTCTCACATTTCTCTTTTTTGGATTTCTCTGTTAAGATTCATTTCATAGAGTTTATATATATACATATATATAAATTCTATAAATCTGTCTATCTACTTTTTCCTCTGAATGAGCTTCTTCAGGACTAAAGTGTCTAAAGATTCCATTTGTGTGAGGTTATCTTTCTTAATAGTATTTTGGTATAGAGTGGTTGAATTATGAATTGTTAAGAGAGACATAGGGCAGCTACAGGGGAGTGGGAGGATCAGAGTTTCCAGCGAGAAGGACAAGGGAAGGGACAGTTCTGCTTTTTGACCTCTTGGCCCTCTCAGGTTCCCTGAAGTCCAGCATCTTCCTGTGCACAGCCTCATCTTTTGCCTGGCTGCAGGTGGGTGGGGCTGCTGCCTCCAAGGCCTCCCCAGTCTGTGCAGCCTGCTGTGTTGGGGCACTTGTCTTTCTCTATCTCTGCATCTCTGAAAACTGTAAGCATATTCATATACTTTCTGATATATTCCAAGGCTGGATAGTTTTAAAATTACATATCAAAAGCATTTTTCCTTAAAAAATGAGGGAAAATGGATTCAGTTTCTTTCAACGGCATTAAATCTATATATAGTGTGGGTGACATTAACATAAAAGTCTTCCTCTTGAGCCCCTCCATTGCTGGATAGTGTGGGTGGTGCCAGGGCAGAATTTAAACCAAACAGTAGGTTATCTCAGTCTCTTGGTTTAAAACAGTTTAATTTAATATAAATATTCAGACATTCTGAAGTTTGGCTTTCTAGGAGGACTCCTCCTCTCCTATCCTACAGGAAATATGATATCCGGATTGGAGAGTGATTTTATGTTTTCATGGTCATGGGAAAAGAGGCAATCGATTGGTGTGAGGCTTTGGGTTTTCCCTGGGTTCTGGGCAATGCCCTTCATCTCTCTTCATCAAGGCACCCTCATGGAATCACCTGCAGAAATCTGAGGCTATTAAAGCTTGTGGTCTGGTCCTTTGCTGTTCCCAGGGCCCAGCGGGCTCCGCATGCAGACGTGGCATTGCCTAACTCTTGGGGGAATCGCTGATCCTCAGCCGTTTCAGCAATGATGCTGCCTCATTTCTCATCTATCCCAGTAGCCTTTCTGGCTCTCAGGCTACTTCTCATTGGAGTTCCTAAATCTCTTACAAGCCTCACAGAAAAACTCAGAATGAGTTATTCCTTGCCCCTTTTTTGTGCCTAAGTATTGCACCACAGTTTCTAGTCCCTGTCAGATACCCTGTGTTGATGATGGGCAATTTGGGTGATGAGCTGCTAGAATTCCAAATGAGAGAGGGAAGGAAACTTTTTAACTTCCAATTCATGCATTCCTCCCCAGAAACGAATATTTGCGTTCATGTATTTGGGAGAGGATCCATGGAAACACCAGTAGGGGAATGGGGAAGTGAGACTGGGAAGGGGAGAAAGCCATTGAAGAGTGCATTACCAAGCAACTTACAATATGGTTTGAATCAGAATAGAACATAAACTTCAGAGTCACCCCACCCAAGGTAATGGGAGTTGAGGTATTTATAAACTTGTCCACCAGTCATTGGTTGAGAGTTGATCTTGTGGGACATGTATTTTCAAGAACTCTCTGTTTGCTGGTATATGGAAAAAAAGCAGGCTTTGGTGGCTAGAGAAAGCCATCAGGCAAAGAGATGTCGGCACTGTCATTGGAAGTCAAGCAGGCATATAAGAATATGGCTGGGGCATCAACAATGTGCACTACAGTCTACTCCTGGCACCACTTACATACACCCATGACCCCTGATGAACTTCCTCTGTTCCGTCACTAATTCTTCAAATTTATGGCTGGTCACAGCTTCAAGAAAAACCAAAACAATATTAAAACCCCAAATAAACTATTAAACACATTAGGGTTAGTAGGACATATATGGACCCCAGTTCTGTAGGTAATGCTGTGGTGAGTTATAGTTAACTGAAATTGATTTTTTTTCCTCCTTTATTAACACACTGAAGATTTTCCTCACCCATGGACAGTACTTCTGCTCATCTTGATTGCTCATTCAGGTATCCCAAACCCAAGTATCTGAAACTCTAGGCCCCTTAGGAGTCTGAGCCCGCAGTCTCTATGCTTTTGTTGCTATACCTAGCTGTGGTTGCTGTAATTTTCCACTTGTTCCATCCATGGTTACCATCAGGCATGTAGGCTCTAAGAGGTGCTTTGGTGACTGCATGAATTCCAGACATACCTCTCCCTATTTGTTATCAGCCTGTATGATGATTGAGAAATAATTAGGTAGTAGAGTAACTTTTTTCTGCCTCAAATAACTAAGTGGCAGCTGCAGCTTTAGGTTTATTCAAAAAGTTTCCATATCTCTTGGTAGAAGGATTCACCTTCAGGGAACCATGAACTCTAATTCTGCAGAGCTTAAAATTGTGGAATGGGAAGCAAAGGTCCCTCGAATGAGTCGCTAGGAATGATGGTGTGAGAGGCCATTCCTACTCCCACCTCTCGTTAGTGGATTCAGCACCATCTAATGACCATTGTTTAAAAGTATGTAGCTCATCGTGAAGGACAGCATGTAGCGCTGCAGGGTGCCAACCCTAGCTAACAATTGCTTTAACTTTTAGAGGTCATTTCAGTGTTGTATCAGGCTTTCAGCTTCTGGATGATGCTGTATATGGTAGGATAGGGGATCCAATGATCATGTGTTCTACTTCCTTCCTTATAAAATGTTTGCATTTATTAGTATTATCTCAATATTTATATCCATAAGCCCTGTAAATATTTGTGTGTTCCAAATTCATCAGTGTAAAATTTCTCTTGTAAATGGTTATAGGTCACTCTGGGAAAGTGTGCAGGGAATCCCTATTGAATACTTGTAATGTGCCGTTTCCTTCCTCAATGAGATTAGCTTTCCCTTTGATCAATGGGCTCTAGGTCTGAGAATTGGCCCAAATCTAGAGAGTGGGTGAAACACCAGTCTTCTGCTTATTTGCTCTTGATCTCTTTGGGTTATACAGGTGAAGCAACACCCATACTGTCTGTCAAGTTTGCCTATTGGAACTTCAAGTTCTATCAGCTGTTGCCATATGGCCTCTGGGGATGAGGACCCAGCATTGTCATTCCAGCCTTGCTGCCTATGTTCGTTTTGCTTCAGGAAGTTAAATGCTTCAATTAAGGATAACCTGGCCTAACTTATTTTGAGATCCTATCTTCCCCATTGAAATTGTGGCATCCAGTTCCATAGGAGTATGCCCTGTTGCCATCTCTGACTTAAAGAGGGCAGCCAATTACTAGTGCCCTTCTATTGCTTTAATGAACGGAATATCCTTTGGGCCCTCCTGGGGAACATAGCTGATGGCTTCTTTGGTTATATATGATAAATCCATTTCTCTGAGCCTTTTGACTCCATCATCAATACTTTGCCAAGGCAATTCTATCTCATCTACTGTAAATTACTATCACTCCGTATTTCTAGGAGCTATCCCACAGCAGTTAGGATTAGCTAAAGTCATCTTCGTTCCCTGTGCTCTGAGTCATGGGAAGAACATAAGTCATGGGAGAGTGTCTGCAGGTCAACAAGCTCATAACTGCTCTGTGTCTGCTCCTCCTCCGTCTTATATCCTCAGATCCATTTTTGTGTACATTTTCTTAGTTCCTACTGTACAGATTAGGTTCTGTGGCTTTTTTGGTAAATAATCTCTCTTTCCCAGCAGAAACATTACTTCCCTGTTCTGACCTATGCTGAAGAGTTACTTCTGGTTATTGTTCTAAAACAGTAGTTTTGGAAAGTGTGGTGTCCAGACCAATGGTATTATCATCACCTGGGATTTTGTTAGAAAATTAAATTCCCATGTCCTATCCTGGACCTACTGAATCAGAACTCTGAGCTGAGAGCTCAGTAATCTGTGGTTTAACACGCACTTCAAGGAATGTGGATGCAGGTTAAAGTTTGAAAGCCAATTATCTAGAAGCCATGAGCAGAAGAGTGGGGCACAGATCTTGAGGAAGGCAGATGTCGTCTCTTGGGGCATCTGCCTTGGGTGAGCACTCTTCATCTGCCTTGGGTGAGGTTTCCAGGCAAGGAGAGGCTATAATTCTCTACCAAGGAGGAGAGAATGGCTTTTGCTACAGAGTTTTAGAAGGTTTATTAGCTCAAGATTCTTATGTGTATACACATAGATGTTCTTATTCCAGATGTTAAGTCCCCTGCTTTCCTGAATTTGGCTTTGGGACTTGTCAAGGAATCGTAAATTCAGCTTTTATTTGTAACTGCTACTTTCCCAATAAGATCCATAGCTGATTTTCAGCACAGTCTGCCTTTTTGCTGCTAAAGATGTGGGTCTCTTGAAACACTTCCATAACAGACTAATGGTTTTCACATTGTGTTTTGAGTTGATAGTAGCCTGATATGACCTGTGACTTCTTTCACTGTTTTGATGATCCAACAACACCCAAACACCTCCACAGGTCTTATCACTACCACTGTCCTCTTGCCTCAAATCTCAGAGATGTTGCATAAATCAGTGCATCCTCTTACACAAGAATCCCCTCCCAGGTCACCATGGGTAAGGCTTACTGTGCTGCTATAGTACTCTAGGAGTTACCATCATCTCATTGCTCTTCATTTGGTTTCTTCTAGAAGAATATTCTAAGTCAAGGATTCATTTGCACCAAGATTTAGCAACTCCCATCTCATTGCCTTGAGCTGTGGCACCTGGCCCTAATTGTATTGATGAATATTCAAGTATTTCATTTGCCTACACCCTACAATGGAAAGAAGGAAGAGCGAAGGGGGATGAAGTGGACATTGACTCAGCCAAACAGCCATGTTTGCCCCAGAAAGTATGTAAGAAACAGTATACAAAAGCATGCACACTCATACATGTATAACATGCATAGGTATTGTATTGCAGCTTCTGTTCAGATAGTTTACATATTTTAAGTATAATATGAGTAGTGGAATGATGGTTGGTAAAAGAGATGGTAGAAATAACACAAAGTGGTTATATTGGTCTGTGCTTAGGAGAAGGCTAGAGATGGTGGATGTGCTTCTGTAATAGGTTTGTAGGTTTGCAGAATTTCTGTATATTTTTCACTTAAAAGCAGTTTTAAATAGGCAAGGGTTTAGAGTGCAAAGTATTTGCATAGAAGATCATTGAGACCTGCTAAATCACAGAGAAAAATAATGGAAGGCACAAAATTGTGAGAAACATAGATGGTGCACATGAAAATGGTTAGTAATATTTATTGACCAGAAATGAGTTTGAATTCTTACAAGTCTGTAGACCTGGGTTGCTTAGGGTAAATCGGGAAGTTCTTCATTTCCTCTTTAGAAAACTGAATGATGAAATTTACTTACCTGATTACCTTTTGTGTAGCAAAAATTCTTAGTGGTTTGTGAAACCTCATTTTAGAAAAATAGGATAAAACAATATAATGCTAAACATAAGGTTAAATTAGAGAGATCATTTTGTAACTTGACTTTAAAAAGGGATTATGTTTCCATTTATTTTTCTGAAGTTTAATAACAGTACTTTTTCTAACAATAGCACAAATCTATATATTCCTAATGCTTAGAATTTTTTTTCTGATAAGATTTTCCACCGAAGGAAATCGTATCTCCTTAGAGGGTAGCTGTTGCAATGTTTTAAAGCAGGAAAAGCTAGGATTGGCAACAGCAGATATGAAATGTACATTTTTTGTCTGAAAGCAAAGACTTTTTAAGAATGTTAGGGGCTAAAGACTACAAGGATGAAGATGCTATCTACTGAAGTTCAATTTATGAAAATTTAGGCATCAAAACACAATAATAATATGGTTAATTGACATAAATTAAATGTGTGAAAGCCTGTGAATTCATGGCATGCCAAAGAGAAAAAGATTTAACTATGAGAAGTTTGAAAACCAAAAAGTAAGAGAATATAGCAGAATAGGATTATTTTTAAAAATTTATTTTAATAAGCAGAGGAAAACTCTGTTCCTTCTATTAAGCTTATGAATTTTACAAATTAAAGTTATCTTTGTTTCTCTCTCAGTAAATAGAGAAGCATGAATAGACAGAGCAGTGAACAGAACAAATTATCAGTACTGGTGGTTACCCATAATATTGGTATGACTGTTAGTCATACACAATAACCATATAGAAAGAGGCTTTACCTGTGTATACTGAGGCGACAGATTAGCCAAATGTCCTATAAAGGAGATTTATCTTCATATATTTTATTCTTTAGCTAGGCAATGAGACTTCTAGATGGCTCTACTGATTACAGTGAGATAACAGATTTCAATAAATTTCCAATGGCTGTATGCATCCTTTTTAGATGATCCTTACCTTAGTATTCACATCCTTGTATAATCTTCTCTCCTTGAGTGAGGGTACAGTGAAGTCACTCACATTTGATGAACAAAAATATAGCAGAAGTGATGAGATTTCATTTCCTAGCTTAGGTTTTGAAAAGATTGATTTCCATTATTCACTGTCTGTCTTTGGCATTACTGGCTTGCTTGCTCTGATGAAGCCAATTGTCAGGTTGTGAGCTACTGTATGGAATTCCCAAGAGCCAGCGAAGTACTGAGATCCTCTATTCCATAGCCCAGGAGGAACTGAATTCTACCAATAGCCAAATGAATAAGCTCAAGAGGTCATTCAGTTGAGCCTTGTGATGTCTGCATCCCTTCATGATACCTGGATTACACTTTGTGAGAGACTCTGGACGCAGCTAAGCCATGTCCAGATTCTGGACCCACAGGAGTTGTGAGATAATAAATGGTGTTGTGGTAAGCCACTAAATTTTAGAGTAATTTGTTATATGGTGATAGATATAAACTAACAATGATATGCTAGAGAGATTAAGTGTAAGTACACCCTTGTCTCATGTCCCAGCAAGGAATCTATTGGGAGATGATCCCGAGTTTGCTACCTAGTGTAGAGACAACTCTTTTTCATTTGTGTCTGTTGAGATTTCTACTAGGAAGGTATTTGCTAAGCTCACTGTATACCATATATAAGAATAAAAACATGTATTAGGATAAGAATAGAGCTAGTGGGGGAAAAAAAGTAAGGATTATAAATACCAGAAACAATTTAACTTGTTTTAGTATAGGGTAATACATTTAAATCAGTGTTACTTTGTCCATGTATTTTTGTCTATATCTTAAGGAGTTCAAGGCACTGGGAGATTCTAATACAGTAGTCTAAGAAATTCTAATAGTAGATTTAAATTGAGTTGTAGAATAGTTTGAGTAAATAAATTTATAGTCAATGTTCATGTAAATGGGGAAATGTTGATTTATTATGTAAACACTGTAGATATTTATAGGAATATTAATTTTTTGAAGGACTAATATTTTCACTGGATACATAAAATGTATTTATCCAATGATATACTAAGCATAGTATCACATATAGTATATATGTTATATACTAAAATTCCTTGGACATTGATAAAGAATCTATCAATATCGGCTATTAATTAAGGGGCTTCTAAAATTTTAAATGCCTATGAATGGTCTAAGCCTCAAGCTCTCTTCCTTCATTACAAATGAGACTGACTTCTAGTGAATTTCAATGTTACACTTTCATTTTCTAGTAACAACATTTCATACCTAATTTCGGTATTATCTTTAATGGTAATTGTGGGTATAATTGTGATATTTCCAGAATCTCTCTCCTGGCCTTAGTGCATCTCCATATCAATAGGTGTTTCCAAGGAGTGGAGAGAAGTAGTCCATCTCCATATCAGTAGGTAATTACAAGGGGGAGGGAGGGCATATCTGGACCAGAGAGGTTGGGTGGGGTCCCTTTTTGCAGCAAGGTCATGGGAGACATGGCCAGCAGAAGTAGACGACTGCTTGTAAGCAATAAATGTGTTTCTCCCATTTTATTTCTCCCTTTGACTGATTTTAGCTTCAAAGGTAGTTTGTCCCTGTCTGGAAACATATTTCCCCCACCACAGTGACACTTGGATATTGAGTATGTTATTGGACTGGTTACTGCTATGGGTGATTGTGTTTGTTTTTCACAATAGTGGTACAACCCCTTTCTGGTTCCTGGACCCAATTCCAATCCCAATTCCAATGTGTGTGTGTGTGTGTGTGTGTGTGTGTGTGTGTGGTGGGAGAGGAGGAAGTCGTGTGTGTGTGTGTGTGGTGGGAGAGGACCCAATTCCAATGTGTGTG
>JAQQAC010002594.1:26853145-26991007 GCA_029783875.1 Phataginus tricuspis
TGTGTGGTGGGAGAGGACCCAATTCCAATGTGTGTGTGTGTGTGTGTATGTGGTGGGAGAGGAGGAAGTCTTCCCTCACATAACACCAAGCAGTTCTTGAACGCCAGCGGTATGTCCAAGAACTCCATTCTGATGCTATCTGCCTGGAGACAGCACCAGATTCCCCAGGTCAAGAGCATCTTCCAAATGACAGCCCTCTAACCTCCAACTCCAGATGACAGTCACAAGCCCCAGGTAGTTACTTGTGCTTCTGACCAACTGGCTACAGATTGGAAGTTCCCATGACCTCCTCCATAGGTTCTATTAATTTGCTAGAGCTGCTCACAGAACTCAGGAAAACACTAATGTTTACCAGTTTAATAAAGGATACCATAAAGGATACAAATTAGCAGGTAGATGAAGAGATACATAGGGCAAGGTCCCAAATACAGGAGCTTCTATCTTTGTGGAGCTTGGGGCCCTGCTCGGTTGCGCATGGAAGCTTTCCGGTTCCCCAAGCATGGAAACTCTCTTCAACAGAGAAGCTGGATGCAACCCATATGTCCTTCTCATGGATTTTTGGGAGGGCTTCACTGCATAGTCATGATTGACTATATTATTGGCCATTGGCAGATTCAACCTCCAGCCCCTGCCTTTGGGTGGGTCTAAAGGTTTCTCATTAACATGACAATACACCCATTTCACCTTTAAGGCTCTGAGGTGTTTTCAGGAACTGTAGATGAAGACCAAATATACCTGGGAAGTACATATTTGATCATCTGCATGACCAAACATGTACTTCTTATAACTCACATCTCTAGTTCTCCTGGAGAGCATCTAAAGAATCATGTAGCATATATAAACTTTCCTTGCAAAGAACAGAAAGCCAAGGTCTTTAATCCAATGACTGTCCCCATTTTGCTGAGGGTTGGCCTTGGGAAACCCTTGAGCTCTGGCTGCCCAGGAACTCCTCTAATTCATAACAACTCATTCTTGAGGGATTTTTTTAGGTAAATAATCGTGGCCTGTATTCACTTTGTAATCTCTCATGTTATATTCAAATTCATTTTAACAAATAAATCCCTTTTTTTTTCTCATGAATTGTGGAACTGACAGTAACAAAGAGGTTGTGTGAGATTGTAGGAGACTGTGTGATATTTTAGATAGTGACAGATCCAATGGTGCTTTTTCCTAATCTGTTGAGGGTGTATATTTTTCATTTTCCCCATTCCTGAAGTCTCATTGTACATGGAAAGTGTTTAATTAGTGTGGCAGTCATGGCCCCTGACCATGCCTTTATTCCTCTCTTGGAGAGGAAAGAGTGGCCTATCTGATAGTTGAGTCTGAAAGGATAACCTAGGCAAGCACAGTTTCTTCCTCTCACCTCCCATTTCTCCTGTGTTCCAACTGTAAACAGAGGAAACACGTACACAATTTGACATCTCACCCCATAAGTTTTATAGGGGTGGACGCCTCCACTGAGGATGCCTGTGGAGGTGGGTTGTTCCCGTGATTGAATGAGTAGGAGGAAAGCCTATGGCCTGAAAGCCGGTCTAAGTAATAAAAGTGATATTTTGATTTCTGTCTGCTTGTTTTCTCTTAATTAGTCGAAAATATGGTTATGAAAAGAGGGGTGTCATCTACCCCGACACTGTCCTACCTTCAAATCATAGAAATGTAGTTTGAAATTTCTTGACAGACTTTTCCTTTTTATATATACTGACAAATGACAATTGTGATGCTATGTAATGAATGTAATTTTTCTTCCTCAAATCCTTCATCTACAGTCAGATTTGCATTTTTTTCCCCAAATCAGGCATATGTATCTGTGGTAGATATATATAACTTTGGTAGAACTGTGATATACTTTCAGTCATTCTTTTATTATTGTACTTCTTCATAAAATCATTCTTACTATATCAAAGTTATTTTGCTTTTATTTGTTCATAACATTTGTTCTGCCTACAGTTAACACTGCTAACTGTCATTATGACATATTGCCTTTTGTTTCAGGTATTAAAATGGACTGTTCAATGAGAAGTGTGTTGATAAATCTGTTATACCGATACTATGCTATTTTGGGTTCCCTTAAACCAGAGACAGAGACAAGCCCTTGGGTGTCCCCAGTTTATTTGGTTTGTGGGAGGGAGGGAGTTGTGGGTAGATTTAGGAGAGTAAGGCAGGGAAGAAGTCTTACTCAGTCGGTTTATGCTGTGTGCAACTGGAGCTCAGACCTACTGGGGATCCTCTGAGGAATCATGTAGAATACACTCAAAATTGTCCCTCCAGGCTGCCCCTTGTGCAAGCAGAATAAAGGAAGGTAGGGTGACACAGCAAGAATGAGAGGGAGATATACTGGCATACTGGCAGTTTGCACTGGATCTGCCTACCACAGCCACAGCTGAAGCCCAAGATGAATTGAAAGGGTGCGGCACAGGGCTCTAAATGCTTCTGCTTCAAGTATTGTTCAGAAAATACTCGAAAGAGAGTTATCACTTATTACATTTATCCCATCAATAACTATCTTAACTGTTGACTGTGTATGGCTAAACAATTGTTTGCTTTTTCACTAATTAAAGTTAAGTTGCTTGAGTCCTTCCAAATTACAGAACAGTCAGATCTACCTATATCTTTGTCTATATATCTATCTCTCTACTGATCCAGACAAGATTTCTTTGTCTTACTGACTTGGAGTTAATAATGTATATTACCTGAGTAATAATTGTGTATTTATATTAATTCTTAAATGACATTAATTGACAATTAATTCATCCTTATAAGGAAATTGTTCCTCCATAGTCTGGTATGTGTGTATCTCCCCAAAGCAAAAGTAGGGCTTCTCTTGTGATTCACGATGATGATTATCCTGTTGTGACTTACTTAACAAGAATGAAGTCAGGGCTTCACAGGTCACAAAGTGCACTGTCTCTTGAATAGCACTATTGACAGAGAAAGAGGGCGGTCCTCAAGAAGGGCACTGAACTTGAAAGCTTAAGTTTTTGAGTGGTGGGTGCTGAAGGGAATCTTTCTCTTGGAAGCCAGCCAGAATCTGGATGGATGAACAACTTAAACTCCAGGAAAAGAAAATCATAACTTAATAGTCCAGATTCTCTAGATTTAAGTTCTTTCTGTGTATATTTTTCCTTTGTTGTTCTCTGGCATTAAATAAATCTTGTTGAAATGAGGTAGTCCATTCTCCATCATGCTCATGGATATTCAATAAAAGATTTGGTGTCCACAATTGACCCTAGTGTTCAGGGACAATAGCATCCATATCTTGTATACTGGTGGTGGTTTTTGAAAAACGTAATGTCCAAGAGGAATCTCCAGTCCACACTGTGGGGATGTTCATTTCTTTGTCTTTTGTTGAAGAAGGTAATAGTTTTCTATGGGGTCTCATTATGAATAGTTGATCTCCCTAACTTTTGTTTTACCTTCTGCACTGAAAGAACAAATGTAGGATTTAATCCTCCATAAATTGTCTTGGTTTAGTGATCTATTCAACTACTTAGTGTTAGGGATTGGTTCAGAGTCTGGTCTTATTAACATCTTTATAAAAGATATGGAAAAGGAAGTTTTCACAATGAAATTTCCAAGTTTGTCAATGACCCTAAACTCTTCTGGTTAATGAAATGCCAAGTTGATGGGGACAAACTCCAGGGATACCTTATGAATCTGCAGCAGTGGACAGAAAATGGACATTTGAACCTGAGAGAGGACAAAGATAAGATAATGAGCCAATGCATTAGGGAGAAAATAATCCAAACTATAATTGCAGAGTAATGGGCTTAAAGCTATCTATTACAATTCGGGGATCATTGTAGACTCTTCTCTGAAAACAGTGATGAGTCTATTAAAGCCTTAAATCCTGACAATCACCACCAGGAAGGGAGCAGAAAATATAAAACATAGTATCCTCCTCTTACAGAAAACCATGGTGCCATTGTGCCTGTTATTTATAGTTCTGATCACTACAGTCAAGAACATCATGAGAACAAAGCACCAAAGGAAAAGAAGCTGAAACAACCCAGAAGCGCGGCAGTGCTGAAAAGATACAAACCCCGACAGGATGGCAAAGCTTGAGAGGAAGAACCAAACCTTCAGAATGCTTGTGGATTCTGTTTTGTATGTGAAAACGAGGTAACTTCCTTAAATAAAGCAAAATAAGGACGAAAACTAAAGGATTTTTTAATCAACAGATTCAGCAGACAGTGGATTTATCAACCTTATTTCCTGAAGAAACAGTTCCTGATGAAAGGATTTCCAAAAATAATCTTAAAACCTCTTGTAATATGCACTTTAAGTTGTTATTTAAGGGAGGAGTAATAATTATAGATTTACTTCTAGCTTTTTAGGCTGAATATCAGTATACACCCCCACACACATTCGTGTTACCTGTATCCTTTGGTGTCCATCAAAGACCGAAAAAAAAAACCCCAGCTCCTTAGGATCAAGAGTTTCATGAGTTGAGAAGTTAAAAATGGAGATGTATAATTAATACATGAGTTTCTCAAACATCTGTCACATCATATTGTTTAGTTACTATTGAGACAAAGCAGTGAACATCTAACAGATTTAATCTTTGTAAAACAAACATTTCTCAACATTTTTCTTTCTTAAACAAATCAGTGACTGCTCATCTGGGGGAGACAAGCCAATATTAAGCAAAGTTCCTGCTGAAACAACTTGAAAATTCAGGATTTTTTTATGATATGAGTTTATGTGTTTAAAATAACTGGACCACAACCTTAATTGTTTTGGTAGTGTTGATTTTCAATATCTAGTTAAGAATACCATGGGGCAGAATCATTCAACTATAGTGTGACTGGCACTTGATGTTATTAAAAAACAATCTGAGAGTGATTAGTTTGATGGCCATGCGCAGACATTGTCTACTAAGGAAATTATGCTTTTCTGACTATGATCTATTCTCATTTGTCTACTAGATTTTTTTTAAAGTAAAATTGTCTTTATTTGAATATATGATTTTTTTTGGTATCATTAATATAAAATGACATGGGCAACTAGATTCCCCCTATTATCAAGTCCCCACTGCATACCCCATTATAGTCACTGTCCATCAGCATAGTAAGATGCTATAGAGTCACTACTTGTCTTCTCTGTGCTATACTGCCTTCCCTGTGGCCCCCCCCCCACATGTTATGTGTGCTAATTGTAATGCCCTTTACTCCCCTTCTCCCTCCCTTCCCATCCCCCCTGATCAGTCCCTTTCCCTTTGGTAACTGTTAGTCCATTCTTGGGTTCTGTGAGTCTGCTTCTGTTCTGTTCCTTCAGTTTTTGCTTTGTTCTTATCCTCCACAGATGAGTGAAATCATTTGGTACTTGTCTTTCTCTGCCTGGCTTATTTCACTGAGCATAATACCCTCTAGCTCCATACATGTTGTTGCAAATAGCAGGATTTGTTTTCTTCTTATGGCTGAATAATATTCCGTTGTGTATATGTACCACATCATCTTTATCCATTCATCTACTGATGGACACTTAGGTTGCTTCCATTTCTTGGCTATTGTAAATAGTGCTGCAATAAACATAGGGGCGCATATGTCTTTTTGAAACTGGGATCCTACATTCTTAGGATAAATTCCTAGGAGTGGAATTCCCAGGTGAAATGGTATTTCTATTTTTAGTTTTTTGAGGAACCTCCATACTGCTTTCCACAAATGTCTACTAGATTTTTAAGGATGAAGAATAATAAAAAAGTGTATCTAAGTCAGGGATCAACAAACACAAACATTCTTTGAAAAGTCCAGGTAGTAAACATTTTAGCCTTTCTGAACCATATGGACCCCGTTGCAGTTATTCAACTCTGCTGTGGTAGTGTAAAGACAACACTAGACAATACATAGATTTGTTCCAATAAAACTTTATTTCTAAAAACAGGTAATGGGCCTGGTTTGACTTGTAGCTCAGCTGACATCTAAATTAAGGGAAAACTGATGTTACTAAAACATAATTATGTAGGATTTTCAAAGGAAAGACACTAAATTAAAGGATATATTTCATAGAAGTCCCCATTAGCTTAACTTGTTAATAGGGAAGGCCTTTACTTTTAAGACCTGTTCTGCTCTGCCCAGGGTTTTATGTAAGAGAGTATGGGATTTTCAGACAGATAGACTGGGTTCAGGTCCTGTTCTACTTGTTACTCATGTGACTTTGAACAATGGGTTTACCTTTTCTAAGTCTTGGGTCTTTATTCAAAAAATGGGACTATAATAATGCTTGGTTGTGAGAATCAAATAAGGTAATATTAATGAGAAGGATTTTATAAAAATCACCTATACATACCTACATACAGTAACAGATAGTTACCGCTATCACCATTCTGAGCTGTTGGTTAACAAGAGTCTTCTTCCTCTTTAGAATGCCTTCACAGGCTAGGAATTTACTACAGTACATGCTAACCTAATCCAAGGAGGTTCTTGCAATATAATATACTTCACTAAAATAATTAAACTACCAATTAATTGTAAGGTTTTTAAGAAATACACATTTATAGAGAAGAAGAAACCCTAGTTTGTAAAAAGAAAAAAAATAAGAGATGTTGTAGTAGCTGACATAAATGATATTAGGAATTTAAGAAAAGAAAGTTAAAAAAAAGAATGTTAGAGGGTGAGAAATTAGAGAAAATAAACAAAGTGGAAGATGAAAAATAAGTCAAGGGGCACAATCAATATAGGGCCAACAATGGGAGTTTAGGAGGGAGTAAGAATTAAAAAGGCAAAGTTAATGAAAGTAAGTCTAGTTTGAGGTATGTATCAGACTCTGCCAGTGAAGCCCTGAATAGGAAGTTTGCAGCTCCAGGTTTATCTGCCCCGTTACCAGTGTGACCATTTTACCTCTACACTTTGCTTTGTTTGTTACTATTCAGACTTCCCATTTGCATCTGTATTTGCTGACAGGCATCCAAAGATAAGGGCCAGGGAAGCATTTAACATAATAGCCCACAGTTCTATTGGCTCTGCATTTCTAATCAGAGAAAGCTTCCTTGAGAAAATTGACGCCCATGTGCCCTGACTACAAAATGAGTTAAGATAAATGAAGATTAAATAACAGACTTGTTAATCAGGATTTGGGATAGACTTAAATTTTCACAGTCCATTTTCTCACTCTCACATTCTCGCTCTCTCAAGCCTGTATTCCTGCTTATATATTCTCACAACACACATCCACACCCACGCACGCCTGTCATACTTTCTCTACCCATATGGATAAAATGGACTGAAGTTGGGTGCACCAATGTGTCTTTTATAATCAGTATTCACTGTGTCAGAGTCAGACAAATGAGGAGAAAATAAAAAGCATACTTTTTTTGAAAACAGAGAGAAATGGCATTCCTATTTTTCTTCCTGTTATGTCTCAAAGTAAGTTATGTAGGTAGCATGTTCATATGAAGTAGATATTCAGTTCCATCATCTGGTAAACAGAAGGTTAAAAGTATGACTGTTTAAGGGGAAACAAACAGTTCAAGAGGGGTTTATTTCATTTCAAAAAAGAAGCATTTGAAATATGTCTCCTCCTTCTCATGGTTATTTTCAGTCACTGGATTATATGTGGAATTGCCTATACCAGCAAAAATATAAAAACACACTGAAGAATTGCATCTTTTGTTAATTTGGAGTTTTAGTGGATTTGGAAGTTTGGGTTTTCTGGGAAAGGAGCAATTAGATTATTGAGAACAAGAAAAATGGTGGTGGTTTGATATGTGAGAGAAAGGAACTGATTGATTTGAGGAGAGACACTGAAAATTCTATGAAACACTACTTAGGGTCTCCAAAGATAGAAAATCTCAGAAAAAAATTTAAGATCAAAATATGAATGACATTTTCATTTCTTTTCTCAGTTTAAGATTGGAAGATAATGTATTTTGGGTATTTCCTAAAAATCCATGGGAAAAATATCTATGTTCTCTCTTTTTTTGTTTTCAGCAATTTGGGTATTATATTCTATAATGAAAAGGAGAATTTAATAGACTTTCTTCCAGGCCCCAAATCACTAATAAGATAAATCATTCTTCTTTTACAAAACTTTCTTTTTCTGATTCTAAACTTATTTATGCCCCTTCCAGGAGAAGGAAATAAAAGGATTCAAAGGATTATGCTTTTGATATATGTTCTTCAAAGGAGACTGAAATGGTCCATCTGAATTTACTTTATTTTTAATCCATTTGACAGAGAAAGCAAGAAGACATAACAGTTCTAGGTTTCCCCTAGAACTCCATGCACTCCAGGCCAGATGTAGTTACTACCACCAAAAAGAAGTGGATAACACAGGCGTATACTCTGACTTATTTTTACCATAGGTTTTCATCTTATCTCTATCATACCAACTCACTCACAGGACAGTAGTTCCTAAACAAAACAAGACCATTATTTTAAGCAGTAACTAAAGGCATGAAGACTTGAAGGAATGATCTGAATTGGACTGAAGCTCCTTATTTTTAGATTGTTTTTCAGGTAACTATAGATACCTGAAGTAATAAAAACATGCATTTAAGCTTTGTAGAGCAGCTTGTAAAAGTCTGTTTGCTTATGAATACCCTGCTTTTGCTCTTTTTTTAATGCCTTACAGAAGAAACACTCCACTATGGTAACATATGATTAAAGTGACACTGATTTGAAATGTAAATGTATGCAGGGTGTTTTAAACCAACAGCATTTTGTATGTAAAAATACTTTAAGGATATATGCTATATTTGAAATTCAGTTAACAGAAAATGAAACAATAACGATCATTCTATTCTAATTTTTAAAGTGTACTTTAGAAAAGGATATTCAGTCAAGAATAAAATATTTTACTGTGCAAGAAAAGAGTGAATATTGTAGTTATTTTTAAATATTTGGCTGTGCAGTGGAGCTGGTTGAAAAACTGGTTTTTCATTAGGTAGAATCATATGAAATTGCTGATACTCAAATTTTTTAAAACCTACACAGAGGATAATTTCACATGGTTCAGCTTAAAATATAGGGCTTTCTCAATGGAACAGTATTTCTTCAAAAAAAGGGATACTTTTTAAAACAACAACTCTTTCATGTTTTTTATATTTTGAGTAACACTCAAAGTTTTACAGTTATTCCATTTGTAATATATCAGTTAAATATTTGTTCCTGTCATTTCCCAGGTTAATTTTCTGGAAATCAAGGGGACACATTTAGAATCCACATGGATTTAAGTCTCTAATACATACTCCATGCTTTTAAAGTATTGAATATAGCCATTCGTTTGCCAGGACAATTTAACGAGTTTTGTTATGTTTACACACCTGAGTATCTCCCATCCCAATCAAAATATAAAACATTTCCTCCAACCCATTTTATGCTCCTTTACAGGCAAAGCCCCCACATGCCTAGGCAACCACTGATCTGATTTCTATCATAATAGATTAGCTTTATCTTTATAGAACTTATAAAAGTAGAATTATGAAAAATGCGTTTTTTTTTCAATCCTGGGGTCTGTTAGAATAATGTTTTAGAGATTCATCCATATTGTGTATCTGCACTTCATTTCTTTTTATTGCTATATTATAGTATTCTATGTATGACTATATCACAGTATCGTTTACACACTCACCCATTAATGGGCTGCTGTGGGTTTTTGGCTATTATGAATAAAGATGCTATGTGTACTAGTGTACAAGTCTATATATTTTCATTACTTTTGGGCAAGTACCTAGGAGTGGACTTGTTGGGTCCTATAATAAATGTATGTTTAATTTTAATAAATTATAAAATTGATATTACCTTGATTTTTGTTTCATAGCCTGTTCATTAATTTTCTTGTTGCTGTTATAACAAATTATGTGGATTAAAACAACACATACCTGTTATCTTACAGTCCTGGAGTCAGAAGCAAAGAATGGGTTTTCCGGAGCTAAAGTAAAGGTGTTGGTAGGGCCAATTCCTAATGGAAGCTCCCAGGAGAGAATCCATTTCCTTGCCTTTTTCATGTTTACCTGAATAATCCAGGATAATTTCTTTGATCAAGATCCTTAATTTAATCATATATGCAAGATCTCTTTTGATGGTAACAGTCACAGGTTCTGGGGATTAGGGCTGGGACGTATTGGTGGGCCATTATAACCTACCACACTCTCTAACCTTCTGATCAAGTAATTTCAACCAAAATTATTCATTTAGTCAAAACTCAGATGCATAAAAGTTTTTTGTATAGCTTCCTTAGGTTTAGGAGCCATTTGAAGTTCATTTCCTTTTCTAGAATTTCATATACATTGTCTTCCATTTCCTGCATTTTCCTTTCCTGCCCTTAGTGCTGTATGACAGTATCAGATGATGGTGAAAAGGAAAGTGCTCAATGTCTTCAGTCTTCAAGCCACACAAAGCAAGGCAGTATCAGGTGTCTGACTAGTTGTTAATAAAAGCTTGAAAGTGTGAGTGTCACTGAGCTATGTGTATATTCATCACTTTGGCGACTTGATATGATACTTTATAGGTGAGGGATTGGTAGGAGAAAATGCAGATTTAGCTTCCATTTCCTGTTGATTATAATCATGTTTGTCACTCACCTGCTTGAACTGCTAAAACTCTTCAGGAGCCTGACTGCAGAAACCTGTTATGTGGAAAAAAGTCTCCCCTGCCTCTTAGCAAATTATGGTAAACATGTCAACACATTATGGGAGGTGCTAAACTTGAATATGTGAACATCTTATGAGGAGATCTTTTTGATGAGAACTTTTATGTTGGTTCAATAGGCAGGACTAGTTATCCACTTTGTTTATTTTCATGTATCTGAGACAGCTTTACACACATGCTGGCCTTTGGGGTCAACTCTCTGTGAAATGTATGGAAACGTATTTAACGAATGGGCTTTTGACTTTCCCCCCACCTCTCTGAGTATTTTAAAATGGGAGGTCCTGCCTCTAGGATGGTGCCTAGATACTCTAAAATAGACACACTAAATACAGTGTAAAATGTAGTCAGGTTTTTTTTTTTTCTGGGTGTTTGCAGCACATTTGTACAAGTTGCTAAAAGACTTGTTTTGCTGAATTTTCATTCGCACATTCTTAGTGAGATAGTAACATTCAATATCACTGACAAATATATTGGGCATCTCTAGTACCAGTTTTTATAATTATTGGATTTGTAGATATTCAGGAGTTGGCAGAAATTCTAAATACTAATAATTTAAGGAATCCAAAAATTACTCTGATGACCCTAATATTCCAATTAATAAAACCACAGCTATACTTATTGAACACTTATTATGTTGCAGGCATTGTTCACAGTGTTTTCCATATGTTACCTTATTAATTACAACAACCATATGAGGTAGGTACTACTATTATCCCCATTTCAAAGATGAGAAAACCAAAGCACTTAGGGGTTAACTACTTTGCTCTATGTTACACAGCTGTAATGTGAATGGAGTTAGTCCAGTTCTATAACTAGTGTTCTTAATTACCATGCTAATTATATTCCACTTTCCTTAGTCTTCATTTCTGTAAATTTTCTTTATTGATAGACAAGTTTACAGGAAAACTGAAGGGAAGGTGCTAAAGTTTCCCAAATAACCCTGCCCCTATACATGCATAGCCTCCTGCCTTATCAGTATTCCTCACCAGAGTGGTACGTTTGTTAGAACTGATGAACCTACATGACGCATCATAATCACCCAAGGCCTATTATTTATTTAGGGCTCACTCTTGGTATTGTACATTCTGTGGGTTTGGACAAATGTATAATGACAGTATCCATCATAATGGTATCATTTAGAGTATGACCTCCTAAAAATCCTCTGTAATCCACCTGTTCATCCTTTTCCTTCCATTTCCTGGTAATCACTGATCTTCCTATTATATCCATAGTTTTGCTTTCTCCAGAAATCATTTGTTAAAAATCATACATTATATAGTCTTTCTAGACTGGCCTCTTTCACTTAGTAATATGCATTTAAGGTTCCTATGGATGCACCTCTTCTCATGGTGGGATCACTCATTTCTTTTTAGTGCTGAATAAAATTCTATCATCTGGATGTACCACACTTTATTTGCCCATTTACCTACCAAAGGAAAAGTTGATTGCTTCCAAGTTTTGGCAATTATGAATAAAGCCCGTTTAAGCACCCATGTGAAGATCTTTGTGTGGACATAGTTTTCTACTCCCTTGAGTAAATTCCAAGAAGCACTATTGCTGAATCTTATAATAACATAGTGTTTAGTTTTGTAAAAAATCACCAAACTGTCTTCCAAAGTGGCTGTACCATTTTCCATTCCCACCATGAATAAGTTCCTTTTGCTCCACATCCTTGTCAGCATTTGGTATTGTCGGTGTTCTGGGATTTGGCCATTTTGATAGGTGTATCGTGGTATCTTGTCATTTTAATTTGCATTTCCCTGATGACATATGATGTGGAGCATTTTTTTGTATGCTTATCTGCCATCTGTATGTCTTCATTGGTGAGGTGTCTGTTAAGATCTTTGGCCCATGCTTTAACTAGGGTTGTTTTCTTACTTTTGAATTTTAAGGGTCCTTTGTATATTTTGGATAACAGTCCTTTACACATGTGTCCTTTGAACTTATTTCTCTCACTCTGTGACTTGTCTTCTCATTCCCTTGACATTGCCTTTTGCAGAGCAGAAGGTTTTAATTTTAATGAAGTCCAGCTTATCAATTATTTCTTTCATGGATGATGCCTTTGGTGTTATATCTAAAAAGTCTGTGCCATACCCAAAGTCATCTAGATTTTTTCCTATGTTGTCTTCCAAGATTTTTATATTTTGCATTTTAATTTTACATTTAGGTCCGTGATTCATTTTGAGTTAATTTTTGTGAAGGGTGTAAGTGCTGTGCCTAATTTTTTTTTTCACATGAATGTTCAGTTGTTTCAGCACCATTTGTTAAAGAGACTGTCTTTCATCCATTGTATTGTATTTTCTCCTTTTTTAAAGATAAGTTGACTCTTTTTATATGGGTCTATTTCTGGGTTCTGTCCCATTGATCTATTTATCTATTCTTTCACTAGCACCACAGTCTTGGTTATTTAGTTTATACTAAGTCATTTCTCCACCTCTGTAGTGCTATAATAACGGGAAATTTGAGCTTGAGAAAGGTTGGAATGTGAAGCTAATATGGTGCTCCTTCTTTCTTCCTTTTTTTTTTTTTCTTGCTGTATCCCTAAGTCTTCTGCTTGAAGGGACTTTAGAACACTGTGGATATCTAATGAGAAAACTATCCTCAGGCTTTCCTATCTAAAACTGTCTGGAGGCTACTTTGCCAAATTGGCCCACATCTTGGTAAGTAGTTTCTTTGCCAATATCTTGCCATTAGGTTGTGAATCCCAGTCAGTGGTTGGTCCATTGATGTCCCAGAGATCCAACCAGTCTTCCCATGAAATGTAAACATAGTTAAATATGGGATTAAGCTTCATTCAGTTTTTACCACTTCATATAAAATGAACATCTTGGTGATAATTTGGTTTTCACCTGATGCTGAGAACTGATGTTATCTAGAATGTATATGTGCCCAAATAGCTTACTGAATTTTCTTCTCTCAGTACTTAACATTCGTTTTACATGCTTATCTCTTCCTCTTAACTCCAAGCTCTTTGAGGACATAAATAGTGTCTTCTTTATTATTATAGCTAGAGGACCTAGTAGTATTGGTTGACTAAATGAAAGCCTGTATCAGGTAAGATCCTTTCAGTTGCTAATGACAGAAAACCTAACTCAAACTAGCTTAAGCAAAAAACAAAATTCAAACAAATGAACCCCAGCACAGTAATTCATGTAACTACAAAGTCCAAGGCTCAAACAATATAAGGAGCTTGTCTTTTTCCATTTTTTGCTCTCCTCCCTACTGTGTTTGGTTTCACTCTTAGGCAGGCCTTCTTCAGTAGGGCAAATGTTGAGAGATTACAGAGAATGGTATCATTTTTCATTACAGACCCAATAGAAGTCATGTAGGGTAAGTCCTCCAATTTCGTCCTTCTCTTTCAATATTGTGTTAGTTATTCTGGGACTTTTCTCTTCCATATGAACTTTAGAATTAGTTTGTTGATATACTCAAAATAACTTTCTGGGGTTTTGTTTGGGATTGTATTAAGTATGGATTAAATTGGGAAGAACTGAATCTTGACAATATTGAGTCTTCCTATCCTTTAAAATGGAATAGCTTTCCATTTGTTTAGTTCTTTGATGTCATTCATCAGAGTTTCTTAGTTTTCTTCATATAGATCTTGTACATACTTTATAAGAGGAACACCAGAACTTCATGTTTTGGGGTGCTAATGTAAATGTTTCTTGTGTTTTTAATTTCAAATTCCACTTGTTCATTGCTGGCATATAGGAAAGCAATTTTCTTTAACCTTGTATTCTGCAACCTTGCTACAATGATGTATTAGTTCCAGGAGGGTTCTTTTTCTTTTTTGTAGTTGATATGTTCATATTATCTACATAGACCATCATATCATTTGTGAACAGAGACAGTTTTATGTCTTCCTTCCCAGTCTGTATTCCTTTTCTTTTCTTTCTTGTCTTTTTGCATTAGTGAACACTTCCAGTATGATATTGAAAAAGAGTGGTGAGAAGTGACATCCATGCCTTGTATCTAATCTTAGTGGGAAAGCTTCAAGTTTCTCACCATTAAGTATGTTGTTAGCTGTAGGTTTTTTGTAGATGTTCTTTATCAAGTTGAGAAAAATTCCCTCTATTCCTAGTTTACCGAGAGTTCTTTTTTTATTAAGGTATTATTGATATACACTCTTATGAAGGTTGCACATGAAAAAACAGTATGGTTACTACATTCATCCCTGTTATCATATCCCCCTCATACCCCATTGCAGTCACAGTCCATCAGTGTAGTAAGTTGCCACAAAGTCACTATTTCCTTCTCTGTGCTACAATGTCTTCGCCCTGATCCCCCCACACCATATGTGCCAATCATAATACCCCTGAATCCCCTTCTCCCTCCCTCCTCCCCCACCCCTCCCCTTTGGTAACCGCTAGTCCCTTCTTGGAGTATGTGAGTCTGCTGCTGTTTTGTTCCTTCAGTTTTGCTTTGTTGTTATACTCCACAGATGAGTGAAATCATTTGATACTTGTTTTTCTCTGCCTGGCTTATTTCACTGAGCATAATATGCTCCAGCTCCATCCATGTTGTTGCAAATTGTAGAATTTGTTTCTTTCTTATGGCTGAGTAGTATTCCATTGTGTATATGTACCACATCTTCTTAATCAATTCATCTACAGATGGACACTTAGGTTGCTTCCATATCTTGGCTATTGTAAATAGTGCTGCAATAAACATAGGGGTGCATATGTCTTTTTGAATCTGAGAAATTATATTCTTTCGGTAAATTCCTAGGAGTGGAATTCCTGGGTCAAACGGTATTTCTATTTTTACTTTTTTGAGTAACCTCTATATTGCTTTCCACAATGGTTGAATTAACTTACATCCCCAACAGCAGTATAGGAGGGTTCGCCTTTCTCCACATCCTTGCCAGCATTTGTTGTTCTTAGTCTTTTCGAAAATGGCCATCCTAACTGGTGTGAGGTGATATCTCATTGTAGTTTTTATTTGCATTTCCCTGATAATTAGTGATGTGGAGCATCTTTTCATGTGTCTGTTGGCCATTTGAATTTCTTCCTTGGAGAATTGTCTGTTCATATCCTCCACCCTTTTTTTAACCATATTGTAGGATGCCTTTTTGTTCCATTGATGGTATCCTTTGCTGTACAGAAGCTTTTAAGTTTGATGTAGTCCCATGTGTTCATTTTTACTTTTGTTTCGCTTGCTTGAGGAGATGCATTCAGAAAAATGTTGCTCATGTTTATATTCAGGAAATTTTTGCCTGTGTTACCTTCTAAGAGTTTTATGGTTTCATGGCTTACATTCAGGTCTTTAATTCATTTTGAGTTTACTTTTGTGTATGGGGATAGACAATAATCCAGTTTCATTCTCTTGCATGTAGCTGTCCAGTTTTGCCAACCCAATTGTTGAAGAGGCAGTCATTTGCCCATTGTATGTCCATGGCTCCTTTTTCATATATTAATTGAACATATATACTTGGGTTATGTCTAGGCTCTCTGGTCTGTTCTTTTGGTCAATGGGTCTGTTCTTGTGCCAGTACCAAATTGTCTTGATTACGGTGGCTTTGTAGTAGAACTTTATTCTTCCTTCTCAGGATTGCTTTGGTTATTCGGGGTCTTTTGTGGTTCCATATGAATTTTAGAATTATTTTTTCTAGTTTGTTGAAGAATGCTGTTGGTATTTTGATAGGGATTGCATTGAATCTGTAGATTGCTTTAAGCAAGATGGTCATTTTGACAATATTAATTCTTCCTATCCATGAGCACAGAATATGTTTCCATTTATTGATATCTTCTTTAATTTCTCTCATGAGTGTCTTGTAGTTTTCAGTGTATAGGTCTTTCACTTCTTTCGTTAGGTTTATTTCTAGGTATTTTATTCTTTTTGGTGCAATTGTGAATGGAACTGTTTTCCTGATTTCTCTTTCTGATAGTTCATCATTAGTGTATATGAGTGCAACAGATTTCTGTGTATTAATTTTGTATCCTGCAACTTTGCTGAATTCAGATATTAGATCTTGTAGTTTTGGAGTGGATTCTTTAGGGTTTTTATGTGCAATATCATGTCATCTGCAAACAGTGACAGTTTAACTTCTTCTTTACCAATCTGGAAGCCTTTTATTTCTTTGTGTTGTCTGATTGCCGTGGCTAGGACCTCCAGAACTATGTTGAATAAAAGTGGAGAGAGTGGGCATCCTTGTCTTGTTCCTGATCTTAGATGAAAAGCTTTCAGCTTTTCACTGTTAAGTATGATGTTGGCTGTGGGTTTGTCATGTATGGCCTTTATTCTGTTGAGGTACTTGCCCTTTATACCCATTTTGTTGAGAGTTTTTATCAGGAATGGATGTTGAATTTTGTCAAATGCTTTTTCAGCATCTATGGAGATGATCATATGTTTTTTGTCCTTTTTGTTGATGTGGTGGATGATGTTGATGGATTTTCTAATGTTGTACCATCCTTGCATCCCTGGGATGAATCCCACTTGATCATGGTGTATGATCCTCTTGATGTATTTTTGAATTCAGTTTGCTAATATTTTGTTGAGTATTTTTGCATCTACATTCATCAGGGATATTGGTCTGTAATTTTCTTTTTTTGTAGTGTCTTTGTCTGATTTTGGTATAAGGGTGATGCTGGCCACATAGACTGAGTTTGGAAGTATTCCTTCCTCTTCTACTTTTTGGAAAACTTTAAGGATGGGTATTAGATCTTCACTAAATGTTTGATAAAATTCAGCAGTAAAGCCTTCTGGTCCAGGAATTTTGTACTTAGGTAGTTTTTTGATTACCAATTCAATTTCTTTGCTGGTAATATGTCTGTTCAGATTTTCTGTTTCTTTCTGGGACAATCTTGGAAGATTGTATTTTTCTAGACAGCTGTCCATTTCTTCTAGATTATCCAGTTTGTTAGCATATAATATTTCATAGTGTTCTCTAATAATTCTTTGTATTTCTGTGGTGTCTGTAGAGATTTTTCCTTTCTCATTTCTGATTCTGTTTTTGTTTGCACACTCTCTTTTTTTCTTGGTAAGTCTGACTAGGAGTTTATCTATTTTGTTTATTTTCTTGAAGAACCACCTCCTGCTTTCATTGATTCTTTCTATTGTTTTATTCTTCTCAATTTTATTATTTCTGCTCTAATCTCTATTATGTCCTTCCTTCTACTGACTTTGGGCCTCCTTTGTTCTTGTTTTTCTAGTTTTGTTAATTGTGAGTTTAGACCGTTCTTATGCGATTGTTCTTTCCTCAGGTAGGCCTGTATTGTAATATACTTCCCTCTTAGCACAGCCTTCAATGCGTCCCACAGATTTTGTGTTGTTGAATTATTGTTGTCATTTGTCTCCATATATTGCTTGATCTCTGTTTTTATTTTGTCATTGATCCATTGGTTATTTAGGAGCATGTTGTGAAGCCTCCATGTGTTTGTGGGATTTTTCATTTTCTTTGAGTAATTTATTTCTAGTTTCATACCCTAGTGGTCTGAGAAGCTGGTTGGTACAATTTCAATCTTTTTTAATTTACCGAGGCTCTTTTTGTGGCCTAGTATATGATCTATTCTTGAAAATGTTCCATGTGCACTTGAGAAGAATGTGTATTCTGCTGCTTTTGGGTATAGAGTTCTGTAGATATCCATTAGGTCCATCTGTTCTGATACGTTGTTCAGTGCCTCTGTCTATTTATTTATTTTTTGTCTGGTTGATCTGTCCATTGGAGTGGGTGGTGTGTTGAAGTCTCCCAAAATGAATGCATTGCATTCTATTTTCTCCTTTAATTTTGTTAGTATTTGTTTCACATGTCAGTTCTCCTGTGTTGGGTGCATAGATATTTATAAGAGTTATATCTTCTTGTTGGATTGACCCCTTTATTATTATGTAATGTCCTTCTTTGTCTCTTGTGACTTTCTTTGTTTTGAAGTCTATTTTGTGTGATACAAGTACTGCAACTTGTGCTCTTTTCTCCTTATTAGTTCCATGAAATATCTTTTTCCATCCCTTTACTTTCAGTCTGTGTATGTCTTTGGGTTTGAATTGAGTCTGTTGTATACAGCTTATAGTTGGGTCTTGTTTTTTTATCCATCAGTGACCCTGTGTCTTTTGATTGGTGCATTCAGACCATTTACATTTAGGGTGATTATCAATAGGTATGTACTTATTGCCATTGCAGGCTTTAGATTGGTGGTTACCAATGGTTCAAGGTTAACTTCCTTACTGTCTAAGTGTCTAACATAACTCAGTATGCTATTACAAACACTATCTAAAGTTTCTTTTTTTTTTCCCTCCTTTTCTTCCTCCTCCGTTCTTTATATATTAGGTGTCATATTCTGTACAGTTTGTCTATCCCTTTTTATTACCTCTGGTGACAGCTATTTAACCTTAGAAACACTTCCATCTATAGCAGTCCCTTCAAAATACACTGGAGAGATGGTTTGTGGAAACTAAATTCTCTCAGCTTCTGCTTATCTGGAAATTGTTTAATCCCTCCATCAGATTTAAATGATAATCTTGCCAGATAAAGTATTCTTTGTTCAAGGTCCTTCTGCTTCATTGCATTAAATATATCATGCCACTCCCTTCTGGCCTGTAAGGTTTCTGCTGAGAAGTCTGATGATAGCCTGATGGGCTTTCCTTTGTATGTAATCTTGTTTCTCTCTCTGGCTACTTTTAATAGTCTGTCCTTATCATTGATCTTTGCCATTTTAATTACTATATGGTTAGGTGTTGTCCTTTTGGGTTCCTTGTGTTGGGAGATCTGTGCATCGCCATGTCCTTAGAGACTATCTCCTTCCCCAGATTGGGTAAGTTTTCAGCAATTACTTCCTCAAAGATACTTTCTATCCCTTTTTCTCTCTCTTCTTCTTCTGGTACCCCTATGATGCAAATATTGTTCCGTTTGGATTCGTCACACAGTTCTCTCAGAATTCTTTCATTCCTAGAGATTCTTTTTTCTCTCTGTGCCTCAGCTTCTTTGTATTCCTCTTCCCTAGTTTCTATTTCATTTATCTTCTCCTCCACTGTATCTAATCTGCTTTTAATACCCTCCATTGTGCTCTTCAACAATTGGATCCCTGTCCTAAATTTATTCCTGAGTTCTTGAATAATTTTCTGTACCTCCATAAGCATGTTTATGATTTTTATTTTGAAGTCTTTTTCAGGAACGTTTATTAATTCCGTCTCACTCAGTCGTTTCTCTGGTGTTGAGGCTTTGCTTTGAGCCAGGTTCCTTTGACGTTTCATATTTTTATGTGGCACCCTCTAGGTCCCAGAAGCTCTACTCTCTGGAGCTGCTCAGCCCCTGGAGTGATGTCCGGGGTAGCAAGGGGAGTGGTGCTGGTGCCCGGGGAGAGGAAAATGCTGTTTCTTGTTTCCCAGCTGTTATGCCTGTCTCCACTGTCAGAACAAGTGGGCCAAACACACAGGTGTAAGCCTCTACGCTTTGTGTTTGTAGCTGCCATAGGCGGGGCTTCCCTCTGGCTGGCCTGACGCCAGGACAGGGGCTGTTGGTTTGCGAGCCGGGTGAAGGATAGCAGGGAGGAAGACACAGCTGGCTGTGTATCACAGTGGGTGGCCTTGGAGCTACGTAGCCAGCCAGGGGGATGGAGCGCCAGAAGATCGTTTAAGTTCCCGACCTGCTGGGTGGGCAGAGTGCACCTGGACAATTTTGTCTACCTGTCCTTTATCCTGCACAGTAAGCTCTGTACAATACTTGCCCCTTTAGCAGCCCTCTCTCTGTTAGGACATCTCTCAGACTGCCCACCAGCTCAGACAGATATGAATTCCCGTTTTCTACAAGCATCTGGAATCTTTGTCTCTCCAGGTATTCTGCCTGTCTTAGCTATCCAACCCCACTAATCACCAGAGCACCATGGAATGTAGGTTCACACTCCCAGAGCAGATCTCTAGGGCTAGGTTTTCAGCAGTCCCAGGCCTCCATTCCCTCCATGCTCTGTTTCTCTTCCTCCCACCAGTGAGCTGGAGTGGGGGAAGTGCTTGGGTCCTGCCAGGTCATAGCTTTGGTACGTTGCCCTGTTCTATGAGGTCTGCTCTTTTCTCCAAGTGTATGCAGTCCAGTGCAGCCCTCTTTCCTCTTTCTCTTTCAGAACTAGTTGTATTAATTATATTTTCGTATTATATGTGGTTTTAAGAGGAGGTCTCTGTCTCACCTCTCATACCACCATCTTTAATGCAATCCTTACTGAGAGTTTTTAATCAATGTTCAGTGCTTAATTTTGTTAAATGCTTTTTATGCACCTATTATCATGTGATTTTCCTTTTTTAGCCTGTTGAAGTGATGTATTATGTATATTGATTTTAGAATGTTGAACCAGCCTTGCAAACCTTGGATGAATCCTACTTGGTTGTACTGTGTAATTATTTCTATACATTGTTGTATTTGATTGGCTAATATTTTGTAGAGGATTTTTCTATCTATGTTCATGAGAGATATTGGCCTACTTTCCTTGTCATATCTTTCCTTAGTTTTGATATTAGGGTAATCCTGGCTTTATAGAATGAATTAGGAAGTATTCCCTGTATTTCTAGCCTCTGAAAGAGATAATAGATAATTAGTATCATTTCTTGCTTATATGTTTGGTAGAATTTACCAGTGAGCCCATCTGGGTATGGTGCTTTCTGTTTTTGAAGGTCATTAATTATTATTTATTTAATAGATATAGTCTATTCATATTGTATATTTCTTCTTGTGTGAGTTTTGGCAAATTGTGCCTTCAAAAAATGAGTCTGTTTCAACTAGTTTATCAAATTTGTAGGTCATAATATTCCTTTATTATCCTTTGACTGTCCATAGGATGTGTAGTGGTATCCCTTCTTTTATTTCAGATATTAGTAATTTGTGTCTGCTGTCTTTTTTTTGCTTAATTAGCATGGCTGGATGCTTCTTGATTTACTGATCTTTTCACAGAACCAGCTTTTGGTTTTGTTGATTTTTCTCTATTGATTTCTGTTAATCAGTTACATTAATTTCTGCTCTAATTCTTATTATTTATTTTCTTCTGCTTACTTTGAATTTAGCTTGCTCTGCTTTTTCTATCATTCTAGGTGAAAATTAAGATGACTGATTTTAATTTTTAGGTTTTTCTTCTTTTTAATATATTAATTCAATGCTATACATTTTCATCTAAGCATTGCTTTTATTGCATACAACAATTTTTTCCCATTTTAATTAGTTTCATTTTTATACAGTCTTGTATTGGTTTCAAGTATAAAGCACAGTGGTTCAACAGTTACCCATATTATTAAATCTTCACCCTCACTAATGCAGTTACTTCTGTCAACATAGGAAGATGCTACAGAATCATTGGTTATATTCTCCACGCTGTACCACCATTCCTGTGACCAACTTATATTTTGACTGAGAATTTTTGTGCCCTTCTATCCCCCTCACACTCCCCACACATCCTTCCCAACCCTTCCCAATGGTAACCACCAGTCACTTCTCAATGTCTGAGTCTACCACTGTTTTATTCAGTTTGTTTTGCTTTGTTTTTATATTCCACAAATAAATGAAATCACATGGTATATTCTTTCTCTGCCTGGCTTGTTTTACTTAGCATAATACTCTCTAGATCCATCCATCTGGTTGCTTATGGCAGGATTTATTTTCTTTTTCATGGCCAAGTAATATTCCATGGGTATATGTACCACCTCTTCTTTATCCATTCATCTATTGATGGGCACTTTGGTTCCTTCCATAGCTTGCCTATTGTAAAAAATGTGGCAATAAACATAAGGATACATATATCTTTTCAGACCATGGATTTTGTTTTCTTTGGATAAATTCCTAGATGTAGGATTACTGGGTCATATGGTTATTTCTGTTTTGAGCTTTTTGAGGGATCTCCATACTGCTTCCCACAGTGGCTGCACCAATTGACATTCCCACCAGCAGTGTAGGAGGGTTCTCTTTTCTCCACATCCTCACTAACACTTGTTTCTTCTACTTTGGATAGTGGCCATTCTATCTGGTGTGGGGTGATATCTCACTGTGGTTTTGATTAGCATTTTGCTGATGATTAGCAGTGTGGAGCATCTTTTCATGTGCCTGATGGCCATCTGTATTTCTTCTTTGGAAAAATATCTTTTAAGGTCCTCTGCCCATTTTTTAATTTGGTTTTGGGGTTTTTTTTTTTTTTTGGAGTTGAAGCATATAAGTTCTTTTTATATTTTGGATGTTAACCCCTTATCAGATAAGTCATTTATGAATATATCCTCCAATATTGTAGGTTGCCTTTTTGTTCTGTCAGTGGCATCCTTTGGCTGTTCAGAAGCTTTTTAGTTTGATGTACCCACTTGTTCATTTTTTATTTTGTTTCCCTTGCCAAAAGATATGTGTCCAGGAAAAAACTGCTCATGCTAATTTTCAAGAGACTTTTGCTTAAGTTTTCTTCTAAGAGTTTTATGGTTTCATATCTTACATTTAGTTCTTTGATCCAGTTCAAGTTTACTTTTGTGTATAGAGTTAGACAGTAATTCAATTTCACATTCTTGCATGTAGTGATCCAGTTTTTCAAAAACAACTTACTGAAGAGGCTATCTTTTCCCTGTTGTATATTCATGGCTCCTTTGTTGTATACAAATTGACCATATATATGTGGGTTTATATCTGGACTCTCTAATCTGTTCCATTGATCTATATATCTGATCTTGTGCCAGTACCAAACTGTTTTGATTACTGTAGCTTTGTAGCTAGCTTGAAGTCAGGGAGTATAATACCCTCAGCTTTGTTCTTCTTAGGATTGCTTTGGCCATTTGAGGTCTTTTGTGGTTCCATATGAATATTAGGATTATTTGATCTAGTTCATTGAAAAATGCCGTTTGTATTTTGATAGGGATTGCATTGAATCTGTAAATTATTTTTGGCAGGATGGCCATTTTGACAGTATTAATTCTTCCTATCCATGAGCATGGGATATATTTCCATTTCTTAGTGTCTTTAATTTCTCTCATGAGTGTCTTACAGTTTCCAGAGTACAGGTCTTTCACCTCTTGGTTAGATTTATTCCTAGGTATTATTTTCTTTTTGATGCAATTGTAAATGGAATTTTTTTCCCTGATTTCTATTTCTGCTAGTTTGTTGTTAGTATATAGGAATACAACAGATTTCTGTGTATTAATTTTGTATCCTGAAATTTTGCTGAATTCAGTTATTCTAATAGTTTTTTGGTGGAGTCTTTGGGGTTTTCTATGTATAATATCATGACATCTGCAAATAATGAGAGTTTAACTTTCCTTACCAATTTGGATAGCATTTATCTCTTTGTATTCTCTGATTGCCATGGCTAGGACACCACAAAGGCAGTTCTAAGAGGGAAGTACATAGCAATACAGGCCTATGTTGAATTAAAGTGGCAAGAGTGGACATCCTTGTTCCTATACTTACTCCTGATTTTAAAGGAAAAGCAGTCAGCTTTTCTTGATTGAGTATGATGTTAGCTGTGGGCTTATCATATATGGTCTTTATTATGTTGAGGTACATACCCTCTATACTCATTTTGTTGAGTTTTTATCATGAGTGGATGTTGAATTTTTTCAGGTGCTTTTTCTGCATCTATTGAGATGATCATGTAGTTTTTATCCTTCTTTTTGTTAATGTGGTGTATGACATTAATTTTTTACTATTGTACTATCCATGCATCCCTGGAATAAATCCCACTTGATGGGGATATATGGTCCTTCTGATGTATTTTTGAATTCAGTTTTCTAATATTTTGTTGTGTATTTGCATCTCTGTTCAACAGGGATGTCTAAAATTTCCTTGTTTTGTAGTGTCTTTGTTTTGTTACTGGAGGACGCTGGCCTCATAGAATGAATTCGTAAGTATTCCTTCCTCTTCTACTTTTTGTAATGCTTTAAGAAGGATGGGTACTAACTCTTTATATGTTTGGGAGAATTCAGCTGTGAGGCCATCTGGTCCTTTTGTTTGTTGAGGTTTTTATTACCAATTCAATTTTGTTACTGGTAATTTTTCTGTTCAGATTCTTCCTGGGTCAGTATTGGAACATTGTATTTTTCTAGAATTTGTCCATTTCTTCTAGGTTGTCCAATTTATTGGCATATAATTTTTCATAGAATTCTCTAATAATTGTATTTCTGTGGTATCCATTGAGCTATTCCTTTTTTATTTCTGATTTTGTTTATCTGTGTACTGTCTCTTCCTTTCTTGATAAGTGTGGCTAGTGTTTGTCTATTTTGTTTATTTTTCAAAGAACCAGATCTTGGCTTCATTGATTTTTTTTATTGTTTTATTCTTCTCTATTTCTGCTCTGATCTTTATTATGTCTCTACTTCTACTAATTTTGGTTTTCATTTGTTCTCTCTTTTCTAGTTTCTTTAATTGTGATTTTAGACTGTTTAGTTGGGATCGTTCTTATTTCTTGAGGTAGGCCTGTATTGCTATGTACTTCCCTCTTAGAACTGCCTTTGCAGTGTCCCACAAATATTGGACTGTTGTATTTTTGTTTTCATTTGTCTCCATGTATTGCTTGATTTCTGTTTTAATTTGTTCACTGATCCATTGATTGTTTAGAAGCATACTGTTTATTCTCCATGTGTTTGTCAGCTTTTTTGTTTTCTTTGTGTATTTCTAGTTTTATACTACTGTGGTCTGAGAAGGTGCTTGATACTATTTCAATCTTTTTTAATGTATTGAGGCTCTTTTTGTGGCCTATTATATGATCTATTCTGGATAATGTTACATATACACTTGAAAAAAATGTGTATCCAGCTGCTTTTGGGTGGAGTGTTCTGTAGATGTCTCTTAGGTCCATCTGATCTAATGTGTTGTTCAGTGCCTCTGTTTCCTTTATTTTCTGTCTGGTTCATCTCTTGATGTGAGTGGTGTGTTAACATATTCTAAATTGAATGAGTTCCAATATATATTTCCCCCTTTAAATCTGTTAGTGTCTGTTTTACATATTTAGGTGGTCCTATGTTGGGTGCATATATATTTATAATGGTTATATATTATGTTGTTGGACTGATCCCTTTATTATTAATATCCTTTGTCTCTTGTTAATGTCTTTGTTTTGAAGTCTATTTTGTCTAATATTAGTACTGGTACTCCTGCTTTTTTCTCCCTATTAGTTCCATGAAATATCTTTTTCCATTCCTTCACTTTCAGTCTGTATTGTCTTTAGGTCTGAATTGAGTCTCTTGTAGGCAACATATAGTTGGGTCTTAATTTTTTATCCATTCAGCCACTCTATGTCTTTTGATTGGTGCATTCATTCCATTTACATTTAAGGTAATTATTGATAGGTATGTACTTATTGCCATTTATTAATTGTTTTCTGGTTGTTTTGTAGTTCTTCTGTGTTCCTTTCTTCCTCTCTTATACTGTTCTCTTGTTGTTTGATGTTTTTCTTTAATATTATGATTGGATTTCTATTCTTTAATTTTTTTGTGTTTCTACTATAGGCTTTTGGTCTGTGGTTACCCTAAGATTCATGGGTAGCTTCCTAAGTATATAACTGTCTATATTAAGTTGATGAGCACTAATCTAAAAGTACTTCTTTCTTACTCTTCCTCTTCCACACTTTATGTATTAGATGTCAGTAAGCATATCTGTGACTGTTATTTTGAAATCTGTCCTATCAAGAAAATTGGTGATTTCTGTTTCATTTAGCCCTCTTTCTAGTGTCTTACCTTGTACTTTTGTTTGGAACATATTCCTCTGCTTCCTCATTTTGTCAGGGTTTCTGTGTTTCTTCCTTTATGTTAGATAGATCTGTTATGCTTCCTGGTCTAGAAGGTAACCGCTTTATGAAGAAGGAGTCCTGTGGTACCCAGAAGCTCAAGACTCTTTACTCTCCTGTTCCTGGTTTTCCTTTGCAGTGGAGTCCCAGTTGCTGTTGGTTGGCTATGGACAGGGTTGCCTTTCTTTCTGTCTATCTTAGTCTCCCACTGATGGCATTTAGCCTCAGCTGGCCCTTTGTGCATAGCAGCAGCATTTCTGGGATTGTTGTGGGCAGGCTACCCTTCTGTCTTCCCTGCAACTATGGCAGCACTGCTGGGCTAATGTGGTGGGCAGGGCCGTCATTCAACTGTACAGAGGTTAGTCACAGGTGCAGCAGGGTGGGGCTGAGGGTGGCAAGGTGCACAGGCATAGCTGCAGCAAGTCGGTGGCGTTAGGGTGCTCAGGTGCACAGTCTGTGGCCCAGAGGGGTGTATGGAGCAGGATGGGCCGCCTGCAAGGATAAAGGAGTTCCTGGAGCTGGCTTCTGCAGGCATTTCCCCAGTTGGTCTGAGACAGGGCCAAAAAAGCTGGGAAAGCCTCCCTCTGCCCACCAGGCAACAAAGCCTCCTTCTGCCCACCAGGTAGCTAAGCTTCCCTCTGACCACTGGCAACAAACTCTCCTTTTTCCTGCCAGGCAACAACGTCCCCCTCCTGCCACAGGATGAAGTGTGATACCGCTGGGCTGAGCAAGAGGGTACACAGGGAAGCACCTCAGGGGGATGGCATGTTTGGGGCTCCCATGACTGCCAGACTTCTTTGGCTGAGGGAGGGCTGGGAAAATGTTGTCACCTGCCTTTTATGCCCTTTCTGCCCTTCTGCAGAGAGAGCTCTGTCCTACCCTTGCCCCTCTGGCACTCCTTCTATTGCTGGCAGATCTTTCAAACTGCTGCCTCTGTTTTGAGTCTCAGCACAACCACTGGGGTGTACCAGTCCTCCATAAGACTCTTGAGTCTCCACCTCCTGGAGTGTTCCAACTTTTACTGGTGTCCAGCCCCATTAATCACCAGAACCCAGTGCAATGTGGATTTGTGTTCCCAGAGGAGATCTCAAGGGCCAGGTATGCAGAGTTCCTAAGTGCTTATCCTCTCCTGGTTCCATTCTTCTTCCTCCCATCTGTGAGCTGGGATGGGGGAAGGGCTTGGGTCCTGCTCAATTGCAGCTCTGCCACTTTACCCTTCTCTGTGAGGGCTTCTCTTTTTCACCAGGTGTGGGTGGTCTTTTCTGCAGTCTTCAGGTCATTTTCGGGGTTAGCTGTATTTGCTGTAGTTGTTCCCTTGTGTATGTGTGGGTGGAAGTTTCCACTTTTCTTTCCTTCTTTGCTATCTTTTTTTCAAGAATCCTGCATACCACAAATTTTAAGCTCTTTCATTTTCCTTTAGTTCAAAATATAATAATTTTCTTGACATTTCTTCTTTGACACATGTGCTACTTAGAAGTGTGCTGTTTAATTTCCATGTATTTTGGATTTTCCAGTTATCTTTATGTTATTGATTTCTAACTTAATTTCACTGTAGGCTGAGAGGAGACATTGTATTATTTCTATTGTTTAAAAAATTTTAAGTTTAGTTTGTCACCCAGAATGAGCTCTATCTTGGTGACTGTTCCATGTAAGCTTGAAAAAAAATGTGTATTTAGCTGTTGCTGGATGAAGTAGTCTATAGGTGTCTATTGATGGATGTGTTGTAGAGATCGGCTATGTCCTTACTAATTTTCTGCCTGATGGATCTATTTCTGAAAGAGTGTTGAAGTCTCCAACTATGAGAGTGGGTTCATTAATTTCTCTTTCCTTTCTGTCAGTTTTTGCCTCACATAGTTTGATGCTCTGTTGTTGGGTACTGACATGTTATGGAATGGTATGTCTTGGAGAACTGTCCCTTTTATCATGTAGTGCCCTTCTATATCTCTGTTAGCTTTCCTCAGTTTAACATCTTCTGTGTCTGAAATTAATAAAGCTACTCCTGCTTTCTTTTGATTAGTGTTAGTATGGCAGACTTTTCTCCATCAATTTACTTTTAATCTATATGTCTTTATATTTAAAGTAGGCTTCTTGTAGACAACATACATATAGTCAGGTTGTATTTTTTTTTATCTAATCTGACAATCTGTGTCTTTTAATTGGTTCATTTCGACCATTGATGTTCAAAGTGATTATGGATATAATTGGATTAATAGCTACCTTGTTCGTTACAGTTTTATTTTTGTTACTCTTGTTCTTTTTTCTTGTTTTTGTCTTCCACCCCTTTTCTACCGGTTGGCTTAATTGAACATTTTATATGATTGCATTTCTTTCCCTTCTTAGCATATTAATTATATTTCTTTTTCTACTTTTCTTTTTAGAGATTGCCCTACATTTACAGCTAATCGTAGTGCACTTTCAAGTAACACTATACCTCTTCACAGGCAGTATGAACACCTTATAATAACAAAATAATCTTCATTCATCCCTGTATTATTGCTGTCATTTATTTCACTCATATAGAAGTATCTGTAAGTATAAGGTACATACACAGGGTGTACATATAAGCATACATAACCAAATACATTGTTGGTGTCATCTTGAACAAACTGTTATCTGTTAGATCAATTAAGATTAAGAAAAACCAAAGTATTTATTTTACTTTCACTTATCCCTTCTTTTATGCTTTTTCTTACTTTATATAGATCTGAGTTTCTGATTTATATTATTTTCTTTCTTTCTAAAGGACTTCTTTTAATATTTCTTACAAGACAAGTCTGCTGGCAACATATTCCCTCAATTTGTGTCTGAGAAAGTCTTTATTTTTCATTTACTTTTGAAGAATAATTTCATAAGGTATAGAATTCTAAATGCTTTCTTTTTTCTCTATCAATACTTTAAATATTTTGTGCCACTCTCCTTGCTTTCATGGTTTCTGAGGAGAAGTTTGCTACAGCTTTTATCTTTGATTCTCGATAGGTAGGGTGCTTTTTTCCTCTGGCTTTTTCAGAATTTCTTCTTTATCTTTGGTTTTCTTTAGTTTAAAAATGATAGGCCTAGGTATAGTGGTTGTTTCAATATTATTTTGTTCCTTTCTCTCTCTCTTCTCTTTCTGGTATTCCTGTTACATGTATGTCACACCTTTAGTAGCTGTTCCTGAGTCTTGGATATTCTGTTCGGTTTTATTTCAGTCTTCATTTTCTTTGCTTTTTTCCCCAAGGATTCTATTTAGATACCCTCCAGAGCATAGATTCCTTCCTCAGCCATGTCCAGTCTGCAAATGAATTTATCAAAGGCATTGTTCATTTCTGTTACAATGTTTTTATTTTTTAATCTCTAGCATTTCTTTTTATTCTTTCTTAGGATGTCATCTTTCTGCTTACATTATTCATCTGTTGATCCATTAGAGCCCTTAGCATTTTAAATTCTTGGGCAAATAATTTTAAATTCTTAGTCTGGTAATTCCAACATCTCTGCTATGTCTGGTTCTGATGGTTGCTCTGTCTCTTCAAATTGTGTTCTTTTTGCCTCTTGATGGGACTTGCCCTGATAACCAGACATTTTGTAGTAGGAAAAAGAAGTTCTGTAAATAAACATTGAGTTAAGTGGTGGTAAAGTGTGAGAGAGGGGAAGTGTTCTGTAGTCTTATAATTAGGTCTCAGTCTTTTAGTGAGCCTTGCCTCAGGTCTCTGAAGTTCACAAGTGTTTCTCAAATGTTTTTTCCCCCATTGTTTGGACAGGATGACTAGAGTGGACTGAGTATTTCCCTCTTTGCATGTGGAATGCTAGAGCTGGCTGAAGTTGGGTATTTCCCTTCCCCAGTCATATAAGATTTTGATAATACCCCAACGGGTTAGGCTCTGGTTAGTTAGTTTCCCTTGAATGAAGAGAGTGCTCTGACATATTTCAAAGTGGTTATTTTCACCCCCTTTGCCAGAAGAGGCTTTTTCTTCCACATTTTCTATGAGAACCTGGCCAACTTTCTGTAGATAAATCTCACAATATTTTGGGGGTCTACCTAGAATTGGGTCCCCTTAGAAGTTTTTAACTCTCAGACTTGTTCTCACTGAGCCATCAACAATTCATCAATTATGTGTTCAGGATTTCCTACCCCCATGCTTATTCCCAGGATGGTTTCTGCTTATGAATTTCTGCTCTGGTAAGTCCTGATTCCCTGTATTCACCTGTCTACTTATCTGGTCTGGGGTGCAGTGCTTTTCTCTGTGTCCCCCCCTCCCTTATGGAGAGTTGTTGACTTTCAAGCTGTTCAGCTTTTTGCTTGTTGTTAAACAGTGTGGTAACTTCCAATCTCCTTATACATGGAAGCAGAAACCAGAAGTCTAGTCTTTAATTTTTGTTTTCCTTTTTTCACTAATCTCTCCTAATTATATTTCTTCCTCTCTTTTTCTCTATACTCTCACATCCTCTTTCCTCTTTTTTATGGTCTCCCTTACTTTTTATCCTCTTTTTCTCTTTCTTTCTTCTTTCTCTTCACCCTACCTGAAAACGTCCAAGGTTACATTTTCCTAAGTGTTCTTCATGTAGAAAATGTACCACTAAACAGACATAAATGTTTGTACCCAAGGTTTTAATTAGAGACTTTGAAGAAGAGAGCAGGTTGGATGTGAATTCTAACATTGAGATAAGTGAATGGGGAGATATTTTACAATTTGGGTTAAGGTTTCATTCAAAGGTATTTAAGGCTTTGAATTTTTATGGGCACATGACATTCTGGTTCCATGTGTCTTTATTTGTTTTGTTTCTTTAGGGGAATTAGGAGGGAAAAAGGCAAACAATAAGGCAAGATATAGAGATGATTCATTAGCCATAGGCTGGTTTAAAATGTGAACAAGACAGGGAGTGGAAAGTGACTCACTGAGAAGCAGCTCAGGGAAAATCTCCCATGAGAGAAGGAAGAAAAATAGTTGAAATATAGGTGGCCTTTGGGAAATTTGTTAAAGTAAGGTCTTCAACAGACAGAATACCTGGGAGGTTTGATTAATAGCTCTCTTGTTCATACCTGAGCTTCTTTACTAGTAATTCTCTTCCCTATTGTAAAATACAAAAGCAAAGTATAAGAAATAAACAGGTAATACTCATCCAGAATGTCTCATGTACTTTCTATGAATTATTTTACCTTCATAGTAACCCCTGAATGAGACACAAATATCTGCATTTACAGATAAGAAATTTAGGAATTTAAATATCTTGTCTAAGAACATACAGCCAGGATGTGACAGAGCCAACATTAATCATCTTTTGGGGTCTGTTATTACTTACAGTTTAATAATTATAGTCTAAATTATCTGTACCACTCCCAAGCATATGTTAGGAAGTCAATACAGAGACATATATGTTAAAATTTTAACAGTGGGCCTGAATTTGTCATATTTTGATAGCCTTAATGACCATTACCTTTCACCCTGGCCCATAAACATGTATTTATAAATGAATAAATGAGGACTGTGATGTTGAAATTCAGGGGGAATGCTTACTGGAGAGTAGACTTATGACCCAGTATAACAACAGAAAGACTTTTTAGAAACAAGAGATGATGAAAATGTAAAATTTTCAAAGCCTAGAGAGAGGAAAACCTGGATTTTAGGGTCAGGAAACAGCATCTTTTAGTGGAGGTAGTTATAGCATCACTGTAGCCTCTATCTCAACCAGCTCTCCATGGTTTTATATAGTGCCCAAAATGAGAGACTCTTGCTCTCCCAAAGACCCAGAGAACTAGAGGCCAAAGACAATGTGTTAAGACTGAGCTGGAAGTGGAAATAAGATGGGTCAGAGCAGTGGAGTCTGAGATCAAACTTCATGGTCTATAATAAGGCCTATCTGTTGAAAAGAACAGTAACCTCTGGTGGGGACTGCAGAATTCTCTGAATCCTTGAAGAAGTGTGAGTCACGTGAAATAATTGAATACTCAGGATCCCAATTACAAATACACTCAGGAGAAGTTGCTCTCACATGTCAGCAAGTTTAATTTGTCTGCTCAGCAAACATTTGTATTATCACACTGGCAATAAGTAGGTGGAGAGAGAGAGGACCAAATAATCAAGATTAAAAATGTGATAAGAGATCAATTGTTTTTGTCATCATTGTAAGTGATCCAAACATAAGCATTTATCCCCAATTTTTAACTTTCACTGTTTGCCAAATGTGGGCCTTATTTTGGAAAAATCAACTTTTGACTTTGCTGATCCTCCTAATTGTATGTTTCTTTTTACTTCATTAATTTTTTTCTTATGTTTCCTTCTTTTTCTTCTATTTTTTCATAAGGCTGTTCTTTTTTTAAATTGAAATGTAAAGGGATACTTAGATAACTGAATTTCAGTCTTGCTTTCCTTTGTATTTTCATCCAAGGACATAATCTCAGCTTTAGCTGCATCCCACAAATTTGACGAGTAGTATTTCAACTATTATTCATTGAAATTATTTTCTGACTTCTAGATTGTGATTTCTTCTTTGGCCCTTTGATTATTTAGAAGTGTATTTATTAACTTTCAAACTTAATTTTTTTTATTAGTGGTTTTAGCTTATTTCCATTGTGGTCATACTTTGTGCATACTTCGTATACACTTTCAATTTTTTGGCCCAGTAAATGGTCAGCTTCTCTCAGGGTTGTGTGGCACCCAAAAAGAATGTGTATTTGCAATGTTGGATGCAATGTCTGTTACATGACAATAGATTACATTTTTAACCATGTTGGTAAAATCTTCCATATCTTTGCTCACTTTTTATTGGCTTATTCTATCAGTTTCCAGAGAAAAATGTTATAATATCATACCATGGCTGTAGATTTATTTATTTCTTCTTTTGGTTTTATTTTTGTGTTTCATGTTTAAAATTATATTTTCTTGGCCACCAAGTCTTTTATCGTTATGAAATATCCTCTTGAGCCCTAGTAATGCTTTTTGCCTTAAAGTCCACTTGCTTTGATATTAATATGGCTCTACCAGCTTTCTTTTGGTTAATGTTTGTGTATATATAATTGTAATTTTATCCATTTACTTTCAAAGTTTTTGTATCCTTATATTTGTTTGTTACTCACAGGCAGCAAATAGTGGAGTTTTGTTTTTGTAATTTCACACTGACAAAATTTGAATTGTCGCTACTTGTCTTCTCTGTGTTATACTGCCTTCCATGTGCAGCCCCCCTGCTACATTATGTGTGCTAATCGTAATGCTCCTTTTTCCGCTTATCCCTCCCTTCCGACCCATCCTTCCAAGTGCCTTTCCCTTTGGTAACTGTTAGTCCGTTCTTGGATTCTGTGAGTCTGCTGCTGTTCTGTTCCTTCAGTTTTTGCTTTGTTCTTGTAATCCAGAGATGAGTGAAGTCATTTGATACTTGTCTTTCTCTGCCTGGGTTATTTCACTGAGCATAACATCCTTTAGCTCCATCCCAGTTGTTGCAAATGGTAGGATTTGTTTTCTTCTTATGGCTCAATAATATTCCATTGTGTATATGTACCACATCTTCTTTATCCATTCATCTACTGATGGACACTTAGGTTGTTTCCATTTCTTGGCTATTGTAAACAGTGCTGCGATAAACATAGGGGTGCATATGTCTTTTTCAAACTGGGCTCCTGCATTCTTAGGGTAAATTCCTAGGAGTGGAATTCCTGGGTCAAATGGTATTTCTATTTTTTGTTTTTTGAGGAACCTCCATACTGCTTTCCTCAATGGTTGAACTAGCTTACATTCCCACCAGCAGTGTAGGAGGGTTCCCCTTTCTCCACATCCTCACCATCATTTGTTGTTTGTGTTTTGGATGTTGGCCATCCTCACAAGTGTGAGGTGATATCTCATTGTGGTTTTAATCTGCATTTCTCTGATGACCAGCGATGTGGAGCATCTTTTCATGTGCCTGTTGGCCATCTGAATTTCTTCTTTGGAGAAGTGTCTATTCATGTCCTCTGCCCATTTTTTAAATGGATTATTTACTTTTTGTTTGTTGAGGTGCATGAGTTCTTTATATATTTTAGATGTCAACCCCTTATCGGATATGTCATTTATGAATATATTCTCCCATACTGTAGGATGTCTTTTGTTCTGCTGATAATGTCCTTTGCTGTACAGAAGTTTTTTAGTTTGATTTAGTCCCACTTGTTCAATTTTGCTTTTGTTTACCTTGCCTGGGGAGATATGTTCTTGAAGAAGTTGCTCATGTTTATGTCCAAGAGCTTTTGTCTATGTTTATTTCTAAGAGTTTTATGGTTTCATGACTTACATTCAGGTTTTTGATCCATTTTGAGTTTACTTTTGTGTATGGGGTGAGACAAAAATCCAGTTTCATTCTCTTACATGTAGCTGTCCAGTTTTGCCAACACCAGCTATTGAAGAGGTGTCATTTTCCCATTGTATATCTATGGCTCCTTTTTCATATATTAATTGACTGTATATGCTTGGGTTAATATCTGGGATCTCTATTCTGTTCCACTGGTCTATGGATCTGTTCTTCTGCCAGTACCAAGTTGTATTGCTTACTGTGGCTTTGTACTAGAGCTTGGAGTTGGGAAGTGAGATCCTGCCGCTTTATTCTTCCTTCTCAGGATTGCTTTGGGATTTGGGGTCTTTTGTGGTTCCATATGAATTTTACAACGATTTGTTCCAGTTTGTTGAAGAATTCTGTCTCTATTTGGATAGGGATTGCATTGAATCTGTAGATTGCTTTAGGCAGGATGGCCATTTTGACAATATTAATTCTACCTATGCAAGAGCATGGGATCAATTCTCATTTATTATTGTCGCCTTTAACTTCTCTCATGAGTGTCTTGTAGTTTTCAGGGCATAGGTCTTTCACTTCCTTGGTTAGGTTTATTCCTAGGTATTTTATTCTTTTTGGTGCAATTGTGAATGGAATTGTTTTCCTGATATCTCTTTCGCTAGTTCATCATTAGTGTATAGGAATGCAATAGATTTCCGTGTATTAATTTTGTATCCTGCAACTTTGCTGAATTCAGATATTAGATCTAGTAGTTTTGGAGTGGATTCTTTAGGGTTTTTTATGTACAATATCATGTCATCTGCAAACAGTGACAATTTGGCTTCTTCCTTACCAATCTGAATGCCTTTTATTTCTTTGTGTTATCTGATTGCCATGGCTAGGACCGCCAGTACTATGTTGAGTAAAAGTGGGGCGAGTGGGCATCCTTGTCTTGTTTCTGATCTTAGAGGAAAGGTTTTCAGCTTCTTGCTGTTAAGTATGATGTTGGGTGTGGGTTTGTCATATATGACCTTTATTATGTTGAGGTACTTGCTCTCTATACCCATTTTGTTGAGAGTTTTTATCATGAATGGATGTTGAATTTTGTCGAATGCTTTTTCAGCATCTATGTAGGTGATCATGTGAATTTTGTCCATCTTTTTGTTGATGCAGTGGGTGATATTGATGGATTTTTTAATGTTGTTGCATCCTTGAATCCCTGGGATGAGTCCCACTTGATCATGGTGTATGATCCTCTTGATGTATTTTTCAATTTGGTTTGCTAGTATTTTGTTGAGTATTTTTGCATTTATGTTCATCAGCAATGTTGGTCTGTAGTTTTCTTTTTTTGTGGTATCTGCCTGGTTTTGGTATTAGAGTAATGCTTGCTTCATTGAATGATTTTGAAGTATTCCGTGTTTTTCTATTTTTTGGAAAACTTTAAGGAGAGTGGGTAATGTCTTCTCTAAATGTATGATAAAATTCAGTTGTGAATCCATCTTGTTCGGGGGTTTTGTTCTTGGGTAGTTTTTTGATTACCTGTTCAATTTCGTTGCTGGTAATTGTTCTGTTTAGATTTTCTATTTCTTCCTTGATCAGTCTTGGAAGGTTGTATTTTTCTAGAAAGTTGACCATTTCTTCTAGGTTATCCAGTTTGTTAGCATATAGATTTTCATAGTATTCTCTAATAATTCTTTGTATATCTGTGGTGTCTGTCATGATTTCTCCTTTCTCATTTCTGATTCTGTTTATGTGTGTAGACTCTCTTTTTCTCTTAATAAGTCTGGCTAGGGGTTTATCTATTTTCTTTATTTTCTCAAGGAACCAGCTCTTGGTTTCATTAATTTTTTTCTATTTTTTATTCCTCTCAGCTTTATATATTTCTTCTCTCATCTTTATTAAGTCCTTCCTTCTGCTAACTTTGGGCCTCCTTTGTTCTTCTTTTTCCAGTTTCAATAATTGTGAATTTAGACTATTCATTTGAATTTAGACTATTCTTCATTCTTTAAATAGGCCTGGATTGCTATATACTTTCCTCTTAGAAATGCCTTCACTGCATCCCTCAGTAGTTGGGGCATTGTGCTGTTGTTTTCATTTATCTTCATATATTGCCTGATATCTGTTTTAGTTTGATCATTGATCCATTGATTATTTTGGAGCATGTGGTTAAGCCTCAGTGTGTTTGTGAGGATTTTGTTTTCTTTGTACAATTTATTTTTAGTTTTATACCTTTTTGATCTGAGAAGTTGGTTGGTAGAATTTCAATCTTTTTGAATTTACTGAGGTTCTTTTTATGGCCTAGTATGTGGTATATTCTAGAAAATGTTCCATGTGCACTTGAGAAGTATGTGTATCCTGTTGCTTTAGGGTGTAGAGTTCTGTAGATGTCTGTTAGTTCCATCTGTTCTACTGTGTTGTTCAGTGCCTCTGTGTCCTTACTTATTTTCTTACTGGTTGATCTGTCCTTTGGAGTGAATGGAGTGTTGAAGTCTCCTAGAATGAATGCACTGCATTCTATTTCCTCCTTTAATTCTCTTAGTATTTGTTTCACATATGTCAGTGCTCCTGTGTTGGGTGCATAAATACTTATAATGGTTATATTCTCTTGTTTGACTGACCCCTTTATCATTATGTAATGTCCTTATTTGTCTCTGGTTACTTTCTTTGTTTTGAAGTCTGTTTTGTCTGATACAAGTACTGCAACGGCTGCTTTTTTCTCCCTATTGTTTGCATGAAATATCTTTTTCCATCCCTTCACTTTTAGTCTGTGTATATCTTTGGGTTTGAGGTGAGTCTCTTGCAAGCAGCATATAGTTGGGTCCTGCTTTTTTATCCCTTCTATTACTCTGTGTCTTTTGATTGGTGCATTCAGACCATTTACATTTAGGGTGATTATCAATAGATATGCCATTGCAGGCTTTGGATTCATGGTTATCAAAGGTTCAAGGGTAGCTTCTTTGCTGTCTAACCATCTAACTTAACTCACTTATTATGCTATTATAAAGACAGTCTGATGATTCTTTTTTTTCTACCTTCTTTTTCTTCCTCCTCCACTCTTTATATGTTAGGTGTTTTATTCTGTACTCTTTTGTGTTTTTCTTGACTGATTTTGTGGATAGCTGATTTTATTTTGCATTCAGTTAGTATTTGGTTGGTCTACTTTCTTTGCTGTGGTTTTATTTTCTCTGGTGACATCTATTTAGCCTTAGGAGCACTTCCATCTAGAGCACTCCCTTTAAAATACATTGTAGCGATGGTTTGTGGCAGGTAAATTTCTTCAACTTTTGCTTATCTGGGAATTGTTTAATCCCTCCTTCAAATTTAAATGATAGTCTTGCTGTATACAGTATTCTTGGTTCGACACCCTTGTGTTTCATTGCATTGAATATATCATGCCATTCCCTTCTGGCCTGTAAGGTTTCTGCTGAGAAGTCTGATGATAGCCTCATGGATTTTCCTTTGTAGGTGATCTTTTTTCTCTCTCTGGCTGCTTTTAATACTCTGTCCTTGTCTTTGATCTTTGCCATTTAAATTATCATATGCCTTGGTGTTGTCCTGCTTGGGTCCCTTGTGTTGAGAGACCTCCATGGTGTGAGAGACTATCTCCTTCCCCAGATGGGAAAATTTTTAGCAATTATTGCTTCAAAGACACTTTCTATCCCTTTTTCTCTCTTATTCTTCTTCTGGTACCCCTATAATGTGAATATTGTTCCGTTTGGATTGTTCACACAGCTCTCTTAATATTCTTTCATTCCTAGAGATCCTTTTATTTCTCTCTGCCTCAGCTTCTCTGTATTCTTGTTCTCTGATTTCTATTCCATTAACAGTCTCTCCCACCTCAGTCAGTCTGCTCTTAAATCCTTCCATTCTTTGCTTCATTTTGGTTAGCTCCCTCCTGAAATCATCTCTTAGCTCTTGAATATTTCTCTGTACCTCCATCAGCATGCTTATGAGTTTTATTTTGAATTCTTTTTCAGGAAGATTGGTGATTTCAGACTCACCAAGCCCTCTCTCTGGTGTTTGAGAGATTTTGGACTGAACAAGTTTCTTCTGCCTTTTCACAGTGATGAAAGTTGTCTTCGGTAAGTGGCGTGTCACCTGGGAGAACAAAGTCCCTTCCTGCTTTCCGGTCACCTTTCCTGTCTCCACTGTCTGTGCCAGTTAACCACACACAGGGAGCAGCCTCTGGGTTAATCCCGTAAGATGCCATGGGTGGGGCAGCCCTCGAGTTGGCCTAGGGCAATGGTGGAGGCCAGTGACACGTGTTCTGCCATGAGAACGGAGCCTCTTTGAACTTCCCGGAATCTGTGCCCATCTTCACTGTCTGCACCAGTCAACTGCATGTGGGAAGCAGCCTCTGGGTTAATCCCCTGAGCTGCCATGGACGGGGCAGCCCTTGGGATGTCCTAGGGCATTTGCAGTGGCAGCAAGCGTGTGGTGCATGTTCTGCCAGGAGAACAAAGACCCTTCATCCTTCCCGACTCTGTGCCCATCTCCATTGTCTGTGCCAGTCAACCACATGCAGGGAGTAGCCCCTGGGTTAATCTCCTGAGCTGCCATTGGCTGGGGTGGCCCTATGGATGGCCTAAGGCTCTGGTGGTGTTTCCGCACAAGCAGTGTATTTTTGCAGCAAGAACAGAGCCTCAACATGCTTCCTGGACTCTGTGCCTGTAAACTAGGTGCAGGGAGAAGCCTCTGGGTTAATGCCCTGTGCTGCTGTGCGTGGGACTGCCCTCGGGATGGCCTCGAGCACTGGTGGGGTTGCTGGCGAGCAGCACATGTTCGCCACAAGAACAAAGCCCCTTTGTGCTTTTCAGACTCTGCGCTGGTTTCTGCTGTCTGTGCCAGTCAACTGCGGGCAGGGGGCAGCCTCTGGGTCTAGGTCTGTGAGCCTCTTGCTGGGAGAAGCCTCTGTGTGGTTGCTGTGGCAGGGCTGCTCCCCACCTGTTCCCCAGCAATGGTGGGTCAGCCGGTTTGCTTTCAGTGCTGTCAGGGGTGAATGAACGGCAGGCTGCTTATCGCCATGAGGGGCTTCATAGCTGTGTTGCCACCCAGGGGATTAGGGAGCCTGAAGTTCCTTAAAGTTCCCAGCCTGCTGGCTGAGTGTGCTAGGACCATTTTGTCCACCTGTTAAACCCTTGTCCCTTTAAGACTTTTAAAGCACTGACTTTTCTTTTGTCCCAGGGCAGCCGGCTGTGGGAACCTGTTCTCAGTCTTAGTCTTGGATTTTGCTTTTCCATTCCTCTAATATCCAGTACACCATGCAATGTGTGTCATTGCTTCTGGTGAAGATTACTAGCGCTGGTTATTTAGCAGTCCTGTGCTTCCACTCCCTCCCCACTCTGATTCTTTTCTTCCCACTGGTGAGTGGGGTGCGGGTAGTGCTTGGGTCCTGCAAGGTCATGGCTTTGTATCTTACCCTTTTCCATGAGATGTTGAGTTCTCACAGATGTAGATGTAGTTTGGCTGGTGTACTGTATCTTCTGGTCACTCTTTTAGGAATAGTTGTATTTGCTGTATTTCCACAATATATATGGTTTGGGGAGGAGATTTCTGCCACGCTACTCATGCCACCATCTTGAGAATCAGGGATACTCTTCTGTGCCTTTTCAGTAAGGAATTGGAATAATTTGAAGCTCAACTACAAAAGTCCTATTTTTCCCTTTAGCTATCACTGAGATTGTTCTAGTACTCTGAACACAATGCTTTAACCTTCACCCTACCACGTGTCCCAAATTGTTGATAGCTATCCATTGGTCCAGAGCTTAAAATTTCAAATTACAGTATTGATATTTGCTATTACCTAAAATATGACCCATATATATCTTTTCAGATTTGTCTTCCATTGTTCCTCAAAATGTACTTTCATTTTGTGAAAATAATTCATGTAATGTTCCAAGGATATACTCATTTCTTATTTCTTATTTCTGTGCCAGCATTCTCCTTCCTGGAAAGCTCTCTTCTGTCTTCCAAATCATCATTCTTTTCAACTTTTAGGTTTATTCCAAATTGCATCTTGTTTATGATGCCACATTTTACAACCAATCTCTTAACATTATTTGCCTTCTTTGGATTATTCTCCCACCTTTTATTTACCAACTATAATACATTGACTGTAGTGCTAGTTATGCCAATAAGTGATTTATTTTTCAAAATAGATGTAGGTTTTCTTACAGCAGGTATGTTGACTCTCTCACTTCATTATTTCTCTGACATTAAAAAAAATTGTATATCTGACAGTTATGTATATAATAGTTGTTTAAACAATATAAATGTTTATTTTGTTTTATTTTTTTTTCACTAAGGTGTTATTGATATATACTCTTGTGACTGTTTCACATGAAAAACAATATGGTTACTATATTCACCCATGTTATCAAGTCCCCACCCATACCCCATTGCAGTCACTGTCCATCAGTGTAATAAGATGCCACAGATTCACTATTTGCCTTCTCTGTGCTACACTGTCTTCCCTGTGATCCCCCCACACCAAGTGTACTAAAAATACCCCTCAATCCCCTTCTCCCTCCCTCCCCACCCACCCTCCCAAACTCTGCTCCTTTGGTAACCGCTAGTCTCTTCTTGGAGTCCGTGAGTCTGTTGCTGTTTTGTTCCTTCAGTTTTGCTTCGTTGTTATACTCCACAAATGAGGGAAATCATTTGGCACCTGTCTTTCTCCACCTGGCTTATTTCACTGAGCATAATACCCTCTAGCTCCAATTCAATTTCTTTGCTGGTAATTGGTCTATTCAGATTTTCTGTTTCTTCCTGGGTCAGCCTTGGTAGGTTGTATTTTTCTAGAAAGTTGTCCATTTCTTCTAGGTTATCAAGTTTGTTATCATATAAGTTTTCATAGTATTCTCTCATAATGCTTTGTATTTGTGAGGTGTCTGTAGTGATTTTTCCTTTCTCATTACTGATTCTGTTTATGTGTGTAGACTCTTTTTTTCTTGGTAAGTCTGGCTAGGGGTTTATCTATTTTGTTTATTTTCTCAAAGAACAAGCTTCTGCTTTCATTGATTCTATTGTTTTATTCTTCTCAATTTTATTTATTTCTGCTTTAATCTTTATTATGTCCCTCCTTCTACTGACTTTGGGCCTCATTTGTTCTTTTTCTTCTAGTTTCATTAATTGTGAGTTTAGACTATTCATTTGGGATTGTTCTTCTTTCCTGAGGTAGGCCTGTATTGCAATATATTTCCCTCTTAGCACAGCCTTCGCTGCGTCCCACAGATTTTGTGGTGTTGAATTATTGTTGTCATTTGTCTCCGTCTATTGCTTGATCTCTGTTTTTATTTGGTCATTGATCCATTGATTATTTAGGAGCATGTTATTAAGCCCTCCATGTGTTTGTGGGATTTTTCATTTTCTTTGAGTAATTTATTTCTAGTTTCATATCTTTGTGATCTGAGAAGCTGGTTGGCACAATTTCAGTCTTTTTTAATTTACTGAGGTTCTTTTTGTGGCATAGGATATGATCTATTCTTGAAAACGCTCCATGTGCACTTGAGAAGAATGTGTATCCTGTTGCTTTTGGATGGAGTGTTCTGTAGGTGTCCATTAGGTCCACCTGTTCTAATACGTTGTTCAGTGCCTCTGTCTATTTATTTATTTTTTGTCTGGTTGATCTGTCCATTGGAGTGAGTGGTGCATTGAAGTCTCCCAAAATGAATGCATTGCATTCTATTTCCCCCTTTAATTCTGTTAGTATTTGTTTTGCATATGTTGGTGCTCCTGTGTTGGGTGCCTAGATATTTATAAGAGTTATATCCGCTTGTTGTATTGACCCCTTTATCATTATGTAATGTCGTTCTTTGTCTCTTGTGATTTTCTTTTTTTTTTAAGTCTATTTTATGTGATTCAAGTACTGCAACTTGTGCTTTTTTCTCCCTATTAGTTCCATGAAATATCTTTTTCCATCCCTTCACTTTTAGTCTGTGTATGTCTTTGGGTTTGAAGTGAGTCTGTTTTATACAGCATGTAGTTGGGTCTTGTTTTTTTATCCATCAGTGACTCTGTGTCTTTTGATTGGTGCATTCAGACCATTTACATTTAGGGTGATTATTGATAGGTATGTACTTAATACCATAGTAGGCTTTAGATTTGTGGTTATCAAAGGTTCAATCATAATTCCCTTACTATTTAACAATCTAATTAACTCACTTTGTATGCTATTACAAACACAACCTAAAGATTCTTTTTTTCCTCCTTTTTCTTCCTTCTCTATTCTTTGTATGTTATGAATCATATTCTGTACTCTTTGTCTATCTGTTGGTTGACATCTAATTAGTCTTAGGAATACTTTCCTCTATAGGAGTCCCTCCAAAATGGACTGTAGAGGTGGTTTATGGGAGGTAAGTTATCTCAGCTTTTGCTTATCTGAAAATTATTTAATACCTCCTTCAAATTTAAATGATAACCTTGCCGTGTAGCATATTCTTGGTTTGAGGCCCTTCGACTTCATTGCATTAAATATATCATGCCACTCCCTTCTGCCCTGTAAGCTTTCTGTTAAGAAATCCGATGATAGCCTAATGGGTTTCCCTTTGTATGTGATCTTATTTCTCTCTCTGGCTGCTCTTAATAGTCTGTCCTTATCCTTGATTTTTGCCATTTTAATTATTATATGTCTTGGTGTTGTCCTCCTTGGGTCCCTTGTGTTGGGAGATCTGTGCACTTCCATGGTCTGAGAGACTATCTCCTTCCCAGATTGGGGAAGTTTTCAGCAATTACCTCCTCAAAGACACTTTCTATCCCTTTTTCTCTCTCCTCTTCTTCTGGCACCCCTATAATACGAATATTGCTCTGTTTGGATTGGTCACACAGTTCTCTCAATATTCTTTCATTCTTAGAGACCTTTTTTCTCTCTGTGCCTCAGCTTCTTTGTATTCCTCTTCTCTAATTTCTATTTCATTCATTGTCTCTTCTACCATATCTAATTTGCTTTTAAAACCTTCCATTGTATGTTTCATTTCTGATACTGTGTTCCACAATGATTGGATCTCCAACTGGAATTCAATCCTGAGTTCTTGTATATTTTTCTGTACCTCCATGAGCATGTTTATGATTTTTATTTTGAAATCTCTTTCAGTAAGATTCATGAGATTGGTTTCATTTGACTGTTTTTCTGGTGTATGTATGATTTTGCTTTGAACCAGGTTCCTTTGACATTTCATATTTGTATGTGATGCCCTCTATTGCCCAGAAGCTCTACTTTCTGGAGCTGCTCATCCCCTGGAGCAATGTCAGTGTTTGCAGGGGAGTGGCGCTGGTGTCTGGGGGGAGGAAAGTGCTGTTTCCTGCTTCCCAGCTGCTATGCCTGCCTCCACTGCCAGAACCAGTGGGCTGAGCACACAGGTATAAGCCTCTATGCTTTATGTTTGTAGCTGCTGTAGGCGGGGCTTCCTTCTGGTTGGCCTGTCACCAGGGCAGGCTTCACTGGTTTGCAAGCCAGGTACGGGCTGGCTGGGATGAAGTTGCAGCAGGCTGCATGTCATGGTGGGGGGCTTTGGAGCTGTGTAGCCAGCCTGGGGGTTGCAGTGCCTGAAGATTTTGAAAGCTCCCAGCCTGCTGGGGAGAGTGCACCCAGACAATTTTGTCTACCTGTCCTTTCTCCTGAGCAGTAAGCTCTGTACAATCCTTGCCCCTTTAGCAGCCCTCTCACTGTTAGGAAGTCTCTCAGACTGCCCACCTTTCTTTTGTCTCAGAGCAGCTGGATATGGATCCCTTTTCTCCAGAAGTTGCTGGAATCTCTGTCTCTCCAGGTATTCAGCCTGTCTTAGCTTTCCAACCCCACTAATCATCATAGCACTGTTCAGTGTAGGTTTGTGCCACCAGAGTAGATCTCCATAGCTAGGTGTTCTGGAGTCCCAGGCCTCCACTCCCTCCCTGTTCCATTTCTCTTCCTCCCACTGGTGAGCTGGTGTAAGGGAAGGGCTTGGGTCCTGCCAGGTCACAGCTTTGGTATGTTATCCTGTTCCATGAGTTCTGTTCTTTTCTTCAGGTATATGCAGTCTGGCACAGTCTTCTTTCCTGTTGCTCTTTCAGTATTAGTTGTCTTAATTATATTTTCATATTATTTGTGGTTTTTAGAGGAGGCCTCTGTAGCCCTTCTCATGCCGTCCTCTTTAATCCTATGTGTATGTCATTATAAAGATATTTTTAAGGCTCAATAATTTTCTTTATATCTGGTAGAGCCTTTGGTTCTGGGTGTATATTACAGCTTGATTCAACCTCTCCTAAGAGTAATGTGATGTTTCTCTCTAATATGGCTCTTATGGACCCTGAAAGAAGAATTAAATTATTTTATTATATGATTCTTAACTAATTAAAACATGTATGTTTGGAATAAATTGTCTATGCTTATTTCTCTTATATGAATAAAAGAAATGTTACCCATCCAATATGAACAAAATGAGAAAACCAATAATATTAACAGATGAGGTTGTTTTGCTAACACTGAATCCCTCTGTAGTACTGTTTTTGGAGGATCAGATTTTTCAGAGCTCAGAATGCTTATACTACAACGTATTTGGGATGCTAAATTTCCTATCACTTTTCTCTATTCAAACATCACAGGCCCTTTTAGAGTATACCATGACATAACATAACTTTCACTTGTCAAAAATACTAACATCTACTGTTTTCTTTTCCTTTTAGCCTAATACTTAATCATTCAAGTAGGATTCATGTAAAGTCAGTTTTAAATATGAAAGAAAATTCTGTTTTGAACACTTCTATCATAAAATGTCATCAAGATCTAGAATTTACTTTATATATATTATGCATATATATGTATGTATATATATATATATATATATATATATATATATATTTATAACCTGTGAATTCCCAAGAGCATGTCATCAGACTTTGAGAAGTTAAGTCTACAGATTTAGCTTGAGAAACACTTGGTTACTTACTCCTTTAGTATCAAAATGTCACACATTCTCAGTCCTTCATAAAAAACTCTACCTGATCAAATACCCACAAAGACTATCTCAGAATTCCAGAAATTTTTCTGGTTTCTGTAACTAGAAGAATAAAATAACTTAAATACCTCTTGAGCAGGTGCTTTGGTTGGTTGTTTCACATCCCTTCTGCCCATAACTAATTTTAGCTTTTGCTACTATGTTTAGTTGCATATGAGCTCAGACTCACCTTATGTTGAGAGCATTTACTATCTCTGAGTCTTCCCACTTTCATCTTCAGGGCCTTCTCTAAAGCTCTGGGAACTCACTGTGCTACTTGCAAATGTCTTTTTGAGTGGACAGACCTGTTATTATTCTGTACATAGCTAAGAGTTTCTGGGGAAGTTGAACTCCTATAACCTAGAAAGCAGACTTGATCCTGAAATGTTGTATTGGCTTTTTCACCTCTCTAATTCATTCCCTCACTCCATTCATGTTTTCAGACATCACCTTCCATAAAAACTACCTCAGTCTAAATCCTTGTCTGGTGCTCTCTTTTGGGGAACCCAAATTAAGAGAGGTAGTTCCTTTATCAGCTTAAGGATGGAGTACAACTGTGTTCATTTAACAGATATTTACTGAGGCCTGCATTGTTATAGACATTACTCAAGGTTCTGCTGGAAAACCGAATGAAGAAAACAAAAACATCTCTCTTCACTGAGTTTATATTGCAGTGCAAATCAAAATCAAGTCCTCTAAGTATTTCCATAGTGAGTGAGTCTGGATGAGACTTGTAAAGAGACAAAATAGGTAGGAGTTGGGAGGTGACAGGAGAGAAAGATCCAGAACCTGAGGTAGGGGATCTGTTGTTGGTTTCTCATAACAGAGAGAAGCAGGAAGCCACTAGATTCCTAGAGGGCAAGAGGCAGTTAAGACTTGTTAAAAGTTTTGAGACGGGAAGGGGCCAAACTGAAGCTTTGCTGCTGTCACTATTTTTCATAAGGATCAAGCTTAGTTAGTAAATAGGCACTTAATAAATAATTGTTGATGTATGTTCAAATTGGAGTTCAATTCCTGGTTCTACTGCTTATTTTGAACATGTAATTTAACTTCTCTGTACTTATTTCTATATCTATCAATTAGGATAATAACACTATTGACCTCATTGGATTGTTGTGCAATGTAAATAAAGGATTACAAGTGAAAAGCACATTTTAGATTGTTAAGCAAATACGAATATCAGCTGTGAGGTCAGAAGGGCAAAGAGTGAATTTATTAAAGTCAGCTTAGCAAATGTTCCCTTAGGTGTGCCAGAGAAGTTCAAGGCTTATATGGAAAGTTCTATGACTTGTGAATCAGTCATAGTCTACTTTTTCTCCTCCAGCTGTCATACAGTTAGGTTTAAGCTCATCAGTGGTCAAGCTGTTTGTTGATTTTGACATCTGATGTATGTATCATCAGTTTTCTGTGACTTATCATCCATTCATAATCATAAATGGTGTTGAGTTTTTGTTGACAATGACACTGTAAGTGTAAACATAAGTAAAACAAGAAAACTGCCCTTTCAAGAACAATTGTCTAACAGTGTTCTTTTCATTTGTAGACGGCAGTGGCAGAACCTAAGCCTCACTGAGGTGAAGCAGCATGTCTCTAAGACTGCCTGTTTCTTTCTTTTTTCCCCCCTGTGCTTGAGAATGCCAAATTAAAGAAGAAAACAGCATCCATGTGAGCCATTGTCCTCAGAACGATTAGGCAAATGAATGAGTATTTCATAGACTTAACGTGACAATGAATTACACGTCCAAAACAGGTTGTGTGTGTGCTTTAGCAAAACAAAATTAAGAGTCATTCTAGGGAAGGACATTGCCACAGCTTTGGCATAATTAGGAATCATCATAATCAAATACAGGAAATTGGCACATCTGCTTTTCAGGCTGTTGATCCAACTGCGAGGCTGCCTGTGCGCACTGGCACAAGCGGTTCCATGCATCCCGATGTGTTCTGCAAAGCTGTCTTTGCATAAATATTTACATAATTTTCTCCAAACACCACTATAAGCAGTTGTTTTTAATTTTTCTCCCTTGGGTTATTATTTCTTCCCATCCCTACTCCTGGTGAAGGAGAGATCACTTTAGGATGTTACCAAATATCTGTTGCAATTTAGGTGGTATTAGTAAAACTTACAATAACAAAAATAGGATACTTGTACATACTGGTAAGCAAAAACAGTGCTTGGAAAATAGAGAAGATAGTAGATTTTTCTACTGGATTTTGAAAAGTATAAAATATGTGCCCTTCTAAAATATATGTTGTTTCACAATGTAAAAAAAAATTCTAAGGATTTCTCCTTCTTCAAGAGAAGTTTAGAGGAGAATCTTAGAACCTGAGAATTTTATCAAATGACAGTGAGATGGGAGTACATTTAATTTGGTGTACTTTTCTAAGTACATAAAAAGAAACATGATGAAACCCAGTTGCAGAGAATGTGAAGCAGAGAGACAGGAGAGAACTTGGAGAAAGAATCCACTCAGGGAGATAGATAAAGAACAGAAAGTCAAATTAGGTGAGGTGAAATAGTGTGGCCTAAAGAAGTGATATGTGCAACCCTCTTCTCCTGTCATTATTGAAGGTTAGAATACTCTTCTACAGGAACTTTGGTTGAGGAATCCTTGAACTTTTAGTCACTTAACAATTCTTATAGTTTCCTTTTTCTTAAAACGAGCAAAAGGATCTCTTGTCTCCTCTAGTTTTGATATTCTGTTTTACATTGTGAAACTACATATATTTTAGAATGACACATACTTTATACTTTTCAAAATCCAATTTAAAAAATCTACCATCTTCTCTATTGTCCAAGCATTGTTTTTGCTTACCAGTATGCACAAGTATCCTATTTTTGTTGTTGTAAGTTTTATTAATACCACCTAAATTACAACAGATATTTGGTAACATTCTAAATATTTATAAGGAATATCCAATGTGAAAGGCATATTTGTTCTATGTCACTATGAACCCTTTGCCTTTGATGCAGACTTTTGCTGACATAGCCTAGTGAGCATGGAATTTGTACATTTGGTGGTGTTACAAGGGAAAAGTATGTTCGTTTTTCCTTCCAAAAGCATTAGAAAAGCTAACTTCTCAATAACTTGTGAATAAGAAAAGAGAGAAGATTCTAAGTAGAAAGAGGCAGGAAATCTCGCTGAATCATAACCCCCTCTCTGACTTACATTAATACACAAATTTGGAATATTGTCAGTTATCAGTTATCTGGTTAGTTATGTGTATATATGAATGCTAGACTGTGAGTGAGGTGTCTATGTGAGGTGTTTTAAAAAAACTTTCAGTGAGCTTGGCATAGATTGATCACAAAGTATGAATCCCCTTTTTTCAATGAATTCTTCTATTACATTAAGCCATATCAAACCATAAGAATCTCTTCAGTAATATTAATAAGGTTTTTCCTCTTTTCAATCTACCATTGTTCGAGCACTGTTTTTTGTTTAATGCTGCTTCTTCATGGATACCAAGTAACTGCAGCAGCGTCAAAAAATGCAAGTTACATAAAGGATGACAGGAGGACTGTTTGATGGCCTCTGCTTCTGACTATTTCTGCTGTTTTGCTCACTCTTCTCCTGGTATCTGTCTTACTGGTCTTACCCACCCCATCCTAGACTTCTCCCTTCAGTTTTCCAGATGAGCTGATGACAGCTCCACGTCAATGAATGAGACCACTGGATGCTTTCATTTTGCCATGGAAGACTCTGGGAGCACAAGTATTCAAAATGATCCAGTGAGTCAGTCAGGAATAAAATCATGTGTCCAATGTTTGATTCAATCTTTTGTAACTTAGAATTTATCTAGACAGAATGTTCTTGTATGATGCACATGTACACCTATAGGTATTTTAAAAATCATAAAAATCCTTGCATACGTTTGGTGATGGTGGTGGTGATTGTTCTTACAAATCATTCTTGTCCATCTAGTAATGAGATATTACAAGCTCAAGCTTTCTCTTTTCTTCTAAGTCTGATAACTTCCTGGATTTTTCCTCATTTCTTTTTTTGCCAGGTACTGAGAATCAGCACTTATGTTATATTTTTAACTGTCCTGGTTGTGATCTGACTTAAAAGCTGAGGAATTGTCAGAAACTTATTTCATTGTATCTGTATTTCACAATCAGCTAGCAGTTTAAAATTTTTCTGCTTGCATTTATGTAGGGCAAGATTTTTTTAACTCCACATATGTCTTAGCATATTTACATTTTACAACATAGTGATTAGCATTCCTATCTCTACTTAAAGATACCCTGAAAATACATAATACATACTACAGAGTTTGAGAGAGAGCTGTGTGGTGGAAACTCTGCTGGGAGTTTGGAGATTGTGTTCAGAGCTCCAGTTTCTCATCTGTAAAGTGAAAACTTCAGTCAACATTTATTGAGCAACTACCATGTGCCATCAACCGTTGTAGCTGCTGGTGAGAATGAAAGACAGTTTCTCAATTGGAGCTTATGATATTATTGGAAGAAGAGTCAATTCGTAAGCCATTACAATAATTAGAAAATGTCTCTACTAGGAAATGTGCAGAGTGCCAAGGTTATAGAGTATGTGTTTATCTTTCTTCAGAGGGGGTCAAGGAACATTCTTGGAGTAAATTATGGTTAAGATCAGAACAGAGAATAAGAAGTAGTTAAAGAGAGGTAACATAGTATTTAAGACCGAAGTCCCTTTATTGTATAAAAATGATATTGTTGGGTCATTTCAACTGCATTTATATGATAAAATTGAGAGAATAGGATTACTTACCTTTTAGAAATATGGAGCTTTGGGCTTGATCTGTAATGTAATGATAGATCCTTAATGTTTTTAAATTTTCTGTTATATTTTTCTTCTTTAAGAGCTCCCTCTGGATCTGCTAGTTCAGAAGAGGAATACTTGTAACTTGGGCTACATAACTGAAATAATAGAATGTTCAAGCTGGAAAGAACCTGCAGGCTTATTGAGGCCAGCTGTCTGATTTTACGAAATGTTTCTTTAAGGCATGGAGCTGAAGTAACATGGACCCTAAGTTCTCACAGCTGGTTAGTGGTTGGGTTTGCACTAACTGTAGTTTCTGTTTAGTGATGTTTCAGCTATGCCAAGCTGTCTCTTCATAACAGGAGGAGAAATAAATGTATGTTTCTGTAGTATTTTATATCCAGGTACCAGGAGGGGATATTTATAAAAAGGAACAGAGGCAGAAATGGAATGGGACTATTTGTTTATTCTGTTTTGTTTTTTGTTCTCTGGTTACTGGTTTCACTATTGTATAGCTGTGAATGTATTTCTGAAATTTAAAAAAATGAACCTATTTACTCTTGCTTTCTTTAGGATACATGTTGGTGTTAAATTTGTTAATACTGTGCTAGTATTTTAAGTGAGAAATAAATAGTGTTTAAACCTAGAACAGCTAATCTGAGCCTGAATTTTTCTTTTTCCTAATGACATCTAATTTTCTGGCACTGTCTTTTAAGTTACAGATTCCTTTATAAATTCCTGTATCAATTTGGTTGGCCAAATATGTTAGTGGTAGAGTTCAGGTTCTGGTATAATTCTTGATTAATTCTGGACTCAGTATTTACAAGTTATGTGACTTTAGGCAAGTAATATAACTACTCTCTCTGATCCTATTTCTTTGTTTGCAAAATGGAGATGAGATTGTGATGAGAATTCAGTGAGATTGTTTATGTAAAACATTTAGCTGAAGCCTAGGAAAGGGTTCACTGTATGTCAGTTGTCATTATTGTTATGATTCATGAACATCAAATTCTCAGTAAAAATAATGGGTGGAGGTGGTCTCCAGAAACAGTGCTTGCAGGGATATTTGTCAAAGCAAATAATTTTTTTACATTTGTGGAATGGACCAAACCAGTTTTGATATTGATGTGACCCCTGCTATTGCTGGAAACCAGATTTAGTTTATGGATCTTGGCTGCCAAATGAATGAAGCAGGGAGCTGGTTTTGTGTAAGTGGGCTCCACATGATTCCTGGGAGTGTCTGGACTGTGAGGTAGGCACAAATGTATTTTACTGTTCCAGGTCTCTCTTCCTGCCAGGAGTGACATTATCCAGAATAGATTGGCTAATAAGACCAGCCATCCCACCCGACTGGCGGCAGGACAACTGCAAAACAGAAACAGACAGCCTTGGTGAGGCAAAATAAACCACTAGGGAATGGGGGAAGGGTGTGCAAGAGCTTGTAGAAACACAATAATCAAGGGTTTGGGCAATGTTGTGATAAAATAAAAACTTAAGTATATAAACCCCATAGTGATCCAATTAGAAAGGTTAGGATAATATTTTTGAGCTCATAATCAAGTTTTTCTTGGCATTTTCCATTCCCACTGTCCCTTCTGCTAAGCTCATCCTCCACTCCCTTTCCCTTTGCAGACTGAAGCAGATTGGCACCTGCCACGTGGATAGATGACACTGAGGACCAGGTTCAACCTGTCCTTCCTCCACTTGTTCTGCATATATAAATGCCATGGTACCAAAGGAGCCCCTCTCTTTGTAGATGTATCCTGAACAAGGGAGTGAAGAGTTGCTGGGATTAACTGAGATTGTCTAATTACTTCAGGAACTTTTATCCCAGTAAAAATTTAATAGTGAGAACAAAGGAAATAATCTTAAATTCTTGAATATGTGGGTTTAAAGATGAGGATCAAATTGATTATATATTTTTTCCTCTTCCATTTCTAGTTTCTACGCAAGAGTATTTTAAGAAAGATTCATATTCTTGTAATACATGTGAATAAGGAAGTCTGAGGAAATTTCTCATGAGGATTTCACTGGTGTTTTCTGTAATTATGAGCCAGTATATCAATGCAGTATAGCTCCATTTGAAGGCAACAGTGACAATAACCCTAAAGCTTTCTTGGTGAATTGAACTAAACCTCTACCTGAAGGATCTTTGTTTTCATTGTTTCAACAAACATTTATTGAGCACCAATTATAGGTCATACAGCATGCTTAGCACTGTGTATATACTGATAACAAGGGTGTATGGTCCAGGGAGAGGGATAGTTGGCAAGCGGACAAGCTAAGAGTCTATGTGAAATCGTAGGGATGGGAGTATAGATCTTAAAGTAATTTTCACATAAGATTATTTAATCATAGACTTAAATGGAAATTGGATAATCTGTAATTTGCTCTCTCATCTAACATTCTCATACCCTAAATAGCTTTGGGGAAGGCCAGGATACTGGGAACACTGTGGGCTAGTGTGTTCTCATTGGTTGACCTGGCTTGCTAATTTACCTCTCAATTACTCATTTTAACATTCCAGTGCATTTTTAGAACAACATAATTTGGAAGCTGCGAAGAAGATGAGTGAATGGTAACTGACTTAGCAGATTTAGGAGAGCTGAAACCGAAGACCACCAATATGCTAGCTGAAATTGCTGAGGCTGGAAATATTCCCAAATAGAAACCACCAGGTGTTTCTGAGGTCAGAATGTAGGTTGGGGCTGAAAGCAGGAAATTGGTGAACAGTGTTATAATGAAGAGTTCCCATTCCTCCTTATTCCTCCTCCTCGCTACGTAGAAGCCCGGAGGTTAACCAGTTGAACCAAAGGTGTTCTGCTCTTGGAGATGCCAGATACTGTTAAGATTGGATATATTGGGGAAATAACATAATAAAAGTGAGGAAAACGTGAAAATCTACATTCTGAAAAATGAGACCTCAGAACCCCTCTTCATAGGATTCTTAACATACAGAATGCTGGAGGTCAAATATACATTTCCTTAGGCAGGTAAGTGTAGGATTCTTCTCTGGGAAAACAGCCCATGAAGAGAGATCCACAGATATTGTCAGTAATAGAGCTTTTCTGGAAAGATGGGGGAAGTGACATGTCTGCATGTGAGGCGCTGGTATAAGGGAGTTAAATCCTACTTTTTATAGCTTGTAGTCCTTAGTGAAAAATCAGGATATGTCACAATAAGCATGTTATTTGTTATTATATAACATTGGATATCAAAAAAGTGCTGCAGAGGTATTTGAAAATGGATTTATTAATTTTCCTCCTCCTATCAAGGATTTGGAGTGGGGTAAGAAAATGAGAAATGTGTTACTTTATAAAGAATAAAAATATAAAGACAATTAGTAGAGAGTCATGGAGTCAAATATATCTGTATTCAAATTTCACCTTCTCCATCTATGAACTCTGTGACCTTGATCATATTACTTAAATTTTCTGAACATAAGTTCTCAACTTGGTATATGGAAAAATATGACCAACTGGACAGTAAGCATTCAATAAATATTAAATGAGATAATGTACTGAAATGCTTAGTATAGTACTCAATAAAACTTAACTAATACTATTATGAAAGTGCTTTGTAAAAGATAGGGAGAAAAGTCAACTCAGAATAAGGAAAGGAATAAATATTTGACTGACACACACACACACATAAGTAAATACAGAGAAGGAGAGCTGAGTAAGGGGTGCGCATAGTAAAATTTATAAGGGACAGTTACATTGCTCCTTTATATTTCAGTTAAAAGAACCAGATTAAAAGAAACAATGCCAATTCTGGTAAGAAAGAAGAAGAGAGGAATTTCCTAAATAATCTTTTGTTGACTCATCTTAACTCCTTTGTGGAACAGGGTGGCATATAAATAAATTCAAAGGATTTACTGAGTACCTACAACAAACAAGGCACAGATTTCAAGGAAAAGTTGTTATATTTAATAGAAGTACTTTCATTTATATTCTTTTCCTTTATTTTCATAATTTCCCTGTAAAATAGGTAGGATAACATTTCACAGTTGGTTTTGTTAGGGGTGAAAAATGAGAAAGGGTGGTAAAAAGAAAAAGAAACTATAGAAGTTGCCTGAACATTAGCATAGCTGTGGAAACAAGATAGAGATAATAATTTTGTTATAGGTACCTTTTTTTTTTATAACTTAGTGAGACAACTTGTGTATTAGGTTTAAGTGAGAAGTACAACTGCCAAATGAACTAAAATACTGATGTCACCTGGTTTATACTATCTCTCCCCTGTAAAAAAATGTTTCCATGGGAATTCAAATTGATTGGCAGGAAAGCAATCAGAGCACAGTTATGGGATGCTCTTAATGACTGATATCATCAAATTAGGACACATGATGCCCCCAACACGCTCTAAGACTGTATTTGCCAAGCAATCAGAATGTCCATGTCAGCTGGCCAAGTCACTGTCATCTCCGGGTGGTGGCGAAATTACAGTGACAGAACTGCATTCATTGACTTCATGCAGACCATCTGTTGACACTTATTCTTCAGCTATATTTCAGTACAGTAGGTTAGGTTAAAACCTCTTACATTGAGTCACATTCTAGGCATGCCTTTTTGATGAGTATTACATATTATTTTAAGTGATAATTGAAGAACTCAGTTTCTGCAGGGATTCAAGATGAGTAATATATCCATATGATTTTCCAGTGCGTTAAAAGGAAACCCAATTAACTAAAATGAACTTGAGTTCATTTTGATAAGAATGAGGCAAAGATGATTAATCTATTGGATTCAACAAATATGGCATTAGAAGCATTTGTGCTATAGAATATAGACTGCACAGTCTGTCATACTCTTTATATTGTGTGTACATTTAAGATACTATCAAACTCTTAATCACTACCCTTATGTTGAAGCCTTGTTTGTCTTAACTAGTGAAATGTCACTTCAACAAAATCAAAAGAATTAAAAAAATTACCCACATGCTTAGAAAGCAGAAAATAGCAAAATGTGGGAAAGCAGTCATCTTTGCAAGGAAAGGTTGTCAGAAACATATGGATCCCAAGTGAAATTAAAATAAGGTTTCTGTACAGACTAGATACTGTGGCAGATAACGATGCCACAGGCCAGACAGAAGGTTCCCAAGGCCCCAGGCTGCTTTCTTACTTCTGCTCAGCTGAAGATTTTATCCAACATTACTTTGGTGATAATACTTGTTATACATCCTCTGGATCTTCAGATGCTAAATCATCCTGTAATAGACTTTATCCAGGAAACCTAAAGGCCAGCCATATTTCATCATTTCTTAAGTTTCAGTGATTATAAAATAGCCATCTGTACATGTCTGGAAGCATATTTGTATTTGGGCTATTACTTCATAATGTACAGACATCCAATCTCCAATCATCTCTAATTGTCTATTTAAAAAACAAGTCCATAGAAAAATTTTAAATGGTTAATATTTTTTTAATTCATATTTTACTTAGTTGAAATGTATGTAAGACTTCTTGTATCCATACTAAATAGGAAGAGAATAAGTAATTACATGGTATAACAAAGAATATGTTCATTGAAAACTTTTTGACATTATCTCATTGAGTTTTTTTTTTTAATTAAGCAAACTGCCCATGTGCTTAGAGTTGGAGACCATGAATCCCATATAGAAAGCCCACCTGGGATTTTCCATCTAAAGTAAACTCTTCTACTCTGGTTTAGTGTTAATGTATTACCTATCAATTTTGATTTATTAGATGCTTTTATTACCAACCAGATTCAAAGTAGGGAGAGGGTGAGTTGCATGCTATAAAAGTAGCTTTGAAATTCAGCCCTAGCAAACAACTCTCCCTTTAAGACCTTTAAGCCTATATGGTCAAAAACATCTGACTAAACCACACACAACTGATGTCTGGCATTCTGTCATAAGATGTTTTTTCTTTGAGGTTAAAGCAAATATACAAATATTGTTGATCAGTTGGAGATGGGCTAGTAATAAATATTACATATTTATTATTGACGCACATATTAGTATGAATGTGGCTTTTTTTAAATAGGATTGTTTTCTCTTATGAGGAAAGCTTGAAGAGCTTGTTTGTCTAGAGAAGGAATTGCAGGATTGGGTGCTTTAATGAATGCAAGAGAGAAAGTAGTAGAAATGGAGCATGGTAGAAATGGAAAGTGGGATGGAAGTTAGTAGAGAGTTGGAAAAGCTGTTGAGGGGTGGGCCATACCAATCAGGTTCCCAGCAGGAAACATAGAGTATTCAAATTGGATAATAGGTGATTTATAAAGGATGGGGTAGGAATACATCAGGAAGGAGGAGTAGATTCTAGAATCAGAGAGCTGTGCAGATAAGGCTGCCTGTTAAAAGTTGTACCCTTTGGTGGGAAGATCCTGTGGAGCAAGTATCAAGGTATAGTGGGAAGACAGCCACATACAGCATCCACCAGAAGACTTGAACTTCAGTTTCTGCTCTGTTGGGTACTAGATAAGTTTTGATTCTCTGTGCCTCAGTTTTCTCATCCAAAAAGGATAATTTCTTTCAGAAAGTAATTTTGAGGGTTAGATGACCCCATTTATATAAAAGTTCCAAATACAGATCCCTACAGAGAAGGAAGATTGGAAGGAATGAATGTTTAATCTCAAAAGTTAAAGGCACATGTGAAAGGAGAAGAAAACCTCCTTTAGCTGAAGGCTAATACATGGGGGGTATTTAATCTACATAATACGTGTTCACAGACTTATGTTTCAGAGACATATGTATATAAACATGACATCAATTAGCAAAGTTAGGAATAGAGGAGGACAGAGAGGGAGAGGAAAAATACATATTAAAACCAAAACTTTTTCCTAAGTCATTAGGATAAAGAATATTAAGTTCCTGTTTTGCTACTAGAGGTCTGACTAAACAATGCAGACATATCACAGGGCCTGTGCCCCTACACACCGGAAATGGAATTGCTCATAGTCTTTAGCAAAGGGGTGGTTGCAAATATTTTTTCATATTTCTTCATAAATGCATTTCCTAGTCACATACATATTTTTAGTCTGCATTATTAAATTTCTTATTAAGCCACTGGATGAGATTTGAAAACTTTTTTCCTTGTTTCCCTGTGGAGTAGCTTTCACTGCATCTCAGCATATAGCAATGTAGGAAGAATGTCAATGCATTTTATCGCCTATGAGATACTCTCGTAAGAAAAATTACTAGTTCAAAGGGATGATACGCTTTTTAAGTCTGCATCAGGGAAAAGAGAAATTACTTGTTTGATCTTCTGAATTTGGTACTGTGCTGTGATATCATCTACCATGAATTGGGTTTAAAATTCTATATGAAGTCCCTTTGTTTTGACTGTCAGTTCAAGGCGGAAAACCATTTTGTTAAAAGTGTCAAGGATATGATGAATGGTGAAGATATCAAGTAGGTTAGCTTATTTTTTTGACTGCCACATGATTCTTCTTGTACTGTATTATGTATGAACAAAAAAGGCATATTTAAAGACTAGAAATTCAATGAGTTTTAAACTAATCACCTCAAGGTGCAGCAATATCTTTTACATATTGATGTTTGTGCCTACTTAACGCTCTTGGTTTATATTCAGTATTTGTGCCACAGAAAGGAAATCATTAATGAATGCTTTTAAAATGCATTTTTGTCAAGGTCAGAGTTTCAAAAACAGAAGCTTGTTGGCTGAACCATGCACGGCATTTTATTTCTCTTTAATAGTTGATTTATCAATCAAAAGGTTGATGAAAATTGTTGAAAATTAACTTATAAAAGTAGTTTTTCAGATTCTGCTTTATTTAATTAAGCTTCATATGAGAGAAAGATCTTCTGGAGAGAGAGGAGATGGGAATAGGATTGGTATAAACAATACAGATATTACACTGTATGGAACTATGTATCCCAAATAACTTGACTACATTACAAAAAGCAGAGTTTTTGTAATGCAAATATTACCTCCTCAATGACTCCTTTTGGAAAAAAGGGGTTAAATTTGTGGAAGACACTTTTTGAAGTATTCTCCTAGTCCTCCATCCCTAGGAAATGTCCTCTCACATGGGGCCCTGCCTGCCATGTTTAGGTTACATGTCCATCCTCTGCACTTGAGCTGCAACAAGGAGGACACCTGATCTCAATAGATCAACACAATTAAACCTCTGCCTGGAAATTTGAAACTGGGACCTGGATTTTCCAGTTAGGCTCTAGTCCCATCCACAAGTGCCATTACAGTCCTCTCCTTAGTTTCCACAAGACACCCTTTAGTTTGATAATGTTTCCTTTTGTCTTTACCTAGTTCACCTTGATATCAGGTACTATAACCAAATTTACTTCTTCCTTGGGATGAACCCTATGGATTGAATTGAAGACGGTTTAGAAATGGCAGGTTTATTATTTACTGTCCAGACATTCTGGGACCCTGTTTCAACAGTGAAATTTCCCATGTGCTGTTTCCTCTGCGCCTTCCCACCCATAGCTGCTCAGTCTCCAGCTTTTTTCCAGACACATCTTACCTCCAGAATACAGGGATTTCTCTGAGGCATAGAAATCCCCTCACCGTCTCACTCTTAAGAGTGTCATTCTTCTGATCTTAGTGTTAAATTAACAGTTTTGAATCAATCTGGGCTTTAGTGTTTCCTTGGACACAAGATAAAAGCAATAAAATAATACTAAACTTCTATTTTGAAAACAGTTTTAAGTGTTCTTCGCTCCTCAGTGTCTTTCCTCTAAGGTGTCTTGCTAAGCAAGCTGATTATCCTTCTAAAAGCACGTTTCTGTTCAAACTTCTCTGATGTTTAAAATCTATTATTATCTCTGCTTTGTCTACATGAAAATTTACACACACTAAAAGACACTTTTTTATCTAAGAGGTTGGCAAACTTTTCGATTAAAGGACACATAGAATATATTTTAGATTTGTGAGACAGGGTTTTTGTCTCAACTACTCAGCTCTGCTCTTGAAGCACAACAGTTGCCATGAACAGTATGTAAGCAAATGAGCATTGCTGTCTCTAATAAAACTTTATTTACAATACAAGTGGTAGGTACGATTGATCTGAACCCAATTCTGTCGCTTTACTTTTCTAACCTATCTCTTCATACATTCAGGGCTCTACTGAAGTTAAATTTCTTCCTGTGCCCGTTAAGTACTCTTTACATTCACAGCTCAATGACTCTGTTCCCTAGTTGGGGTGGGGCACAGGGGACACTCATTTCTCCAAGCACATTTTCCAGAAGAGGTGCTTTCTACATCAATTTTAAGGTAATATGTAGTCATACTGCTTGTTAAGAGTATGATTGCAATATTTCAGAGAAAGCGTAAAGAAATACATGATTAAAACACAATGCTAATACTATGATACAGGTCATACTATGAGACAGGTAAAGAGAGTGGTCTAAGAGTTATGTCTATTTTTAAAAGTATGCTTGCTCCCCTACCCATCTCAGTCAATGATGCTGTCCCTCCACCAACCCCACCCTCCAACAGTCTGGTTATTCCTTTTTTTTCTGCAGAGTTTTCTTTCCTTCATCTGTACTAATCATAAAAGTACTACCCATCTCTCAAGTTGCAGATTAAATGTTCTATCCTTTATCAATCCTGACCTCTCCAGCTCAGAGTAACTTTGCATTCTTTGGAATTCCTATTGCATTCCATCACATCATGTGATCTTAGCATTGTGGTTTTTTGCATAAGTGTCTTAGTCCAATAGCTAGAATATATAACCAGAATATCTCTCTTAATATACTGTGTATATCCCAAATATCAGTGCTTTGCAGAGAATATGCATCAAATAGTTATTTGGTTAATACATTTTTAAAATTTGTAAAAATGAATTCCTTCAACTGGAGCTCCCTGTATTTGAAGAAGAAGTGTTAACTCTGTATGAAGATCAGGGTCAAAAGCAACCTCTGGTTTACTTATCTTTAAAAAATATCCTCAGGCACTAGTGGCCCAGTGTTACTGAACTTAAGTTGGTATTTTTGCTAGCCAAATTTGCTACATATGAAACCCATTGGCCATTTGGGGATTGACAACTTTCCTACTGCTCCTTTCAAAGAACTTCCCAAGAAAACTGGGATGGATAATCTATGTGCCATATGTGCTGTTAAAATAAAGTTGGATATGCACTAATCAAGCGGTTTCCATGAGAAACACAAGGACTCAAAAATATGAAAAATCTTTTTAATTGTAGTTCTTATGGTAGACACTCCAAATAGCAAAATTATATTTCAAACTTTTTTATCTAAAAAAATATAGTTTATACCAAAGTTTAAATATCTTGGAGCAGAAGCACTGTGGCTGTTTAAAATGTTATATGAAAAAGTTTGAAAAAACAACAAAGTTTTCTCTTTCATGTTGCCTACAAAGTCTCTAAATTAGTGCTTAGTTTAAAAGAGAGATTTGTTTTTTCTTTTTGAAAGTGGTGGAGACATATGTATAAGGTGCCCCTTCCCCGTGGCAGACTGCATGCAGGTGAGACAACACGACAGCCAAACTTGAATTCTCTCAGCTGAATGGATTGGCTGAGAACATCCTCATTTAGGTATCATCCAGAGGTACCATCCCCAGGATAATCTAGTCTTTTTTATTTCTTTGTTTCTTCTGAAGGAAGGTGAAAGATATGGAGGGAGTAAGACTGAATACACTTATTTTTAGTGTAGCAAGTGTCAAAAGCCAGCTGATCTAGCTGATTGCCTTTTTTGACAAACATTTCTAGTTTTCAATGTAGATGGAAACACCTTAAAATAAACTGTTAAAAAAACTATAAATTGTTATCCAAATGTGTTTCTGTTACTATTTCCCAAGTTTTATGTTAGTATTACAACATGTAATAAAATAAATATTACAGTGATAATTGAAATTCTTCTAAGTTATTCCATCTTGTAACCTCTTGGAAATAGATAAACATGTAATTTGTTTCAAGCATTCTGGAAGAAGCAGATTGAAAGATTACTTATGTCCTTTGCAATTCGAATCATTTGTAGTTGTAACTTGTTTCATCTCCCTTCTGGGTTGTCTGTTTCTATCTACAATCACTCTCATTCTTTGAATTTTCTTGTTCAAAATTCCTACTTCTGTATCCACAAGTAGATAAAAATTTGTGCTTGTCTTGCAATATTCTTAAAGAAGTAGATTTGATCTTCTTTTTTATGAAATCTAATTTCTCTTTTTCTTCCAGGGTATCTGAGTTTATCAAGGAGAGGAATAATATCAAATGAGAGCAATAGACAATTTAAAATTCATGATTTCTTAGTTCATTTCTTCCATTTATAGCCTTTTATCATAGTTACACATGCCAGCAATATGATTAATTTAGGGTTCACAAAGATTATAGAATGTTAGGACTTGTCAATGTCTTTGAAAATGGAATCTGCTCTAGCTACTTTAAATGAAACGATTTATTAAGGAGTATAAATAGCTCACAGAGTCATTTGGATTGCCGTGGCAGGAGAGTGCAGGCTAACCATTAAGGAACAACTCCCGGAGTACCCTCCAGCACTGGGCTGCAAGGGAGCAGCCTGCTCTGCCGAAATCAGGGACTAGGTGACCCACCAAGCCACCGAATGGACCTCAGATGCTGCCTCCTGCACACAGCCTCTGTCCTGACCTGCCCCAGCAAAAGGGCACTCTTTGCCCTGTCTCTCTCCTCGTGTGACTGGGTCTAATTCAAAGTCCAGCATGATGAGGTAGGGGTAGATTCTAAACCATGAGGAACCTACCTGTGGGGAAGTTTAGGAAATATCCATTTTTTTTTCCTGTATGCAGAAAGACATGCTAGAGGGAGGCTGGATCAGTGTTGAGTGAGTTCATTCATGGTGTCCACCATTTCAGGAACTTTTATTTTCTATGTTCTTTGATTTCCACCTCTCCTCTGGCTGGGATGCTGATACACAGCAAAATGATTAGAATTTAAAAATTGGCATATGAATCAGGCTGTGCCAAGATGCATCAAGAACTTATGAGAAGAATAACTTTTTTCCCATTTCTTCCTTCTCTGGTGGGAGAGAAAACATGCCTCCCGTTATCTGTATTTACTTAATCTGTCAGTCTCTCTGTATGTAACCATTTTCCCATCACCACTGTTACCCTCCACCCAGCACTGTTTCCCTCATCCTGCAGGAGCTCTGACACTATCACCACCCTGGAGCCCCACTCAGACCGATGCTCTGCACTTGGCTGCCACCCTGCCGAGGTGCTTTTTACAATCCATCTGAGCTATGACACCCAACAGGGATGGTGCCCCTTTAAAAATAGCCCTCCTTACATTACTTGGCTCTCAATAGCCTGTGCCAAGTTGCTCCCTGTTCTGAAGCTCTCCCTACCCTGCTTCGGTGCAGCCCTACACCAGGCCAGCTCCCCGTGCAGACTTCCTCCTCCTCTGGCTCAGGCAGTCATACCCTTCACTGTGCTACCAGCCTTCTACTCGCCCCACTCATGCTCCCACATTCTGAACAGCTTGTCTTCCAGTGCAGATTCTCTTCTCTTCCTGTTCTGCTCTGACATCATGAACTGTAGTGATGCCCCTGCGTCTAAGTCCTCACCTGGGTCCAACTACTCCACAAGCCTCACATTGGACACTGCCACCTCCACACACACACACAGGTAACCCTCCAAACCTGCCTCGTTCTTTGACTCTTCATGCTGGGTCACTGCCCTCCGATGTGGACGTCGCCCTTCTCCTTCTTGGGCTCCAATACCCCATGCCAGCCTGCCCCTCCCTGCATGAGGAAGACACTCTTCAGTCTGCTTGGTCTTGGCAACACCCTGATCTGGACTATTACAACACCTCTTTCCCTGACACTGTTTTCCTTGACATGGCTTTTGGCCTGACTTCAGTAAGAGAATGAAAGGGAAGAAAAAAAGAGAATTTAAGACCTGGAACATGGTCAGGGAAATGGGTGTCTACAGTGTGGTAAGAACCAAAGTTATGATTGTGTATATGAGTGATATCTCATTGGAAGTTATTTGGTAGGTGATTAATGTGACTGACTTTACATTCCAGAAAATAAGTCACAATTAAGTGTGTAGAGGTAGGCAAAGACAAGATACTAGTAGAATAATTCCTCTAAAAAATGAGAAACTGACCTGGACAAGGTCTGTGATAGAGGTCCTGAGAGGCAGGGATGCAGTTACTTGACGTTATTATTCCAGAATGCCAATCCTAGTCCGACCTCCTTTGTGAAGGTGCAATATTGCATGGGAGACAAAACTTTTATTCAACAAGCTGTCAGGTGTCATAGCTTTTTGTAGATGTTCTGGATGCTTTTGGATGCATCACCTAGATTCCTGTTGCAGGACTGAGGCACTCATTCCCCCCAGCCAGGCATTTGGCGGCCTACAGCTTGCAGCTGAGTTTCTCTTTATACCTGTCCTAAGCTGAAGGAAGCTGCCTTGCTCAACAACGTTATGCTCCCTGTAAAGGTGCAGCCCACATTTAATGACTGGCTCATGAGGGAACACACAACCCTGGTCCCACTGCCTCCTGACTGAGAAACCATTCCAGCTCCAGAGCTACCACTGGGGTCAGCTGAGGCCTCCTTGGCAATTATATTCAACTTTTCCTCTGACCATTCTTGCTTCCCTTACCCCTCGCAGGTTTTCCTTCTGAGAGCATTGCCAATATACCTCCTGCATGCCAATCTCAGAGTCTCAGGTCTGTTTCTGGGAAACTGGATTTAAAATATACTCAATCCCGGGCAGATGTTGGTAATCATTCTATGTAATTCATTGACATCCCCTGTAGTCATACGTAGAGATGTTAATTTAGAGGCAATTGTACCTTCCAAAAGCATTTCATTCCTTCTCAGGAAGTAGTTCAGACATTACAGAAATCTAGTTCTTTAATGACTATACCTGATAAAAGTTTAAATAAGCTTTGTCACCTATAGGTATTGAAGATTTATTTTCTTCCTTTGAGTCACTGTAGATGTCATATAATGAATCACTCCACATGCAATATGGATATGAATCATTTCCACATGGTGCTTAACTTCCAAAGAGCCATATTTGTCATTGTGGCTGTCATACAAAGGTATATACTTGTAGATTATGTAGTTTATACACATAAAGGATACATTTATTTCGTTTTATTTTTCTATGTTTATTGTTGTTGCTTATTTGCCCCTGTTTGTTGTTTGTTGGAGTGGGAGGGGATAGAAATTAATTAGTGATAGGACATTAGAAAGGTGAACTCCTAAGAGCAGGGGGATAAGATTTATACTTAGAACATTAATAGATGCATAGTAGGTATCAATAAACATTTGTTAAGTACAAGTCTGTAAAAATACTAAATCAAATGTGACATGAAGCCCATAGTTGCTGTGCAGGTAGAAGAGACAGAGAATGACAGAGGGCCTACTGAACACTGTCAGTCGTTAGGTGCCATCTCAGGCTATTTGAACAATGTTAAATGGAGTTTAAGATGGTTTGGGATTTATTAGCATATTTTATGTAATGATAGATTCTACACAGTGATAATTTCTAACACTGAATTAGAACTTTGGTTTGATACAAAGAATAATTTTCAGAAGAGTAGGGGCTTGCATGGATTGTGAACCAAAATACTAGAACAGAAATCTAGACCATATGATAAAAGAGAGATATTTTAGATTTATTTATCTCAATAATTCAGTCTAATCTCTCTCTCCCCTTAAAAATCTGCATTCCTTATCCCATTTCTGATTTAAAATTGAAAGTTAAACATGCATGGTTCCAGCATATCTGTCATGGAGCAAAACAAAGGTCAGTTTGAAATCAGGCTAGTGTCCTGCTGACACAATGCCCAGGTCCTCTCACCTCTTAAGGAGAGACTTAGGAGTGACAATGCCCTAAGCAGTTGCTACCACTTAGCATTTAGCACTTAGCATTTTGCATAAGCTCAAACCTGCTTTAGCTCATATAATGCTTGTGACTCCCCTACAGGTAGAGGCTATTTTTTATTATCCCTGTGGCACCCCGGGCAGGACAGGGGAAGAGCAAGGCAAATCCCAGAGGGAAGCTGGGGTGGGGAGAGGGTTGGCACACTAGAAGGTGCATGCAAAGAGGTCAGCAGAGCCAGGCCAGGGGCTTGTAGGACGAGGCGAGGAGGAGCCAAGGACTTTATTGGAGGGGCAGAGGGGACACAAACGCAGACCACAAACGCAGTCCACAAACAGCAGTCCCACAATTTTAGCACCAGGCGTTTGTGTTCCTTGGGAGAGAAAGTGTTGCTGATGTTACTTCTTCTTCGTGGCTTGATGAGATTCCCAAGCCTGCCCTTGCTTTCACCATCTGTCATTATTGCTTAGGAATAGGGACAACAGCTTCATTTGCCAGGGACCATCCCAGGAAATGCCCTAGTTTTAGCACTGAAAGTCCTGTGTCCCTAAATACCTCTCAGTCTGGAGGAAATCTAGACAGGTTGGCCCAGTAATTAATTATCTTCCCACTAAATTTTATTAGATAAAAATGATTTGATTAGTTATTTGGTCTGTGATTGGTGAGGCCACTTCCCTGCCTTTTTGCAGATCTTACATGAGCAAATGAATAAAGGGAAAAAAGTTTCAGAACTGGACCGAATTTATTACCGAAACAAATAAATAAATAAAAGAATGGTAATATGCTTCAGTATGGCCATCACCTCTGCTGGACTTACAGTCAGAAAAGAACTGAGTTGGGGAGCTTGAGGAAGGCCTGGGATTTTGAGGAAGAACAAGTTTTAAGTTCAAGGTATTTGGTTTTAGTTTGGGCCTAGGACAAGATGGATTCTTAGTTCAGATTGTGGGGTTCCAGAAGATGAGCTGGCAAAGAGTCAAGCACCTAGCGGAAGAGGAAGTCAATAAATGTGAGTTTAAAATACTTCCTCATGAGAGTAAAGTACAAGGTTAGCATCATGTCTCATATTTCCTGACCTCTCAAACTTGAAACTAGTTGTCATTGCTTCTTGGCAGGTTTCTTCCCCCCAGATTTTGTTTGTCATATACTGATGTGGTACTAGTTGCTGAAGGTATATATATCTTTGATTCTGTCTTTTCTTGGCTTGGTGAGATGAAACTACTAAGTAGGTTTATAAAAAAAAAGAGGAACTTTTGCCTTTCTTAGGTAGCAGTGCAGCAAGTGAAAAAGTAAGTGTGCGCTGTGTTAGTGGGGGTGGGGCGGGGTGAGGAGGCCACCACCTCTCGTGGAACTGCTAGGCTTTGGTCTCCCAACCACCCTGAGGGCTGTTCTGCGCAGCTGCTGAAATAGGCCAGGCCTGCAGGATATATGGGTCTGTTTAGTTTCTAGGGGACATTTGTTTTTCTAAACTCCTTTTATCCTTTCCAAAATCTGGCAGCCCTTAGTCATCTCTACTGAGCACGAACCCACAAGTGTGCGTGTGCGGCTCCCCGGCTTCAGACCAGGCCCCGCCCCCCCGCCCGCAGACACCCACTGACACACGGAGGCAAGACCCGGCCAGACCTCGGGCTCGGCCTCGGCCGCAGTGCCTTCACTCCAGCCACTGGCCCCAGGGCCCGTTCCGCCTCCTCCCCTAAAGGGGCCGCCCGGCTGCGCTGCGCCAGAGCCGAGAACCGGGAAGAAAGTTCGCATCGCAGCGCCTCGGGGAGTCGCGCCGCCGCGGAAGGGGACCAGAAGCGAGGGCTCTCCCTCCGAGTCGGTGCGGCGCCGCCGCGTCCCGGACTTCAGCCCTCCGGGCGGAATGGGACCTTCGGTCTGTGTCCGAGGCGGGCGCTAGGAGCCTGGCCCGAGGCGGGGAGGAACTTCTACGAGCTGTCGCCGTGGGCCCCCCTCATCTGCAGGAACTCTCCGGAATCCGGGGGGAGGACTGGGTCGCTCTTCCACTAGGATTCGCCAAGAGTTCCGGCGGCAGCGGCGGCGGTTGCAGAGTCTCCCTTTGTCCTCCTCGGACCTCCCTCCCTCCGTCACTTAGTGGGTCCCGCGGCCCCGGGCGCCGGCGCCCTAGTTGTTGGCAGTCCCCTACTCCAGGGTGCGTCGCTGGTAACTGCTACCACCTTAGCGTCCCCACCAAGTGGAGCCGAGGGGGCTGCGAGCAGAAGGGAGTTACAGGCCCTTGACCGCACGATGGTGGCGGGGCTGTCCCTGGTCCGCAGCCCCGGGAGCTGGCTGGTCCCCGGGCTGTGGCTGCTGGCGCTCATCGGTCCTGGGCGGCTGGTGGGCGCCCAGGAACAGCGTTCCTGCAAAGGAGCCTTTGATCTCTACTTCGTCCTGGACAAGTGAGTGCCAGAGGGAGATCCAGGGGTTTCTGGTGAGAGTGGCACTGGACGATCTGCTGATCTGTGGCTGGGGAGGCTGAGATGTGTGTGCGCCCTGGGGAGGGGTGTATACAAGAAACCCCGTGACGCGGGCTCCTTTGCTGTCTCTTTCTGGAGGGCAGGCGCCTTGGGATGTGTGCGGGCTGGGGGGTGATTGGAGCAGCCCTGAACTGCTTGCCAGTCTTGGGGCCTCCTGGGAAATGGGAGTGGGGGCGCTTGGGGTAGACGGGATTCTTTCTCTGCCCCTCTGTCCTTACCCGCTCAACGCTTGCTAAAGTTTGTCTGATTTTATCATGCTCATAGCACTTTCCTTGTAGCCAGGAATCGCCTAGGGTGAATGTACCCAGTGTGTTTTGCATTTGCTGAGAAATAAGGCTGTGTTTATTTTGAAGAGCCAGGGTCCTACCCAAACAATTAGCAAGCAGGTGGTCTCCGCAGATGGGTTGACTTCCCTGATTCTTGCAGCACCTAAATTACATATACTGATACTGTTACTTTGCTTGAAGAGGCAGTAAATGTAAATGTTTTGTTTCTCTGATTAGTTCAATTTCATTTTTCAGGTCTGGGAGTGTGGCAAATAACTGGATTGAAATTTACAATTTTGTCCAGCAACTTACAGAGAGATTTGTGAGGTATTTATTCCACTTCACTATTCTAGGCCAGGAGCACCAGGTGGAGGTAACTAGACCAAAGCATAGGGTATCCCTGTTTTTGGAAGTCTTTAGCAGGGAAAGCCTTTATTGAAATGTTGATTTTTAAGTGCCTCAAGGTCATTATTACATGCATGCTGTTACCAGGACAGACTTTCAGCTCTTGAGGGCTTATTTCATCTGGAGCCCAACAACTTGGCTCAGGTTCTGGGGAAGCATCTTCAAATATGATTCCAAATGTCTTTTCCTTTCTGAATTTTCATCTGTTTTGAATTTCAGTTATGCTTTCTCATAATTTATCACATTAAATAAATTTTATGCTAATAGTATCCATAATATATTTTCCTTTCCACACAATTCTTAGTATTGTAGAGGTCCTCATTAAAAAAAAAGTGTCAGTAAACTTCAAATGAACATGTGTTAATAACCTACTACCAGAAAAGGCACTTGTGTGTGTTTAAAGAAATGACTTGTGTTTACCCAGTGTGTGGGTGTGTGGCTGGTTTAAAATTTAACTGTTCTATATATGCAATAGGACTTACTAGCAAAGGCTGGTTTCCTTTCCTATAAAAAGCATAACTGCTATGAAATCCAGCTTACTCTCTATTTAGAGGTAACTGGGAATTAGTGGCATCCTTATTTAAATATAACCCCAGGACACCAGGCTTTTGAGCCTTTTTTCCTCCTTTTTTAAAAAAAAAAAAGAAAAAGAAAAATATGCAATGAGCAAATGCAAGTTTATCAAGATAATGGAAAGGACACAAAAAGGAGCTGTATCATTAAATATTGCTTCTTTCAGTCTTGTTAGCCCAAATGTTTTCTGTAAAACAGGCTTGGATGATCAAAACATTTTGAAAGTCATGTTGCAAGTAACTTCAAACAATCTGTAGAGGCCTAGGCAATCCTTGCTTTCAGTTATTGGCAGCGGTAAACTTATTCCTATAAAAATGTATGCTTGTCCGTGTTCAATCATCAGGCTCCTGCTTAAGAAGCCAAGTATAACACTCTCATTTCTGGACAGGGTCTGAAGTAAAACTGTCTAGGAAAGAAAAATAAACAAGGTCCTATATCCTTAAATGTCAAAGGCAGGAGACAGTTTTTTATAAATTTTCTGATTTAATCCAAGAGTGTGCAGAGATTATCACATAGATTTTGATTGAAAGCAACAGATCATTTCAATACAACCTTTTCAAAGTGGGCTCTTATTTATCTGGTCTGGTCTGGTTTGCAAGTTGGAATTCTATAACACACAGTTGTCTGGCTCCAGTGTAGTTGCTCAGTTACTAACAGTGTATTGTGGGAAGTGCATAAAGGGTGACTACTTAAGAAAATGACTTTTAAAATATGTAAAAACCTTTGAGATCATTCTGATCATCAGTTTCTAGATCTTAGTTTTGTATCTTCAGTTTCAGAGCTTAGTTGCACAGAGTGTCTTAGAAACAAGAACCATTCTGTGAGATAAATGCCTAAAGCTTAAAAGATGTTGCTAACTGGGACACTTGTTGCCCATTGAAAGTATGATGTTACTCGGAAAATTGAAAATGTCTAGTTGAATGTGATTTGTTAGTCTCTTTCACATTGCCTGTGACACTTCTTCAGGATTCGTACTTCAGGAGACCTTTTGTATGACTCCTGCCACAGTTAGGGTAATTAAATCAAACTGGCAGCTCTTAAGCCCTAAATATTGCTAACAATAACCATTGAAGGGTTTGGCCTCCTTTAAGCATAAGAGGTCGGACACCAAGGAAAGGAGTGTTTTCTACAAAAGAATTTTACATTGGCCTAGAATTTATCTTTCTAGTTAAGTCTTCCTAAATGGCCCTGTGGGTTATGGAGGTGTACTTGAGTACTGAGAAGCACCAACTGAATCCAGAATGACTTACATAGTGATGTTAAGCAGAGTTAGTGTATCTGCTTAGGGAGTTCCGTTTAAAAGAAGCCTGCACCCACTCAGCGAAACCACTTTTAAATGAGACTCCCTAGTTATATATCTGTATTATATCAATATTTCTTTTAATGTTTTAACTGCCTCTTTTCTTATTTTGCAGCCCTCAAATGAGATTATCTTTCATTGTGTTTTCTTCTCAAGCAACCATTATTTTGCCATTAACTGGAGACAGGTTAGTGCATTATCATTTCACTGCAGGCTTTTAGCAGGGACTAATCTTAAAGGAATGATTGATATTTCCAAGTGGTGATTCAGGCCTCTCAGTGGAATCAAGCAAATGCACAGACAATTCAGTTCTCTTCACTAATAGAGAGGAAAGTAAGTAATCTGAAAATCTCTACCATTCATATTGGCTTTGGAATGTGCAGTGAAATCCAGATCTCTGCTGTAGTTATATATTTACTACTTCCCTCCTTTCCCCCTGTCTGTTACTGTAAGTAGTTCCACATCTTTCTTGTTTAGATGTAATATATTAAGCAACTAGGGATCTGAAGAATATGAAAGGGGCGAAAGATAAGGATCTGTTTGGATGATTTACTAGATTCAGCAGACATCCTGCATCTCCAGCCTTAATCTGAAATCCACTGATGCTAAACATATTTACCTTTATAAAGGAACTTACTTTCTATTATATATGCAAACTTCTAACTTTTTTGTGTTTTAAGTTTTGCTTTTCCTGGGGAGTATCTCTTTGTAGGTGGGGAGTCCAGTTTCTAATCTCAGTCTTTTCACAGATACTTCTCTTCCATACTTATGTGCATCTGGGTCTTATTAAGGCCCAGCGCAGTAGTAGTCCCTTACAACACACCTGCAACAGCTTTCTATACCCAGTGACACAACAGGCCTGTCTTCATGAAAATAAATTGTCTTCATTGCCCAGATTAATTTCCAAACGGCTTTGGATCCAGTCTCTCCATTATGAGAAAAAAAGAGCAATGCTACCATTTATGGAGTATGCATATAGAGAAAAGCACTTAGCATAATGCCAAACACATGGTAGGTTCTCTGTAATTGTTAGCTGCATACATGTGCCAGGTTCTCTGTTAGCTATTCTACATGTGGGTCCTCCAGCACTTCAAAGATGAAGTGTTTTCACTGGTCAACAAGATTGGTATTGCTTAGACATGCATGGAGAGCATTTAAATCATTAACCTAAACTTAGAGATTCTTCCCTTATTGGTTGAACCTTACAGAGGGGAGGGTGGAATGGAATAAAGAGGCTTCTATTTCAAGAGGCTGCATAAAGTTGCAGTTAAGAGTCACTGAACCAATTTACTAGCCAAATGGTCAGGGACAAGTTAATTAACCTCTTTATGCCTCGGTTTTTTCCTCCTGTGTAATGATGACAGCAGTGATGATGATAACAATAACTCCTTCATAAGACCATTATAATAAGCGAAGGCAGCAAATGTGGAGAATGGACGTCAGAGTCCCATACGTGTGTATTCAAGAGATGAAAGCTTTTCGGTTGTTGTGTGGATCTAGGGAATATGTAGTATTTAATGGTCAGGGAGGAATTATGCTTATATAAAAGGAGTATTGTCCTGCTTGAAAGGGGTTGTACTATTCTAGAGGCATCTGAGTAATGCTACTTGCAATTTATTTTGTATATAGGTAGCTCCTCTGTCTCTTTTTAAATAGAAATACATCCATTTTTAACAATTGCACTATTTGTGACATGTTGAATTAGTTTGAGGTGGCCAAAAGTACACTATGAAAGCCTAGGTTAGATTTCCAGTTTTGCCATTTATTGATTTAGAGACTTGGGACAAATCATCTACTCAGTGTGTCAGTTTTTACATCTATAAACTGCAGGCATAATCTGCCATGTTTTCTCAAGAGTTGTCATGAAGACCAAAATAAGGCAATGCATAGAAAAGTGCTTTTTATATCACATACATTTTCCACTACGGGATATTATTTTCTGCTCCTAGTTGTTCTTTAACTAATTTTATTTAATTAAATAGAATCTCAAATAGAATTCTCAAGTAGGGTCATTTTTTCATCCATTAAACACCTTCAAGTGTAGAAACAATTCACATATGCAAGATCACTGAACAAGTGTTTCCATAACTACTGTGGGTCTTTGTTTCAAAACCTAGAAATTGGAATTCTACACACAAACTTCCTTGATGTCATATGTCACACTCAAATAGATCGGAGTGTGTGAGAGATGCAAAGGTTAAATACAGCAGGTTTCATAATTTTGGTTCTCTTACTCATAATTCTTCAGTACCTTGGTTAACATGAGAAGTGCTTCTTTCATGTTTTTCTGAGTGTTGCTAAATATTTTCAGTAGCCATGAAGCAAGATTGGAAGTTAGTGAGTCCTTATGATAGAGCTGTGCCTTTTGTTAGGGTTCCAGCATGCTGTCTGGTTACTATGTAAATACAAATAGAATAGTAAACATGATCCGTTATACATTTTACATTGTCATCATTTAGAAACTTTATTCTTTTAAACATTTCAGATTGAAACACTCCCTTCTTTTCTCTTGCCCCCGTGCTTTTTATCCTCCATGTATCTGTTAGTCTATCTATCCATCCACTTAGCTACCTGCTTGCCTACCTTCTATGCAATATACTGATCATTGTGGGCTCTGGCAATAATACAAAGATGAATAATCTAGTGTGTGTGAGAATAGGGGCATGCACATACACATACATAGCTCAGGACTGTGTTACAGGATCAGATAAGAGGAAAGTGCCAAGTGTTGATTCAATGGAAATATCCAGCCTCTCAATATTAGGGAATTTGAATCTGGACTAATTTTAAAGGATATTTTTAGTTACTATGTTCCCTAATTGGGGATAGTGAATTATGCTTAGTTCTATTTAATGATGTAAAAGTGATTTAGTTGAAAACATTTAATGAAGTTATTATGTGCTAGCAGTGTGCAAAATCCTTTCCATTCATTACCTCATTTAGTCCTCATATTAACTCCATACTATTATTATCTCTATTATATAACTATTATATAACTTTACAATGAGGAAACTGAGGCTAAGAAAACTAATGTGGCTGGTCCAGGGACACACAGTTAATAAGTGGCAATCAGTATATTAGCCAGAATGGTCTCTTAAAGTGTAAGTAGATCCCTCTCATGCTTAAGATACTCTAATGGCTTAGAAAAGAAAGCACATATCCCCCAGAGACCTAAAGCCCTACCTAGCTGCCTCATCTGATCCTCTCCTACAACATCGTGTGCCTCAGTCTAGCTCACTGGCCTTATTTCCATTCTCCAAACAGACCAATCTTGTTTCCACACTTGGAATTCTGCTTTTTCTCTGCCCCAGATCTTCCCCTGGGTGGCTCCTTCTTGTCATTTAGGCCTCAACCTAAGTGTCACCTCCTCTGAGAGGCCTTGCCTGGCCATCAAGTCTAGAGTAACCCTGCCCCTGTTCACAGTAATTTCTGTGAAGTTGTTCTGTTTTGAGATTGTTATTAATTAATAAATTAATTTTTATCTCATGCATGAGAACAGAGGGGTCTTCTTTGTTCACCCATATACACAACACCTAGAACAGATCTTAGCACATAATAGATATGCAATAAATATTTGTTGAATGAATGAGTTGGTCTGACTCTAGAACCTGAGTTATTAACTGCTATATATTTTTTCTCTTTGACAAATGATAAATGATGACTTATATTTGCTAATTTTCTCATTCCTACTTTTATAGGTCAGTTATAAATATTTCCAACTCTATTTTCAACATACTTGTACCCAAACTGAAAAAGTCACATAATTGTTTGATCTGAGCACAATGATCAATTACTTAGGAAAAAATATTCCTTAGGCACACTTGTATGAAATTAAAGAGAAGTCATTTGGTTAAATTTATATAATGTGCACACTTCCCTATTATTTGAAAGGATTTTCTGTAATTCCTTGAAATCTGAACTAAAGATTTTCTGGTGATAAAATAGTCCTTTATAAAAGTTGGTAATTTATTTGCAGGGAAATTGGTTCATTCATTTGCAGGGAAATTTGGCAATATCTTTCAATTTTAGAATGTTCCTATCAGCAATTCTACTTTTTAAAACTATGTCCTATTGAAATATTAGTACCCATGTTCAAAATCAGACATTGCAGCATTGTTCATAATAGTGAAAACTGTATTCAACTTAAATACTCATCAGTTGATACTATAATTGAACTACAGTATATGCATAATTTGATATACTATGCAGTCATTAAAATAATTGGAAAACCCATATATATTGACATGAAAATATATCTAAGATATAGTGAGAAAAACAAGGTGCAGAACACTCTGTTAAGTATGATTTTATTTTTGTAAAATAAAAAAAAAACTCTTTCACTGTTTTTATGGTGTGTGTGTGTAGATAAAGTGTATCAACTATACTTAAGAAACAAATTGAAAAAAAAAAAGAATTTGCTCAAAGTGGCACAGCTAAGTAGTTAGAACCAGGATTCACGCCCAGGTCTGTCTCATGAGCATGAGCGCTTAACTACGGTGCTGCCTCAGGCTATGTTCCTCCTTCAGTTTTCACGATTAGTCAGAATTCATCATAATTCAAAGGCATATCATCCTCTGAATTTATTCTATTCTCTTACAAACCAGTGATGTATAAGAGGAAGTGAGTATTTTTTTTTCAACTCTATTAGGGAAGTAATTACCCCTGTTTAGAAAAGTCAGTTTTGGTCCCATTAATCCTGAGAGGTGTGGGCATGGCATTAGCTCAGATTCTAGTCATGGATATATTAATAGTTACTTTCAGTGAATTCCCACGTCTGCTTTATGAGTATGTTCTAGAAAATTAAGTTACTCATGCCTAGGAGACAAACCTGGCACACTGAGGTGGTAAAAGGCCGAGGTCAATTTCTCATGGCTCAGTAAGGCATTGAATGGGGAAATGGAGCAAAGATATATAAAATGCAGTAGGGATGGACTTCAGGTATGATCCATATGCCTCACAAAGTGTAGACTAAATTGGAAAATTTTTTTTCACAAAACCCAGATTGTGTGGAGCATTTTATATGCAGGTATTTTTGAATCTAGGACCTCTATCTTGGATTCATCGGTCTGAACTCTGAACCACAGAGACCTTGGCATAGGTTGGCCTTAGAGTAACATGTTATATAAACAATAGTATGATTTCATGGAAAGTATAATAAGAGATAGCTGAATCTGTTAGTTTGTAAGGTAATAGAATGTATTAGCAATGTTTTTGTCTAGAAAATAATCTTCCACTCTTTTGAAACCTTTAAATAATGTTTCGGTTGGGGATCTAGTAGAAGACAGTTATTTTTTTGCAATTTATCCTTCATGCAGTATTAGTATAGCAGTATATAGTACCACAATTAAATAGAGTGAGTATATTTGATGAACAGATTTCTACTCATACTTTTTTCTAATTTTGTCAGTCTGGTTAGTATTGTGGTTTATTAATGGAAGGAGACAAGAAAAGTAGTAGATAAGTTTATAGTACACTTACTATGTATCTAACAAACATTTTGCTAAGTGCTCTTGCATGAAATGGCTCAGGTAAAGTACTAAAATGCTAAGTGTACTATATAAATCATTAGTAATGTTGTACAGATATGAATAGCATCTTGAAAACAGTGGTTTGTTTCATATTCTTCTCAATCTACCAAATTTTCCTTCTAAAAGCAACATTTATTTATGTTATATAACTGGCTAATCATTGTAAAATTCTTATGTATTGCTACATTTTGTCTGAAGTTACTGTTTATTTCAAAGACTAAATGTCCCTGGCTAATAATCTGTTGAGAGTAAAGAACAGAATTGACCTATGATAGAAACACCTAAAACATTTATGCTTATGTAGTTATCTAAATTGGACTCTGGTAGCATAGATGAATGAAGCCTTTAGCTTTTGTAGTAGATTGTTTTTCTGTGGCCTCCAATGACCTGCAGAATACATATGTACAGGCATATATACATACATATGTATATATAATTATATACATGTAATATATATAACATAAAGATATATGAATATATAAGGTAAATGTATTTTTTTAATATATAATTTAAATCTGGGCTGAACCTATGCCTTACTTTAACCAACAGAATACAGCAGACATAAACATGAAACTCTGCCAGTTCTGGGCCTAAGCCTTAATAAGGCATGAGAGTTTCTTTTTTAGTGCTCTCTGTGGCCAGCTGCCATGTGAAAACTTTGACTGCCCTGAGAGCATCATTAGAGGAGGAGACCCAACATAGCCATGTAGAGGAGGCACATGGAGAGGAATGAAGATGCTGCTTGGCTGTCCTAGCTGAGCTCCTGGGCACCAGCACAAGCTCCAGTGCCAATTGAAGAAATGGCCTCAGGCTAATGATCAGACCCAGATTACTGCCTATAGAATGTGGCATCAGAGGAAAAATTAGGTTAAGGGTGCAGGTGAAAAACTGATGAGTCTGGTAGACCCCCTCAATGACACTAAAGGGCTTATAAAAATCTAAAAGGTATGTCTTACAGACACTCTAGGTAAACACAGGGCTTCTTAGAATCTTTGGGGTGTGTTTCATCTAATTTACTGCCTAAAGTAGAGAGAAGTCTCTACTTTAAAGAAATTTGTGCGTGTGGCTTTTGTCTAATGGAGTAGATCATAGGAATGATAGAGTTGATGTCAGCGTTGATAAATAGGACCACAGTATTATAGATGAAGTAAATAGGAGTTTTATCAACTTGTATTAAAAGAGATAGACATATTTCAAGATGAAAGAGACTTCTGGACCTTCAGCTTCCTATGGGCAGAGGGAATCACACATAGGGCTATTTCTTTGGGGAAAAAAAGGATGCCTCAGAAAGTGGAGCCAAAGGCCAGACAGTGGAGCCAAGCGCAACAGAGATAGGTCTCCAGGAAGCAGTACTGAGCCCTGATCAAAGAATTGGGACCGTAGGCAGAAATGAAATAGCAGACACTTTTTGGTTATTCAGTGATACATGAGAAAGCACCCCAAAACTAGTGTTTTGACAAGGTTTCTCTCTCATAAGCCTGTAGGTTGATGGCTCGAATGGGAAGTTTCTCTCCCCCATATGACGTTACCTAGAGCTATAGTCATGGTGGCAGATTATTGATTCTGGAGTTCAGCTAGAGCTGTTTAGTGGAACAACTTGGCTGTCCTCCGTGTGACCTCTGCATGTGGCCTAGGCTTCTCACAGCATGATGACTGGGCTCCAGGAGAGCGCATTCCAAGGGCAAGTTTTGTGAGATGAAGGAAGCAACCTCCGGTTCTAATGGCTGGATTCAGATGTCCGAGAAGGTCTCTTCTGCCTTATTCTATTGCCAAGCAGTAGTAGGGGTAAGCCAGATTCAAGGCGAGAAGGGATAAATTCCATCTTTTGAGAGGTGGGCACATATGGAGTAGGAAGGAATTGATAGAAGTTATCTACCAACATTTATATGAAAAGTAATAATGAATTCCAATATTTGAAGCCCTTTCTGAAATAAGCATATCAGCTTTGGAAAAAAATATAAACCTGTGTATAACCAAAATAACAAATTAGATTGGTAATTTTGGCCCTACTCTTTAGATTCTAGGGCAACCCATTATCTATCTCAGTAAATTTTGAATTATGAGTGTCCTTTATGACTTATTGTTAACTTTTCCCTCTCATTACTCTTATTATTTTGTGTTAATTAAAAGTATTTGTTTATTATCAGCATTAATATATTCTTTACTTTTATTATTTTAATATTACCATTTCTTTCTTGAGTTAGGTGAGAATAGATTGGGACATTTCCCATTGCTTCCATGATTTTGAATAGTATTATTAAATTCAAACCCTCAAGGAATTAAGAATGAACAATATTTAGAAATATTTTGCTAGTACACTGTGAGGCTGGCAGTTTTATTTATTATTAAGTAGTACCTTTTGAGATTGTTGGTATTCAGCTGTTCAAAAGCAACTGTTCAGTTGGTGTTCATCTGAACACTGACTCATTGGGTTTGTAGTTTGACTTAATATAGTTGTAAAACTCTGTGTGTTTTATGAAAGACTAGTAAAGAGTTAGTTTTCAAATGAGGCATACAAAATGTGACAACAAAGCTAATAATTTATGCTTAAGTTCTCTTCTGTGGATAAGGAGACAGAGTACAGTGAAGGATATAAAGAGTTGGTATTGATTACTGAGTGCTTATGTTCCGTGCAGTATACTAAGTGTTTTACATTAACAGTCCCCTTAATTTTTATGACAAATCCACTATGTAAGTATTATCATTATTTCCATTTTTGAGATGGGAGAAATGGAGGACCAGACAAGCTATGTAATTTACCCAAGGTCACAAGACTAGAAAGTGGTAGAGCTGGGAACTGAGGCCAAGATTAATCTATATGTTGCATCCATTAGTTGGTACGACAGGGCATAATGACAGAATTGAGGGTTGACTGGCACATGATCTTACTCAGTGTGACACATCAGGTGATAAAAGAATAACAACAACTATCTGTATAGAATACCAAACACTTTGTATGCATTAACTCATTTGATTTTCACAGAAGCCCTGTAGAGCTAGTATTAGGGTCGCCTTTATTTATGCACAAAGTAACTGAAGGGTGCAAAGGTTAAATAACTTGCCCAGGCTCACATGCCCGGTAGATGGAGGAGTGTCTGGCTTCAGAGCTTGGCATCTTATCCGTTATGCTGTTTCACCTCAAATCCAATCTGCCGCCATTTATAGGTTTTCTACAAGAGCAACATAGTGTAGAGGAGAGGCTATAATGAAAAAGGTTTGTGTTAGGTGCTACTCACTTCCTTTCTCCTGTTTCTCCTAATATCCCTTCTGTCCAGGTGCCCACTACCTTCTGAACGCTCAAAACTGCCCAATAACATTACATTATAAATAAAATAGTGAGCACTTAATAAATATCTGTAGAAAAAATGAGTAAAATCCCCATTGGGATGAGCATTATTATATTTATATTTTATGGATACAGAAACTGAACTCCAGGAAACGAAATAATTGCTGACTCTTACTAAGTTTATTACTTGCAGAACCAGAGTTTCAGTTCATCTCTGATTTACTCCAATTTTTGAGTCTTCCGACCTTATTATATAAGTTTCCATATAATTCCTTTCCAGGACCTTCTCCTCATCAAAGCTTCAATTTAACACTTTCTTTCCTCATCTCTTTCCTTTTCCCATCTCCTTTCTGATCCCTGTGTCAAAATTTTCAACCCTCAGCTGGCTGAGTGAGCTCTTCTTGGAATCAAGGAGAAAGTAAACTGGGTGAACGAAATCCTAAGAGGGGAATGACTGGTATCAACAACAACAGCAGCAGTCATACAACTTACTCGGCACTTATGTACCATTGGATCCTCACGGTGGCCCCTTGGGCTAGGTCTTCTCACCCTATTTTATAGATGAGGAAACAAGATAGGTCTTGGGTAATCCTTGGTCCTCTCTGGCTATAAGCCATGCCATCCCAGAAACTGTTATTTTACAGTTTAAATTATTATCCTAGTCACCTCAAAACCCCTTCAATAGGAATGACTGGAAAAATCGGTGAGGAAAATAGCATTCTGACAACATGGAAAGGTTTTAAATTAGATCAGAGTTTCTTGATTCTGGCTGCACATAAGAATACTCTGGAGAGTTTCCAAGAAGTACCTAACCTCATCACAAACCAAGCAAATTAAAATCTCTTCAGTTAGAGCCCACAAGTGATCTTTTAAAAAGCCCTCCAAGCGATTCCAGTGTACAGCCAGGGTGAAGAGATATGTGTGTGAGAGGAGCTGTGTTCCACGTGTGAGTCATCCTCATGTCACCATATAGAATCATGGTGTTCACAGGTGGGTGCTCAACACATATGTGTAGATTGACTGACAGATCTTTGTTATCTGGAAAGATGTACATTGGAAAGCTCAAGTACTATATAGGTATATTATATGAACATGCATCCTTAGTAGTAGTCCCAAGTAGAAGGAACTTAAAATTATGCCTTAATTGTGGTAGTTGATCAAGTCAGAATTTTCTGCTAACCACTTTATTATTCCATTATTTATAAAATATATCTTTTAGTTCTGCTATCATGCACACCTTCTACATTCAGAAATGTTCTATGGTTGGGAGGAACGCCATTGATGTGGCACAGTGCGTGGCATTTGTAGTTGTTATGTTTCCTCCCCTCCCCTTCTCTTCTCTTACCTTCTTATACTTTCCCTGCCCTTTTTATCTCTTCCTTTCCCTACTCAACAGAAATTTGAGAAATACTAACAGAGCTGAAAGTGTTAATTTTGTAGCCTGAAAAAAAATGAGAGTGTGTTTTTGCCTTTTCTGTTTCTGTCTCTCTGCTTTCTCTTGAATCAATAAAATTATAAAGTAAGGAAGAGATCATTGATTATAGAGTTTGGTCCCCTGATTCTCAGGAAGTAAAAATCAGAAGTTTAATATCCCATTTTATGTGTTTAAATTTGACCTCTTTTCAAAAAGTGTTTGAAACTGCACTGAACATAACAACATTGCAGAAAATTAATAATATATAAAAGGCAAAGTTAAAATCTTGGAAAAGAGGATGTAGCAATATAACTATAGAAGCTTAGCAGAATTTTGTGAATGAGTAAGAAATTTCCTGTGGGCTTCCCGATAATGAAAACAAGAAACAGTTTACATGGTTGCAGGTAGCAGAAAGGAGGAAGTCTATAGCGATTACTCAGGGATAACAAGAAACTTCTGCTGTGAGACCTTATAGGGGACATTGTGTGTCATGACAGCAGCATCCTTGACTACAGTTTCACAACAAATACCAGAGTAGTTTCAGTATTTCTTTTCCTTGTAGTTGAAGACATAGCATTAAAGCCAAACTCAGTGAGGTGATCTTCAAAGCTGATACAGGATTTGAGCTTATCTTTATTACATATACATAGTTTCTTCTTTTATTTTTGTCATTTTCCCCCTTGCTTTTTTAAAAAAATTTTCTTTAATTCACAGTATAAATGAATGGGCTTTGTTTTTAACCTTACTACATCATTTTGTTTCCCCCACCAGTTAACTGCTTACTAAAAGAGAAATTTAGAACTTATTTTTAGCTGCTAGGGTCCTTTGGAGGCCTGAGGTCTGCCCTGTCTTGTTTGGCTTCTGTTTTTCCTTAATTGACACTTATTGATGGAGGAGAGGCTGACAGACTGTGTAGTTGTGCTGCAAGGAGGTAAGACCAAGACTCCCGTGTGTTGATGTTATTGGCCACAGGCAAGGCACACTTTTCCTCCTATGATTGTGCAGCTGCAAAAGTAATGGTGGAGTTCAGTGCAGCTAGAATATTAAAGTGGCAGGTATGGGTGTGATAGAGAAGCAAGAGGTGCTCTGCTTCTGCCAGTGAAATAAGCTAGCAGAGATTCACATTCTGAAAAGACTGTTGCCTGCATTTGGCGAGTTGTTTTAGCTGCATGTTCTGCTGCTTTTCCCTCGTCCTCCACACACCATTTGGGTTCTGAATCTGGACTGAAAGGAGAAGGCGATTGTTATCACGCAAAATCAGCTTGGGCAAACTTGAATTTCAGTTGTCTTTCTCATTTCCCTTTTGGCAGCAAACATTAATGCTTGAGGATACGCTGCCACTCATTTCTGGAAAACACCAAATATTTGGTTTTATCTGCATTCAGACAGAATCAGTTTCAAGTTGTTTCTGTAGATACTAAACATAAATATTTAGATAAAACAAGCTTCTAAATTGTGTAATTTACTCCATCATCTGGAATTATGATTTTTTCCCTATGGGAGACTGAAAAATTTATTGAACACCCACTTTTTAAAAGGCATTATAATAAATAGTAAGTGCAGAGTAGGGGGATACATTATAAATAATACACACGGGGATAGCCCACTGTAAACTTCCAGTAGAGTTGAGAAGTGAAAATATTAAATTAAATCAGTTAAATGATTTTAAAATAGAATGTTTTTAAAAGGCAAAATTATTCACTGTAATAAAAGTTGGACATGGATATTTTGGGGGTACCATGTAAAAAGAGTGTAATGAAGTTAGAGTAGATATTAAAAGAGACAATGTGGCTTGGTAGAGATGACTCAGTCAGGAAGGAGGTAAGTTAGGATCATGCTTTGAAAGTTGTCTTGCATTTTCTGAAAACTTCTTCAGATGGAGAACTTATGAGATAATAATTTTCATTACAATATTAAAAATAATCAATAAGTTAGTTTTAAAACATGAGACTCTGGCAAATGACTCATTTATTTCAAATATTTGAAGCATGGCAAAATGATTTTTTTGCTATTTTTATCTATTTAAAACTATTTTTTACTATTTAAAATGTGTTTTAATAGTGTATGATATATATATATATGTACATATACATGTCTATTAAAATACAAAATTTTGTTTATGACCCCAGTAAGTTTCTTGATGTTCACATAATACACTTTTTAATAATTAATTTTCTTTCAACTACCTTCCTCAAAAGTGTGGGTGTTCTTCATGTTTTATTTAAAGCATTATATTTTAACTTTACATTGTCAGACTTTTTTTATTTAGAAAGGGATTTTTGTCTATTTAAAACCTAAAATTCTGAAAGCAATGTACTAAGAAAATCTCTCTTCTGATCTTTTATATTTAAACATTTAAAAAGAAATTTTGAGTTTATTTTGGATTGTCTTTCCAACACTATTGTATTTATCTCTTAAGGCTTATGGTTTCTTTATTTTTAAAGGGATCTCTGGAACCTATATAAAAAAAAACTTGAAAAATGAATTGCCTCTTACGCACACAAAATAGCTCTTAATATTGTAGTCATACTTCATTTAGACATACTCCATGTCTAGATGAATGAGACATACTCCATGGGACAACTAAATAGTTGTGTGAGAAGATTCTCTTATGGTTTTTCATCTTTTTTATTCATATTGCTTCTCTCAAGAATCCATTTGTTGTCCATCTATCTGTCCAATCAATCACTGTTTCATTTGTTCAAGTACATATTAGGTATCTACAGTATTAAAGAGAGTAAGCCGGAGTCTGGATGGGTGAAAAGCTGCTCCACAAGTGAACAGGTCATGAGACATGACTCTGGGAGAAAAAGCAGGAAATGTTAATGTTAATTTCCATAAGGGTAAAGTAATGCACTTTAAGGACTTGCAGATAACAAAGAAAATTTCCAGCTTGTAGGAGGTGGAATGAATGCTTCAGAAATACTTTTTTCATTTAAGCTGATTTACTCAATGTTGTTGGTTTGTGTTTTGTTTGTTTTGATGAAGGAAAATGTTTTACTCCTTCGCATTTAGTAAAATGTGATAGAAGGTATCTGTTCTCAGCTCAAAATATCTAGGATATGCTTAGGTTTTTCAAGACATTTCCCATAGTTAATACTTTTCTTTTTTTGTAGTTAAAATACACATGTTGTTAAATATTCATTAAAATGACAAAGTTTGAGGAACTGTCTGCCCTCAAAGTCCATGTTCTTTCCTTTCCTTCTTAGTGAAGAAACCCTATTAGTTGCAATACTGCCATGTTTTTTGAAAAGTGTTTATTGTGATCTTTGCTGGTTTTCTTTCACTTAATTTTATAACACATTATTTTCAGAGCCAAAATCAGTAAAGGCTTGGAGGATTTAAAACGTGTTAGTCCAGTAGGAGAGACATACATCCATGAAGGACTAAAGCAAGTAAGTTCTTTTATGAGTATGGGAGAGAGTATCTTGTGATGAAATAATTATAACTCTAGTTAAGCTCAAAGATCTCATTACATATTTATCTTAAAAAATATTTTTAAAATGCTTTTAGTTGTTCTAGGGATGCGACTGATAGAAAACATTATTCACTGTGGAGATAAGAAAAGTTTGGATGGCATTTTGCCTTTCAAGGAATTTTTCATTTTTGTCTGTGGTTACATTCAGACTAGCCAACCAAAGCTAAAAATCTGTATCTTTTAAACCCAATAGTAACTACTCTTAATGTGAATATATGTGTATTCAAATAACGTAGTTAATGCAAAATATCCTGTTTTAAAAGCCAGTCCATAATATTTCGATTTTGTCAGACTTAAAAATTCAGCTTGATGGAACATGCTGATTAAAAGTTAAGATTAAATTGTGAACTGGATAATTATTCTTCATTTTCAGGCAAATGAACAGATTCAGAAAGCAGGCTTAAAAACCTCCAGCATTATCATTGCTCTGACAGATGGTAAGTTGGACGGTCTGGTGCCATCATATGCAGAGAAAGAGGTGAGTATTGAACTGAAACTGTTCTTTACGCCCCAGTGTGCTTTGCTGTGTGTCTCTGCAGGTATAGCTTGATATCTGAATAACTCATCTTTCTCCCTCTCTCCTTCTCCACTGCCCCCACCACCATAGGCTAAGATATCCAGGTCACTTGGGGCTAGAGTTTATTGTGTTGGTGTCCTTGACTTTGAACAAACTCAGGTGAGTACAGCAGATCTGCAAACTATAATCTAACTTGCATAATTGTCTTGAGGATAGCTTATCAATTTTTTTTTCACAGATGACTTACTATAACCGTAATCACTTGTTAAAGATTTTCTGTAAAAATAGCTGTATGTTTTGATCTCTGCATTAATAATGCCTGGTGTTGGTAGATTTCCTTACTGAAAATGAAACTGTCAATTTCTTGAACATTTATTTGGTATAGAAGAACTAATAAAGGACAAGCATTTGAATTAAAGTAATATGAATACTCCTTTAATTCAATTGACAAGACTATTATGACAATCTTATTTAGGTGCTTTAATTCCATTTAAAACTAGACTCAGGAGTACAGGGATTTGGGAAGTCTTTTTAGGGGGACTTTTTAACAATTTTCCTTACAAAAAAACAATTTTTTCATGAGGTTTTGAGCGTATAGGTATGAATTATTTTTTCCACTCACAAAATGATTTTATATTTAAATTTTGGGTTGATTATGACTAAGATTCCTGTGTCTCCTGACATTTTTAGCTAGTAGAGCTTTGCACTGTTTTGGAATTGAAACTTGAGTCCAGTGTAGAGGGGCTGAGGCTGATCTCAGCTCATTTCATTGTGCTCCGTTTAGGGCAACACTTGCACTGTCGCCTTCAGTTCCTTGCAGGCTACACTGGTGAATTAATCCTGTGGTATAATTTTTCAGTTGAACATAACTGAAATATAATGAAGTGTATGAAGTGTCTTATGTCTCAAGCCCCCCTTAATTAAATTTCCTTCTTTTTCTGAAGCTTGAAAAAATTGCTGATTCCAAGGAACAAGTTTTCCCTGTCACAGGTGGATTTCAAGCTCTTAAAGGAATAATTAATTCTGTGAGTATTTATTTCTAGGGGGGTGGGAAAAGCTCATCATTTTAGATATATTTTAAAATGTAAGAAGTTAATCTTGATATCCTGTTTAGGTGGTCCTTATCTTGAAGAAAGAGATTAAGAAGTTTGTGTGGTATTACAAGCACAGTGTAGTTCTAAAGACCTGGATTTTGTTGTCAGATTTGGTATTGATTCTTACAAATTGAATGCTGTGAGCCTGGGTTTGTGATTTCAAGTTTAAGATTTTCATAAACAGTCTTAGACACTTCTGCTCTTTGAGTGTGGAGCTCCTCACTGTCTTGATATCTTGAAAGTTTTATAGGCTTCATGGAAGTGTAAAATAAAAGTTTGGATTGCAATGTATGATTGCTCCCTCTAAATGCGGTATTTCTTAGCTATCCGTGAGGCAACTTGATCCAGAGGCTGAGGAGTTGACTGCTCTTGTTGTTCTTTCCATTTTAATGATTAATAGTTTCACTGAAGCTCATAACATTTCTGTTTGGAATTCAGTTGAGTTGTCTCTGGTGATCGTTAGAATCCGAGCTATCCTAAACAGGGTATAGGCAAGTGGAGTGATGAAATGCAAAGTAGAACTCCTGGGCTTTCACAGCTGAGGTTTATGTTTCATTTTACTGCCTTTTGCTAGAAGCACTAGGAACAGTTGCTATTAAGTATTTATGATATTTTGGTAAACACCATCCTAAAATGGAAGTGAATAATATATATTCTCTAAGCCAAAGCTTTTCCTTTAATCTTTAGGTATTTATTGAAGGGGAAAAAAAATCTCTCAGGTTCTTCTGACATTTGGTTCTTGCATTTAGAATTTCTCTTTAAAGATCATGTTTTTTAGAAACACAGAATGAGGGTTATTGAATTTGTTTTTAGTAACAGGCAAGCCTTCCCACGCCTAGTTAATGGAGCTTTTCAGAGAAAAATGTACATTTTGTTTCTATCACAAATCAGTACTTTGAGTGGACAGGTCAAATGTAAATGCACAATGGAGATTCAATTATTTTAGGAGTTTACATATATTACTGTGTTTAGTTTTTAGGAAAAAAATTACAATGCAAAAAATTGTAAACATTTAAAAAAATTTTTTATTAAGGTATTATTGATACACACTCTTATGAAGGTTTCACGTGAAAAAACAAAGTGGTGACTACTTTTACCCATATTATCAAGCCCCCACCCACACCCTAATGCAGTCACTGTCCATCGGTGTAGTAAGATGGCACAGATTCACTTTTGCCTTCTCTGGGCTACACTGTTTTCCCTGTGACCCCCCACATGTCTACTAACCATCATCCCCCTGAATCCCCTTCTCCCTCCCTCCACACCCACCTTCCCATACCCCTCCCCTTTGGTAACCACTAGTCCCTTCTTGGAGTCTCTGAGTCTGCTGCTATTTTGTTCCTTCAATTTTGCTACATTGTTACACTCCACAGATGAGGGAAATCATTTGGCACTTGTCTTTCTCTGCCTGGCTTATTTCACTGAGCATATCCTCCAGCTCCATCCATGTTGTTGCAAATGGTAGGATTTGTTTCTTTCTTATGACTGAATAGTATTCCATTGTGTGTATGTACCACACCTTCTTTATCCATTCATCTACTGATGGACACTTAGGTTGCTTCCATATCTTGGCTATTGTAAATAGTGCTGTGATAAACATAGGGGTGCATGTGTCTTTTTGAATCTGAGAAGTTGTATTCTTTGGGTAAATTCCAAGGAGTGGGATTACCGAGTCAAATGGTATTTCTATTTTTAGTTTTTTGAGGAACCTCCATATTGCTTTCCGTAATGGTTGAACTAGCTTACATTCCCACCAGCAGTGTAGGAAGGTTCCCCTTTCTCCACATCCTTGTCAGCATTTGTTGTATTTAGTCTTTTGGATGGTGGCCATCCTTAGTGGTATGACATTATATCTCATTGTGGTTTTAATTTGCATTTCCCTGATGATTAGTGATATGGAGCATCTTTTCATGTGTCTGTTGGCCATCTGAATTTCTTCTTTAGAGAATTGTCTCTTCATATCCTCTTCCCATATTTAATCGGGTTATTCGCTTTTTGGGTGTTGAGGTGTGTGAGTTCTTTATATGTCATTTACAGTTATATTCTCCCATACTGTAGAATACCTTTTGTTCTGTTGATGGTGTCCTTTGCTGTACAAAAGCTTTTTAGTTTGAGGTACTCCCATGTGTTCATTTTTGCTTTTGTTTCCCTTGTTCGAGGAGATGCATTCAGGAAGAAGATGCTCATGCTTATATTCAGGAGATTTTTGCCTATGTTGTCTTCTAAGAGTTTTATGGTTTCATGACTTACATTCAGGTCTATGATTCATTTGAGTTAACTTTTATGTATGGGGTTAAACAATAATCCAGTTTCAGTTTCATTCTCTTGCATATAGCTGTTCAGTTTTGCCAACACCAGTTGTTGAAGAGGCTGTCATTTCTCCAAGTGTATGTCCATGGCTCCTTATCATATATTAAATTGACCATATATGGTTGGGTTTATATCAGGGCTGTCTAGTCTGTTCCATTGGTCTATGGGTCTGTTCTTGTGCCAGTACCAAATTGGCTTGATTACTGTGGCTTTGTAGTAGAGCTAGAATTTGGGGAGCATAATTCCCCCACCTTTATTCTTCTTTCTCAGGATTGCTTTGGCTATTTGGGGTCTTTTGTGGTTCCATATGAATTTTAGAACGATTTGCTCTAGTTCATTGAAGAATGCTGTTGGTGTTTTGATAGGAATAGCATTGAATCTGTAGATTGCTTTAGGCAGGGTGGCCATTTTGACAATATTAATTCTTCCAATCCATGAGCACAGGATGTGTTTCCATTTATTGGTATCTTCTTTAATTTCTCTCATGAGTGTCTTGTAGTTTTCAGAGTATAGGTCTTTCACTTGCTTGGTTAGGTTTATTTCTAGGTATTATATTTTTTTCATGCAATTGTGAGTGGAATTGTTTTCCTGATTTCTCTCTCTACTAGTTCATTGTTAGTGTATAGGAATGCCACAGATTTTTGAGTATTAATTTTGTATCCTGCAACTTTGCTGAATTCAGGTATTAGATCTAGTACTTTTGGAGTGGATTCTTTAAGGTTTTTTATGTACAATATCATGTCATCTACAAACAGGGACAGTTTAACTTCTTCGCCAATCTGGATGCCTTTTATTTCTTTGTGTTGTCTGATTGCTGTGGCTAGGACCTACAGTACTATGTTGAATAGAAGTGGGGAGAGTGGGCATTCTTGTCTTGTTCCCAGTCTTAAAGGAAAAGCTTTCAACTTCTCATGTTAAGTATAATGTTGGCTTTGGGTTTGTCATATATGGCCTTTACTATGTTGAGGTACTTGCTCTCTATACCCATTTTGTTGAGAGTTTTTATCATGAATGGGTGTTGAATTTTGTCAAATGCTTTTTCGGCATCTATGGAGATGATCATGTGTTTTTTGTCCTTTTTGTTGATGTGGTGGATGATGTTGATGGACTTTCAAATGTACTATCCTTGTATCCCTGGAATAAATCCTACTTGTTCATGATGGATGATCTTTTTGATGTATTTTTGAATTTGGTTTGCTAATATTTTGTTGAATATTTTTGCATCTGTGTTCATCAGGGATATTGGTCTGTAGTTTTCTTTTTCTGTGGTGTCTTTGCCTGGTTTTGGTATTAGAGTGATGCTGGCCTCATAGAATGGGTTTGGAAGTATTCCCTTTTCTTCTACTCTTTGGAAAACTTTAAGGATCATGGGTATTATAAATGTTTGATAAAATTCAGTGGTGACGCCATCTGGTCCAGATGTTTTGTTCTTAAGTAGTTTTTTGATTACCAGTTCAATTTCATTGCTGGTAATTGGTCTATTCAGATTTTCTGTTTCTTTTGGGGTCAGCCTTGAAAGGTTTTATTTTTCTAGAAAGCTGTCCATTTCTTCTAGGTTATCCAGTTTGTTAGCATATAATTTTTCATAGTATTCTTTATTAAGCCTTTGTATTTCTGTGGTGGCCATAGTGATTTTTCCTTTCTCATTTCTGATTCTGTTTATGTGTGTAGACTCTTTTATCTTGGTAAGTCTGGCTAGGAGTTTATCTATTTTGTTTATTTTCTCGAAGAACAAGCTCCTACATTCATTGATTCTATTGTTTTATTCTTCTCAATTTTATTTATTTATGCTCTAATCTTTATTATGTCCCTCCTTCTCCATACTTTGGGCCTCATTTGTTCTTATTTTTCTAGTTTCATTAATTGTGAGTTTAGACTGTTCATTTGGGATTGTTCTTCTTTCCTGAGGTAGGCCTGTATTGCAATATACTTCCCTCTTAGCACGGCCTTTGCTGCGTCCCATAGATTTTGCAGTGTCGAATTATTGTTGTCATTTGTCTCCATATATTGCTTGATCTCTGTTTTTATTTGATCATTGATCTATTGGTTATTTAGGAGCATGTTGTGAAGCCTCCATGTGTTTGTGGGATTTTTTGTTTTCTTTGCATAATTTATTTCTAGTTTCATACCTTTGTGGTCTTAGAAACTGGTTGTTACAAGTTCAATCTTTTTTAATTTACTGAGGCTCTTTTTGTGGCCTAGGATATGATCTATTCTTGAAAATGTTCCATGTGCACTTGAGAAGAATGTGTTTTCTGTTGCTTTTGGGTGTAGAGTTCTGTAGATGTCTGTTAGGTCCATCTGTTCTAATGTGTTGTTCAGTACTTCTGTCTCCTTAGTTATTTTCTGTCTGGTTGATTTGTCCTTTGGAGTGAGTGGAGTATTGAAATCTCCTAGAATGAATGCATTGCATTCTATTTCCCCTTTTAATTCTGTTAGTATTTGTTTCACCTATGTAGGTTTTCCTGTGTTGCGTGCATAGATATTTATAATGGTTATATCTTCTTGTGTGATTGACTCCTTTATCATTATGTAATGTCCTTCTTTGTCTCTTGTGACTTTCTTTGTTTTGAAGTCTTCTTTGTCTGATACACATACTGCAACTCCTGCTTTATTCTCCCTATCAGTTGCATGAAATATCTTTTTCCATCCCTTCACTTTTAGTCTGTGTATGTCTTTGAGTTTAAAACAAGTCCCATGTAGGCAGCATATAGATGGGTCTTGTTCTTTTATCCCTTCAGTGACTCTATATCTTTTGATTGGTGCATTCAGACCATTTACATTTAGGGCGATTATGGATCGGTATGTACTTATTGGCATTTCAGGCTTTAGGTTGGTGGTTGCCAAAGGTTCAAGGTTAAGTTCCTTACTGTCTAAGAGTATAACTTACCTCCCTTAATATGCTATTACAAACACAGTCTAAAGATTCTTTTTTTCTCCTCCTTTTTCTTCCTCCTCCATTCTTTATATATTAGGTATCATATTCTGTACTCTTTGTCTATCCCTTGATTGACTTTGGGAATAGTTAATTTAATTTTTCAGTTGCTTAGTAATTAACTGTTCTACTTTCTTTACTGTGGTTCTATTACCTCTGGTGACAGCTATTAAACCTTAGGAATAGTTCAATCTATAGCAGTCCCTCCAAAACACACTATAGAGATGGTTTGTGGGAGGTAAATTCTCTTAGCTTTTGCTTATCTGGAAATTGTTTAATCACTCCTTCAAATTTAAATGATAACTTTGCCGGATAAAGTTTTCTTGGTTCAAGGCCCTTCTGCTTCATTGAATTAAATACATCATGCCACTCCCTTCTTGACTGTACAGTTTCTATTGAGAAGTCTGATGATAGCCTGATGGGCTTTCCTTTGTATGTGATCTTATTTCTCTCTCTGACTGCTTTTAATAGTCTGTCCTTATCCTTGATGTTTGCCATTTTAATCACTATATATCTTGGTGTTGTCTTCCTTGGGTTCCTTGTGCTGGGAGATCTGTGCACCTCCATGGCCTGACAGACTGTCTCCTCCCCCAGACTGGGGAGGTTTTAAGCAATTACTTCCTCATAGACACTTTCTACCCCTTTTTCTCTCTTCTTATTCTTCTGGTACCCCTATAATGCAAATATTGTTCCATTTGGATTGGTCACACAGTTGTCTCAATATTCTTTCATCCTTAGAGATCCTTTTTTCTCTCTGTGCCTCAGCTTTTTTGTATTCCTCTTCTCTAATTTCTATTTAATTTATTGTCTCCTCCATCATATCTAATCTGCTTTTAAAACTTTCCATTGTATGTTTCATTTCTCATACTGTGTTCCATAATGATTGGATCTCTGACTGGAATTCCTCCCTGAATTCTTGAATATTTTTCTGTACCTCTGTGAGCATGTTAACAATTTTTATTTTGAAATCCCTTTCAGGCAGATTCATGAGGTCCATTTCATTTGAATCTTTCTCAGGGGTTGTATTCATATTTATAATTTTACTTTGAACCAGGTTCCTTTGGCATTTCATATTTGTATCTGGTGCCCTCTAGTGCCCAGAATCTCTACTCTCTGGAACTGCTCAGCTCCTGAAGCAATGTTGGGGGTTGCAGGGGAGTGGTATTGGTTCCTGGGGGGTGGAAGGAGCTGTTCCCTGCTTTCCAGCTGCTGTGCCTGTCTCCACTGCCAGAACCAGTGGACCGAGCACACAGGTATAAGCCTCTATGCTTTGCCTTTGTAGTTGCTGTAGACAGGGCTTCCCTCTAGCTGGCTTAATGCCAGGATAGGGTTTGCTGGTTTGCAAGCCAGGTGGGGCTGGCTGGGAGAAAGGCACAGTAGGCTGCTTATCACGGAGGTGTCCTTGGAGCTCTGTAGTCAGTCAGAGAGCTGGAGCTCCTGAAGAATGCGAAAGTTCTCAACCTGCTGGGCAGAGTGCACCCAGACAATTTTGTCTACCTGTCCTTTCTCCTGAGCAGTAAACTCTGTGCAGTCCTTGCCCCTTTAGCAGCCCTCTTCCTAAGGGCTTCCTTGTTAGGAAGTCTCTCAGACTGTCCACCTTTCTTTTGTCCCAGAGCAGCCAGATATGGATCCCTACTTTCCACAAGCAGCTGGAATCTCAGTCTCTCCAGGTATTCTGCCTGTCTTAGATATCCAACCCCCTAATCATGAGAGTACCATGAAAACACCATGAAATGTAGGTTTGTGCTCTTAGATCAGATCTGCAGAGTAAGGTATTCAGCAGTCCCAGGCCTCCACTCCCTCCCCGGTCTGTTTTTCTTCCTCCCACTGGTGAGCTGGCATGGGGGAAGGGCTTGAGTCCTGCTGGGCCATGGCTTTAGTATGTTACCGTGTTCTGTGAGGTTTATTCTTTTCTCCAGGTGTATGCAGTCTGGCACAGTCCTCTTTCCTGTTGCTCTTTCAGGATTAGTTGTATTAAATATATTTTCATATCATATACGGTTTTAGGTGGAAGCCTCTGTCTCACCTCTCATGCTGTCATCTTTCTGTAAACATTTTTATATAAGAATTCAAGATAAATACTCCATAACTCTGATTTGTTTTAAAATATAGGAAAATTGATAGTGCAGAAAGGAATGAAAATTTGACCCTATGAGGAACAAATCAGTGGGTTGTATTTTAAATAGAATTTTATTGTGCTTTGGAATTTGTGATTATTTTCATAATTATACTGTGAAAGAGAAGAGACTTCTCTAGGTTATTACCTTTGGAAAAATTTCTTTGTATATATAAAAGGTTTAAATCAAAGTTCTCTATGTGACTAATTGGATTTTCAGAAGTCTCTTTTTATGAGTTGTGATTACAGATTTCTCATTCAAGAAATTAATAGGTGACCAGAGGAGATGAAGTTTTTGTTTTATTTTATTTGTTAAATTTTACTTACTTTACTTATATTAGGGAAACTTTAGAATGGAATTTCTAACTAGTCTTTCTTGCCTGAAGTTCCTGATGGACTTAAGTTTGAGTAAGTTACATTGAAAGAGTGTGAGATTAGATTTCTGTTAACTTAGCCACAGATTGCAAATGCAGCCTCTTGAGTTTCATCTTGAGGACTGATGGGTGTAGCTTTCACCTCAATATAGTTGAACTTCAGCTAATTTGTCACAAAAGGAGGAGTAAGTTATCTTCAGGGAAGCCCACCTCTGGGAAGACTCAGCCAGTAATGTGGCAGAGTTGACAGGCAGACAATGGAGCCATTACAACCACAGTTGATCTCACTGATGGTTGAGAATTTTATCATCATGAAAGCTTGGGATTTTTTGTCCACTTTGTAGAAATCAAGGCAATTCAAGGAGTTTACTTCTCTTTTAAGCAGAGATTGCTCCATCCCAGAAAATATACAAAAGCTATAATTCTGCCTCAAATTTGAAATGCACTTACAAAATACCATCTTAATCTTAAAAAAATTTATTTGGTATTTAAAATAAGTACAGTGTATCTATTTCAGGGTAGGGGCAGAGAGAAGAGAATATCCCTCTATCCCTTATGATTTACCAGACTAATGACAAAATTATGCTGTGAGATATATATGTACACAAAGCTAAGCAAATGGAAGAAATCAGAAAATTGAAATCTTTCATATGTTTGGTATTTTGAAAACAAAATTTTGCTAAATTGATAGATAATTTATTTTTCCTTCTGGAAGTTATTTAAATACATCTGGCCTTATTAATTATCAGTATATTAATTTATCTGAAGTTAATCTTTAATTGAGAAAACTTGATAGCATAGTTTTATTGTTTTCTTTGTCCTTCCTCCTTTACCTACTAAAATCTAGTGACCTAGATGGTCTGGTCCCTTTACTATATAAGATTTCACATTTTGTTAAGACCTTGTCTAGAATCAGTGTCTTAATCAGGAAGGATTTAAATACAATGTGATTGTAGTTAAAGAAACTGTAGTAGTTCTTTTATAAATTCAAAAGTAAGGGACTGAAAAAGGCCTTTGTTATGAACATTTTGCATGTTAACAAACTTAATACTTTTTCTAAAATTTATTTGATTAAGAAACTAATTTTAATGTTATTTTAATTTGGAGAGAAATATGTCAGAATTTTTTTATTTTTATTCAGGCAAATATGTTATGTAACCATTTTTGGAATACTGGTTTACTCTCCGGTATTAATTAGCATATGTCAAGGTTCAGAATGCATTATTATCTCAAGTAGCTACTTGTGAAAAGCTTTACCTATTTTTCATCCTTCTTTTCCCATTCCTTAATTTATTCTTTCACTTACTTATTTATTGAGCTTAGGGCATAGTGTTACATTTGGAAGATGGGACACAAACTTAAATAAGACAAATTCCCTTTTCTGAGGAGTCTTGCAAATAATGATGATTCAAGGCTTAGAATATGATGGTCCCCTGCAAGAATTACTAAGTGTGGGGATTTGGAGGAGGGAAATTTCAGTGAGTCACTCTATGTGTAAAAAGGAATCCTATAATACAGTTTGTGTTAAAATGACAATATGGCTATAGTTTTAAGTCGCAGAAGGATGGGATAAATAAGTTTGTTTATGTGAAGTCATGGAAGGCTTTTTGTGCTGGGATTTGAATTGTTTTCTGGCAACTGGAGTAGATTTAATTAAAAACAAGGAACACAGAACTTCAGAAACATCCTGATTGTGTGCCTGAGTGCCTCAGGCACAGTAGCTTGGCTTGAATTATGGAAGAATATGGGGGTAAACATTGACAGGTAGACTGGATCCAGATTATGGAGACCCTCAAATGTTTGGATGGGGAATTGGCATTTATTTCATAAATAATCAGGGAACAATGGAAGTTTAATTTAGAGTATGAGATATGTAAGATGACAGTGAATGTTTAGGAAGAATACCCTTATGGTAATATGTAGGATGATTTGGAAGATGGAAAGGTGTGTTATCAGTCTCTTCTAATGGACCTTGTGAGGCATGGTAAAAGGAAACCGAATATAGTGGAGACAATATGAGACTGGGAATAGGAAGACCTGAGTGTAAGTTCCAACTCTGCCACTGAGTACCCATGTCATTTTGTGTACGTCCTATAATGTAATCCGCCTGAGTTTTAAAATTCTCATCAGTCAAATGAGGATAATAATATCTTTCACTGGGTTGTTGTGTGAATTAATGAGATAATAATTAAGAATGATCTGATTCAGAAAGACTGGGCTTTAAAATGTTCAGTAGGAAGCTAGGGTTGTTGATCTGTCTGTAGGGCAGTCCACCGAAAGAGATGGCTAACATCCTAAATGATAAATGACTTAGACCTAAAAGTGCATGGCATTGATACGTGAGAGGATCAGTCTATCAAGTGGGTCATAACAAGGATTTGTAGATGATTTGGCTACCGAAAGCCAAATATTTGGATGTGCCCAAGTTCCAAATCCTCAGGACACTGAACTAGGACCCAGCCAATAACTGGGAAAGGAGACTCAATATTCTCATGACAAAGCTATGTATAATTTTACGATACTGCATTCAGAAAAGAGCCCCGGTTCCTGTGGAGGAACTGGTAGTGCTAATTTGTAATTCAGAATAGAACCCTAGTTGTTACGGCGGAAACTGCATCCCCAGTAAACCATAGTTTCTTAAGGCTTCTTTCAGCCGCTGGGATTCTAGGTATTCCACAATCAAACTAGGTCAAGGGCCATGAGGAAAGGACCTAATAAACTCTCTGCCCTGGTCAGAATCATGTCAGGAGCAGGTGGGGCTGAACCTCCAGGTCTAAAACTATTCTCTTGCTGTGCCAGCCTCTGAAGGCCCTGGCAAATATTAGCTAGAAAGTACTAGTTGCTGTTATTATTGTGATAGCAGTGAAACTGGAAATGAAAGGTGAATTGGGAAGCTTTAAAAAGTTAATAGACCCTGAGCGCTCACTGGATATGGGATGAAAAGGACAGAGAGGGGAGTCGTGTGTAACTTGGGCATTCTGCCCTGACTAATATGAAGAATGGGAAGGAGAGAGAATGAAAGACGTTTTTACAGAGGGGCCCTATGTGTTAGAGTGCAAAGTGCAATGGGGCAGAGGGGCAGAGAGAGGAGTTGACTTCAGCCTGGGAAGAAGTCCCAGTGGGACGTCCCTTAGGGAAGAGGATGTCCAGTAAATGTTCAAGTCAGGAAACTTCAGAATTGAGTCATTGTTCCTCTTGTTCTTTCCTCCCTCCCGCTGCCCACAAACACAAGGATATACTTCTTCTATTTTCCACTTTAGATTATCTTTAAGCTTTTAGAATATTAAGCAACTATTTTTGGTTTCTTGGAAAGGTGATTGCAGGACTATTATTTAAAAATGAAATTTTATTTGTACTGATATCAGACTGACATGTGAGTACCATGTGGGTTCCAGTTCAATGTTTTATAATGCAGTGCTATGCAAGAAAATATTAAAAATAAACTAAAACTACAGATTGGTGAATAATATGGAAAGAATAAAAATAAAAATGCTCTGTGGGAAACCCCCACTTCCTCCTTTTATTCTAAAAATTAAACCATGGGATGTTTTACTCCTTGCATTCCACAATTTTATTTTTTGATAGAGTACCTCAGAAAGTATTAAACAGAAGAGATAAATCAGTTGTGAATCTGGCTTTATAAATAACTCTGATCCAAAGGAATTTAGAACACTACTTCCAAGGTGTCGGCCGCTAACTCCAGAGTTCCTAAGGGGGAAGTATAGGAGCATAAATAGGAAAGGAGAGATCACCTGTATGTGTAAGACATTTAAATAAAACTGTAATAGATTGTTAATATAGGGAAAAAGTCCAGTATACATTTCAAAAAGTAACTTCATTCATACTGCTGGGCTTAGAAACTTCATTTGACCTTTGGAGCCAAACTGTTTTTCTCAGTAATGTCTATTATTATTATGGGTTTTTTTAAGTATCTAAGAAAAGTGTCTAAACTATGTTTTAATGGAATGAGAGGACACTGCAAAATCATCTTCTCCGTAGGCAAATCATTTTCATAGAAGAGGGTATCTAATAAACATTCTGATAAGACCTTAACTTAAGTGATTTTACAGGTTCTACTGTGAATGTTGACTGCTTAGTTGTAGAAATCTCTATTTATAAAATCCTGGTCTGATGAAAAACCTTAAGTCTGAGCTAACTGTAAAGATATATTCACAGAAAAAAACCCCAGACTGCTCAGGCTTACTCAAAATTGGAAATCAGTTTCTAGGACTCCCTTTTTAAAAAGGACTGGCTATAATGTGAGACTCACAATAAACCAGATTCTTCTGGGCTTCTCTTTATCCAAGGATCTTTAGTACTGAATGTAGATGACATAGCTCATTATAACACCTTTCACATTAATGGTAGGAAGGGTGGATCTGTATTTCCCCTATCCTTTTCTTTGCCTTATGTCTAATATAATGTAAGGCAAGTAGTCATTGCTTAATTCATATTTACCAATGAATGAATAAGTAAAATCCATGCGTCTTGAAAATATTGTTGTGTTTTTAAAATATAGTCATGGTGTATTTAAGCATGAAAATAATCATCCCCCCGTTTTTTTGGCCAGAAATACTTTATATTTTGAATTGACTTCTGATTCCATATAACTGATTTCATCCTCTTATTTATATCCTACTATATTAAGACTTTTGGTTACAAGTGACAAAAACCAAATTCATACTAGCTTAAGAAAAAAGAAAAAGAAATTTACTGGCTTATGCAACTGAGTGGTCCAGAGGAAGAAATGGCCTCAGGTAAGTTGGAGCCTGGGAATCAGTCCATGTTTTCAGGGACTTCTCTCTTCGTAAATTTTGCCTATGATTCTATTTGTCTCACTGTCTGCTCGCTCAGATGAGTGTCAGATGGAGGTGATTGCCGAAGGTTTCAGGCTTACGTGGGTCTCAGTGAGCAAGCCCATTGGAAAGAGAGAGTCATTGTCTCTACGCATCAGGGTGCTTAGCTCTGGATAAGGACTCTGACTCAGTTGTGTCAAGTGCTCATTCCTGCAACAATTACGTTGTCAGCATATTTGGACCAACCTGATAACGTGCCCATGACAAGAGGCTGGAGCAGATGGAAGGAAGAAGGCACTGTGATCAATAGCCTCGCTATGATCACATGGAGTGGAGAACAATTTTCCCAATAAAAAGGGAAAAATGTTCATAGACATGTAAAGGTGAAAAAGTGTTCTGGATAGGAAAAAATAACTATTAGAATCCACTATATTCAAATGCATTTAAAATATTTTTGACATATATTCTAATAAGGCACTGGAGTATTCCAATTAACTCAAAAATACAAATAGAAAATTTGCTTTAAGTTATTCTTTTTGTTTACTGAAATTTTATAATCTTATCTTGACATCCATTGTCCAACACTCTATTTGCATTTGCATGATAGTTTTACTTCCTAAAAACATTATTCTTTTCTTTTTTCTAATTTAAGGAAATAAAATCTTCTTCAAATAAATAATTAGGGCTTTGTGATATTTCGTGAGAAAACTACATTGGTGGCATTGGGTTATATAGCCAAAATTAAGTGCCAAACATTTGTTTCACTAATCTCTTGAGCTGTAAAAGGAGATGACCTTCAGAGGCTTACCTGTTTTTGAAAGTAAATTCAGTTGATCAGAAGGACATTGAAAAGGAGGATAAAATGGTTATTATGGCTAAATGTAGCATTAGTGTAAATTATAATGGGTAAATGCATGATTTCTCATTTATATCTCATTTTTCCCCCAAATACAATAATTCCTCATTTATTAGGAAGACTTTTTAAAATATCTACTGTGTTCAGGAGAATTTTCTGGTGTTGGGTTACAAAGATGGATATGATTTTTCTGAACATCAGAGTGGCATGTTGACACTCGATTTCTTTAGCTTCTGAAATAAATAGTGCGTTTATTATTACTTTATCCTATAATTTCAATGTACTTTTCATGGAAAGTCTATTCACCCTGTAAGAAAACATTAAATGACTATTCTGAGTTTATGCTGACTGAAAGAAAAGAAAGGCAGATAAATGTTTGTTTCAAATCACAATCCATGTTTGGTATGTTTCTCAGTTGCAGTGAGAAAAAGAAGGCCTGCTAATATAATTTGTTATGAAAATTGAATTGTGAGATGTGGAGGAAGTTCAACATCATTTGTTTTTTGTTTTCTTGATTTGTGATAAGGGCATATTTTCCCCAATAGTATAGTCAGAATTATTTATCTGTTATGTTTGGATTTGACAAGAGTAAAAGGCAATGATTATAACTTACATTTTTCCCTAGATTTTTTAGATTAAGAGTTTGTTTGGAAATGTGTCATTTGTGCTTACACTGCTCGTTTGCTTACAAAGGAAGAGAGAATCCATATTTAGAAATGGGTCAGGACAGCACACACTGTATTGAGCAACTGATATTTTGAAGCTCCAAATTTTTAAAGAATGAACTCAACCAAACCACATAGTTAGGAATTACAATTAGTTTTCATTGAAGTATTACCTCTTAAAGAAAAGTATATTTGATAGAGATGTTTGCCAAGCCAGAAAGAAAATAAAAATTACGTATCTGAATATTGAAAGGTAAAAAGCAAACGAGATAGTGAGAAACACCTTTCTAATTGTTTTAGCTTATTTTATGTACATGTATGGCTAATTAAAAGTTTTGCTGAGACCTTTGGAACTAATGCTGTTCAGTGATTTTCCTTATAAGATTTAAACTTGGAATCCTTCATATTTGGGGTGAACTCCTGTAGTGCTAAATCTGCTCAGTGAGTCAGAAAAAAAACATGCTTTTTTAGACTTTATTATTATCCTTATGATATTTTCTGACATCCTATATGTCATAGAAATTAGAAGTTTCTGTTAAGGATACACCTAGGGTGCTTGTAAATTATCTTGTAATGTTCTGTTGTAGGTGATGTTATATACCTAAAATCAGTATTAAAAATCATCACTAGAATGGATGTTTTGAATTTTTAATTAAGTTTTAAAAAATATCAAGGAGTTTGGGTGGCATATTGGATTTAAGTAGAAGAAAATAATCTACTTTGGGGGAAAATCTTTATTATTTAGAATTGACTTTTAAAATGAGATCACAAAGGAAACCATTCAATGGGATTCAATGCATTTAAAATATTTTTGCATTTAAAATATCCTTTTTCTTTTTTCATATATCCTGTCTGGAATTAGCTCTCTTTTAAAAAAGATGTGTATCTTAACTTTTTGTTTCTTTTTGGGTTTTTTAAATTGTTGCTTTCTTTAAAAGAAAATTTTTTTTTGCATCTGGTTCAATGCCTATGGGTGCCTTTGATTATTAAAATTTGAACTATGCAAATAAGTTTGCCTTTCATTGTGTGTGACCGAAGATGTCATTTGCTTAACTCAAACGGCCTCTCATTAAGCTCTATTTTTTCATATGCTTAACTTTTGTTATCCCATTTATTTATCATATAGTCAGAATGCTCATCCTTTTCATTGGAAAGATTTACATTTACTTTTTAACTAATTCAATAATTGAGCAGTTAACATTATATATTATTGTGCTATATACTTTTGATATTAGACATATGTGATATTACTATTCATTAAAAAGTATTTATCTAAGTTTCTTCTGAATGGGCTCTAGTCTATTTTCCAAATAATGTCCTTCCTGTTGCCATTTAGAAATTGGAAAAAAATAACAGATTATAAAATCTGTGTTGGCTTACATTAGTTGAAGGAAGTTTTTGTTGTTGTTAAACTGGATGCTTGATCTTCAGATTATAAGACCTAGATATTTTTTCTCAAATTCAACCCTAACTTAAAAGACACTATAGGTCCTAAGTAATATTCTGACTTCATCTCCCTATCTTAACTAATTCCATGCTAAATCTTATCTTGGATATATATCAACTACAATTCTCTGCTAATTAATCTCATTTTATCTTAAATGCCAGAAGAAAAAAGCTACAGCTTTATCCATTGTATGCATTTTTCAGGCCATAATGTGGCTTCTGCTATTTCATGCATGTCCCATATTTGTTTTATAACATGTGTATTAAGTAATCATGTTCAGGAACTCATAAGATCTCAATCAAAATGTGGTTTCGTGTGTATCTTAAAATATCTAAGAAAGAAGAAATCAAGTCTCATGCTGGTTATTCTGCTATAGATGGTTCCTTGATAATATTGTCACTTTACCTGGTTATTAATAATGATGAAGATCTGATTATAACCCTACTGACAAGTAAGATAAGAAATTGCTTTTCACTCAAAGGGATTTTTGCAAGAGTTGCATGTCTGACTTGGCATCCCCACAGACCTTGAGAGCTGCGGCTGCAGCATACACATCTGCCCCTTGCCACCTTGTTGGCAGATTTGGCCTATAGTGAAGTCCTGCAACCTGACCACGTGAAACTATATGTAGACTCAATCCAAGTTAATTTGGAACAAGCCTGGAGTATCTGAGGTGAAACACTAGTCCGATACTTCATTCAAATTGGACTTCAAAGAAGGGACAGCACAGTAGGGTCGACTGTCATCTCCTGCCAGACATCTGTATCTCAGAGAGAGGCCAGCAGGCAGTAGGGTCAATGCTGACTCCTGAGGATGCAGCCCATCTTACTCCTCACCAAACGCTAACCCAGAGGGAGACATAAACAACTTTGTCATATCCTATCTCTCCTCCCTTGCCAACAGAGAAATCGCATAAAATTAATGTTTGCAGTGTTCACCAAACTATTAAGAGTATTCTGATTATCTGAATTATACAAATAATGTGTCAAAATTTTATATACCAGTTAGAAGCAACAGAAAATAAGTAATTATAATTTGTAAGTGTTAAAGTTATTGTTCTGTCTGCAGTTTTATCCTAAACAACTCTCAAGAAGGGAAAACTTGGATTTTTGATTTTCATATGATAACATGGCAGGCTTATCATACATTTTAAAGGAGGAGAGTGACTGTTATTATAGAGATTAAATATATAAAACTATCTTTAGGAATTTAATTTATAGTTTGGGACAACATGCTAGAATATAGATTTTTTTACACAAAGTACTAGAATTTAGAATTGTATGTATTTAACCTATTTTTTAGTTTGATTTTTACTGGTTTATAAGCATAACTCTCACAGATGGTCTGTGTATATAAGATCTACTCTGCCTTCAGGAAGTTCACACCTTTATCTCCTACCAACCTGTGCCCTGTGGGTGCAACTGTAGGTTAAAAAAGTTGTAGTGACCCATGGTTCACAAATACAGCTGGGAAAGAAACTAAGAAAAAGAACAGTAGAGGAACAGCCCCCCTCAGGCAGACAGACATGTAGGCAGACCTCGTTTTCCAGTATTGGCATCCCATTGTGGAAAACATTTTTCCTCATGCTGCTTACATTTCTTGCTTTATTAATGGTTATGCTGCCTGTATGTCCATGTAGAGGGATTTTCATGGCCTAAAGAAGTATCCACTTGAGGTGTTAGTCCTATGTAGGCTGTAGAAGGGTCCTAAGTTCACATACTTACATTCACACATTAGTATGAATGAGTTCATTAAATGAGAACAACTACACTGAAGTGGAACGTTTTTGGGAGGTAGGGCAAACCTGGGTAGTGGTTGTGTTTAGAAAAGGAATATCTGTGTGTGTCTAGCAACCTAGGTGAGATAACAAGGGCAGGGCAGGGCAAAGACTAACTTATTCTATGTAACAAATTTGCCTAAAGTCAGCTTCATATCCAGAAAAAATAGAGAAAAACAACAAAATCTCCCAAACGTCTGCCTCCTGGCTCTGAAAGTCTTTCTGTTTTAAGGACTCAGGGAAGTTCCAGGGTTTTTGAATTATGGAAATGAAATGTCATTGACATGATTACTTTTATAAAAAAAATGTGTTCTGAAGTTGAATAACAAATTAATTTTTCATTACACAGTTTGATTTTTAGTTTTGCAAGTGCTTGCTGTGTCCCCAAGCCAGAGCTGGGATCTCTGGTAGCTTGTTTCCAGTAGGCCCTCTCTTGTCTTTTAGGTTCTGGATTATGCTGAGAAGTAAAAACTGCAAGTGTTTTATCTGTACAAAACAAATTTGAGATAGAAAGTAGTAATTGAGGCAACAGAAAATGAAAATAAGTAAAAAGAGAGAGGGCCATAAGCATTTGGGTATTTACTAATTCATGGAAGGAGCTAAAATTTTTATTTAAAGTCAGTGGTATTGGGAATTTTAAAAGAAACCTATGAAAACCTTAACAACAGTGAAAGTTTGGTGACATACTTCTGAAGATAAGAAATAAGCTGGGATTTAGATTGTTTTTGAGACTATAAAAGGAATACAGGCAAAACAGTCACATAGATTTCACTGGTTTGTTAGATGTTAGGTTTTGTAATGTTGAGACTGTCTGTCACAAGCCTGGAGGATTGCGGTGTGCACTGGTAAGAAGATCCAGCTTTGGACCCAGTCATACCTGGGTAAATCTGGCTCCCCTACTTAAGCACTAGTTATTCTAGTGTTGGCAGGCAGTCCCATCGAGGGAGGGTCTCACTGCCCTTGAAGTGAGACTTCAACCCCGGAGAAGGTTCTTGACGTTGACTGAGAAAGAATTCTTGGGCAGGTGGAGCAGGTACAAGCAAAGGGTAGTTTATTGAAGTGAAAGTACACATTCAAGGAGAGAGTATAGGCATGCGCTGGAGGGGAGTAGTGCTCAGGTGTCTCTTCTTAAATTCTTATAAAAGGATTAGCTCACTGTTGGGCAGGGGTTCAGTGGAATATGCATCAGGGTAAGGGGGGTTTTCTCGGAATGGGTAGGGTTAGGGGCAATTTTTTTGCCCTGATATGCTCAGCCTGGGAACTGTCAGGGCACCAAGGGGTGTGATTTTTAATATGTTAATGAGTGTATCATGAACTTTGAGGTAGCTGGGTTACCTTTCTTGCCCATCTAGAATCTAGCTCGTTTGCTTTCGCTTAATCTGTTTTACTAGCTGGCCTCAGGACCTGGCCACGAGCTACTAATATGTGGTTTCTTGACTCTCCCAGGGCCTGGCTCTCTTCCTGAACTGTACTGCCTATGTCACTAGGACAACTTTTAAAAATCTTTCTAAGCCCCATTTTCCTCATCTACAAAATGGGGATAAAAATAGTATGCAATCTTAAGACTTAGGAAGATTAACTGAAGAAATTCAAATAAAGTGCTAAGCACACAGTTTCTGGATTTTTTTAAGTTCCCAACAAATGGTAGTTATTATTACCATTGTTAGAAATTCCTTTGATTTTTCTGATGACTAATACTTGTATTAAATTTAGAAAGTTTGACTTTTGTCATCTATATTAATATTTGAGGATTCAAAATGTAATATACATTTTACTTTCATTTGTAAATATACCTAACAGTAATATTACTTTTGACTGAACAGATGCTTCAGTTAGTGTACTTTTTACATGGTAAGCATCAAAATCTTTGCCTATATGTATATATATAATTGGACTCCAAAATCTCAAATGATATAATTTTGCATTTAGTGTGTGCATGACTTAAAGTGCCCTGGTTTTATTAATAGCATTTAGCTTGTCTTTAAATTTGGTCTATGATGCTATTATCTCTCTCTGATGTTAACTAAGGCCAACCTTTAGTGGAAACTATTTTCTATTTCTATTGAGATATAGTGAAGACAGATGGCAACACAAATTTGAAGAAACATCCTTACAAGAGTCTCTATTGTATAAATGATGAAAGTGCAGAGTATGAAAGATAATGTATCAATTAACATAGACAGGACACCTGATCCAATGTTGAGTCAATCAATAACAGTTTTTAATTTGGTAAAATTAACTAGAGTGTTTAAAATATTTGTCTTCTCCATCAGTTGTCATTTAGTGATGACAGTTTTAATATAATAGATCCATTTTGATATCTTGAGCATTTGATCTTGTACATTTACTTGGTGAGAATAGATTATAAACTAATTGTTTAAAAAATGTAATAATGTAAACTATTTGCATACAAACAAAGTATTTTGACTTCTAGTTGTTTTCTTAATATTGAAATATGGTAAACTCTAGATGGACAAACAAATTTAGAACAAATTTTATTTTTTAAGAATGCATACATTTTCTTCTCTCTCTTCTCTCACCACCACATTCTCTTTTTCTCAGATCATTTTCATTTGGAAATGGTTTTAGTGAATTTAGTTTCAAATTACAGGTTTCTGGAACATTCAAAATTTAAGGGACTAGATGCTTTTTCACTAAATTAACTTTATTCTGCCTTATCTTAGTCCTAATATGATTGTTGATTTGCTTGCTGGATAGGCATTTTAAACAGTCTCATTAATTCATACATTCAGTCTGTATTCTCTAAGCATTATTGGTTGTATTGCATGTACAAAACAATGTGCTAGCCTGGAAAGGGTTGATTAGTATAATATCCTATTTCTGTGCTCAAAAAGTTTGTCTTCTTTCAAAGGAGGTGATTCATACACTCAAATAATACAATAAAAGCCCAAATAAGTTTTTTAAAAATCAAAATGAAACTTTAGAGAATGGCGAGTAATTTTCTATGGGGAATTCAACTGAATCATATCAGATGGTGATGCCAGTTTTATGACTCAGGGTCTAAACTTCTTGCCTTTTAATAAGTGTGTTACCTGAGTCAATTATCCATCCAATAATATTTCTATAAAACTCATTTTACTACAATATAATTAAATATAATTAAATTAATATAATTAAACTAATATAATTATATTCTTACGTATAAATGTATATTATTCAGTTTACTGCAAGATATAAACAACCTTTAGCTACTCTTAATTTCTGCTTCATGTAATTTGATTTCTTTAGTCTTAGACTTGAACAGAACATACATTTCTAAAATCATCCTGAACCTTTTCTTTAAAATCACAATACCTTACCAGGGTTAGATAGGGTCTGGCTTCAGGGATGTAGACCATCAGTGGTCCTTGAAGGTATTTATTCCCCAGTCTTAAGGGAAGGTCTGTCAGAATTGATCATTGGATCTTACTATTAGAACTATCACTTTAAAAATGTTTTGATAGCTTATATCAAATTAAATGTACACACATTTGTCTTAAATATTTTGAGATCTGATTTAATTGTGGTCAGTATCAGTAGGAGAGGAGAACCAACATAATTTCAGAAGTTCCACAGGTCATTCTGGGTTGCGTATTCTTTGACATGGCCTGTGGAAATCTCTTTGTAAATCCTTGATTTACCTTATTCTAAGGAATTTTTTTAAAAGGGTTTTGATTTCCAATAAATTCAGTCTTTACAACTCATAATTTTTCTTGATACTTGAAACATTTTTTCAGTAATGTTGTTAGAGGTGTGCCTAAAATAACTAAATAAAGAGGTGGTAAACTGAAAAATGCACTCAGTCTCCTTAATGGGATCTGTTTTAAAGCAAATTCCTTCAGAATTGCCGGCAGGTAAAACAGATTTGGGGACTTTGTATTTTCCTTTGATCTTCCATTTTCCTGGTCACCATCCTCATTTTTATCTCATATCGGCTAAAGTGGTAATACCTTTTTGTTAGTTGGAAACTTTTTAGCTCTACATGCCTTTAAACAGAACTTTTCAGTTCCTTCAGAGTCTTGTTATCTAAATTATGTTAAAATATTTAAAGTTGTTAGTGATCTGAGATTCCTCCCCTCCAAGAGGGCACATAAACCTTTGACAATGTGAATTCTTAATTTTTATCTCAATACTGAATTGAACACTGATCCTCACTCCTAAGCGAAATGAGTGTTTATTACAGGAGATGAAATAGGCCAATAGGAGGTATTTGGGTGCTGAAAGATCCCTGGGTGAGTATGGAGGCTCTTTGGACATTTCTGAGCTTGAATAGACTTCATCTGAAGTTGGTCAGACATTAAATTTTACTATATTTGTATCCTACTAACCACTAATGCCTCCATTGTTGCGTGAAAGTGGATTCATAAAATTCCATGACTGACGCAGCTGATTTTTAGAGTCTGACAATTTATATTTCTACTATTATGAAAGCACAGAAAGCATTTCTGTTTCCTGCTCTAATCCTTCCTTCCTGTTCTAGTTATGAGCAGGAGATGCTAGAAGCTGCTGTACATCATCTGTCTTCAACTTCCATCAAAAAGGAATGTTGTTCAAAGATCATCTGGAACTTGTCTGACTTTGATAATGTAGTGCAGAGCAGTTCTAAAAATAAACACAGTATTGTTGTGTCCATTAGGAGCAGCTTATTTCATCATTGTTGTTTTTCACTTGTAGCCTTGTGCCTTGTACGGTAGTTTCTGTTTCTCAAAACAAGCTAAAAAGAACTCTTCTGTTTCTGTGCTCTGGGAATGCTGGAGGACATAGTGTGTTTTCGAGAATAATATTTGGCTCACACAAGGAGCTGTGTTGTGCAAGTGTAATGTTTGATGCATAAAGAGAAGATGAGCATTCTTGGGAATTGAGGCTGAGATATCAAATAGAAATGCCAGTCAAATAAAGAAGTGTTTATTTACTGGTATTATATGAACCTCTTAATAGAAAACATATTAAATTGGCATAATTAAACAGGAGGTCTGATGTGCTGTCTTGTTTGTGCTTGATGGGAAAGTCAGCATTAACTATCAGGAAATTTAATCGTCTTGTATCCAAGGCTACCAGATTTGAGACAACACCCACTTTATCTGTGCTTATTTGTATTTACTCTAATCAAATAAGGATTTCTACAGAATACAATCTTAGGATATATATAGTGAAAGACCACACAGAAATTTTCTAAGAGCTTGGTATTTGAATATGTGATAGTTTATAGATTTCCTTTCTCATCTATTAAAGTTAAGGAAAGGACCTCAAGATTATTAATAAACTATAATTCTCTTTACATGTTAAAATTTAGTTCTGTATCTTAGTTTTCTTTTTTCTTTTTTAGATACTAGCTCAGTCATGCACTGAAATCCTGGAATTGTCACCCTCAAGTGTCTGTGTGGGGGGTAAGTGGTTAGAATTTAAAAATAACATGTAAGAACTTATATATTTTTCCTAGTTAAAATATATGTTTGAAACTCATGTTGGAAAGAGAATTGCAAAATTAACTTTTTTGGCATCTTTTTCTGTAAGAATTTTTAAATAATTCCTTGAAATATTTCTATTTTAAATTCAAATTTATAAGATTGGAGTGTTATTTTAAATAATGAACATATTGTGTGACAGGCTTTTAGAATCTTCTGTATATTTAGTTCATGTTTGAGACCTTTCTTATGACAAGTAAAATAAAATACGAAATTTTTTCTTTTATCTGATTGTTTAAACAGTCATGTATGTGTAGACACTGAGCTCCATGCTTTAATGGCCTGGCCAAAATACAGTGTCTACCAGCTCAGGGCATGTAAAGAAGTGATTTATGGGTGGATGGCATGGAAGCAGCAGGTGGCTTCATCAGCTGGTGCTAAGAACAGACTCAGGTTTTAGTACTTCCAAGCCATCCTTAACCAAAGAGAGTATAATTCTCTCTGGCCTATTCTATTTCTTCTTCAAGTCTGACATGGAGTTAATTTTAACCTGTCTTAGAAAAGGAAAAATTTTAGGTCTCGTGGGAGAGGAAATGTGCTGTGCTGTTTACCAAATAGCCTCCCAACTGCTGGATGTGGTATTAAGCTCTTCATCTTTTAGACTCCCTAATTAATGACTATTGAAATGTTTAAGAGGAATAGTGTATTCAAACACCTCAGAGCATGGGTTCCTTACATTTATACTTTTGCTTTATCCTCATAACAACAGTATTTGCTAGTTTTATAATTCCTGGTTCACAGGTGAAGAAACTGAGGCAGAGAGAGGTTCAGAACTTGGTATTATTTATTGTCCTGTTAGACTCCTGTCTGTCTGACTCTAAAGCCATGCTCTTTTTTACTGAGATACATTTTAAGTTTCACCTGCACTTTATTTTAACTTACAAGTAAAATTCAATTCATAACACACTTAATGGAGAGTGGCATGGAAACACTTTCTTCCACAGTTAATTACTACAAATGTCTTAAATTATGTTAGATAGGAGGTATTTTAGAGAATTGAGAATTGATCACTGTCAAAATAGTTAATGTACCATCTTGAAGCTAAGCAGCATTTGTTGCCAATTGAGATAGTTAACTTTTCTTCTAGCATATCATTTCACTCTCTAAAATTTGGTGACTCCTATATGGAGTATAATAAGCTAAATCAACTTCCTTTAATGGCTGGCCATAGATGAGTAGTAATTCAAAATGTGTGACCTCTGATGAGGTATAAATTTATATGCAACAGAAAATGAAATTGGGTTTAGTAATGTGAAGAAGCTATTAAAGAACTCTATATGGAGCGTCATAGATAGAAACCACATATGACTGTTCAACGAATCAAAGAACATGAATAATTAATCTTCTTTATATTCCTGTACCTCAATACCCAAGAGCAGAAAAAAAAAACAAATGGATTTCTTTCCTGATGACATTTTCCTAAGGATAGAATTTAGGGAAGTTTGCATGGTATCTGTCTGGGGTTGACTGTCATGCTTCAATTCTAATATCTTGGTCACTATTGGAAAATATTTTGTTCACAAAATAAAATAATGCCTCCTAATGGTGACGAATATACACTAGTTGTTTCATTGCATCTTTTCTTGATGTACAGATGTACATGAAAGAGTGAGTCCTAGGCTAATCACTCTAGTTAGCACTTTAGCGGTCATCTTAGTAAGTTGAAAATGGTTGCCTTCTTTATCTGGCAGTGAATGGTATCTACACTGTATTTCCTTAGAGATTCTAAGAAAGCAAGTGGAGTTGGAAATAGAGCCATGTCTTTATTGTTATTAATTGGCTGGATAGTATTACATTCTTTTTATGCATCTTGATACTTTGAAGGTATATCTTTTTTTGGTAAAGCAGTAATTAAAATATTTATTTTGCATTTTACTTCTAGACAAATTTCAAATTGTGTTGAAGGGAAATGGATTCATCTTGGGAAATCGGAATGGCAATGTTCTCTGCACTTACACTGTAAACGAAACATACATAAAGAGTAAGTTTCCCATAATTCCAATGTTGCTTCAATGTCTGCACAGCATATCAGTATCAAGTGTTTCCCTATTTTCCCTGACTGTAATGAATTATGCTATATTTTTAATCAAAGAAGAAAGAAGTGAAGTCCAATGATAACATGAATAATAGTAACTATTATTTTATTTAATGATGGCAACATTTGTTCATAACTTAACAAATGCTGGACCATATCCTGACTAGCCTCCATGTCCAGATGATGGTTTTGTGGCTGGAAGAGTCAAATAACTTGCCTATGGTGACCCATCTAATCTTGGGCAGAGCTGAGAGTTGAACCCAACTTTCAAGACCACATTCTGTATGCTACATCAACTGTCTAATGTGATTGCCTCTTTTTTCACATTTATTTCTTGTCACTCTTGCCTGAAAACCTATCTTGGACTGCTATACTGCTTACTGCCTTATTTTATTGTCACTTGTTGTTTTATCTGATTTCCCAATAATTTTTCAGTCAGCTTCTTGAGACAAGCTTTTGGCCTTAGAGACAACTGATATCTCCAATGTGTACCCAGCACTGTTTGCTGATAGTTATCATGTTTATGGGATTAGGCTTTATTTTCCCTAGCTTTGCTTTCAAAGAAGCAGACGAATGTATTGTTTTTTATCTTCATTCTAAGGAAAACTTCCCCTTAAATGGATCTTAAAATTCTGAGAATTTGGGGTCTACATTCAGACTTTTTCCCTCACTGACTTCTAAATTTTAATCTATGTGGCAGATGCTCTAACTCTGGTAGAACTATTTTTTGAGAAATCACCTACAGTTTTGCTGTATTTACCTGAAGATACCAAACACTCCACTTAACACAGCTTTGGCTACATACACAGTAACTATTCAATATGTTTGTTGAATTAAAGTGGTGAGGATCTCAGCATGGCATATGTCATAGTCATTTCCTTTCTTCCCTTGTAAGATCATCATTTTGGTAAGGCGAGGCGATAATACTTGTAACAAACTCTCTTCATAGTAGGTTCTGCAATTTAAGAGGACAAAATAATTATTTTATTTTTTTATTCAGTTGCCATCTGTACCTAAGAGTTAGCTTTACCTAACTCCTTTTGATTACATATTTGAGTTGATTATAATATAAACATTTTATACTTAGCTACAAAAGATTGTTTATTAAAGTAAATCCTCAAATAGATGGAATCAGATTATATTTTCATCATTATCCATTTTATTATGAAACTTTTCTGAATATGTCAAGATCATTTTTTTCACATACTATTAAAATTATAGGAGCAATTTAAGTGTTCCGTTTTATAAAATGTATTTATTTATTGTAGCACAACTATTTTATTAAACTCTTGAAATAAATTCATTCTCATTTGGACATTCTTCTTTTCTCCATTGTTTTTAAATTCTTTTAAAATATATAGTTTATCCTTAAAAATCTAAGACAATTGAAAAATGGGAGGAAAGATGATCATATTACAGTATCTACAAATGTCTGTGAACTTAATCTAATTCCAAAAATCATTTTTATTTACCAAAAATTTACTAATACTATATATCAATGAGGTACGTAATCTCTATTTTTCATTCTCTTTTCCTTCTCCTCTTTTTTCAGATGACAATTTTTTTGTTTTTTCATGCTAATATATCTAATGTTCCAAACTTCAACTCTTATTGCTGTGTGCTCTTCCTACTATTAATGAATCTGTGTGAAATAGAAAGCCCTTTATTAATTCAGTGGTATTTTATTTTCTAGGTGTAAACCCAGTAAGTGTGGAGATTAATTCTATGCTTTGTCCTGCACCTACCCTGAATAAAGCTGGAGAGTAAGTACTTGATTAAAAACACTTTAAAAATGTTTCAGCTACAAATTATTAGGAAATGGTGACAAATATACATTAGTTGTTTCATTGCATCTCTTCTTTATGTACAGATGTACATGAAACAGTGAGCCCTAGGCTAGTCACTGTGGTTAGAACTTTAATGATAGTTAAGTTAAAAATAGTAGAGTTTTCTTTATCCTGTTCCTTAAATATTGATTAAAAAGGTCTATGTCTGGATGGGTTTGAGAACTGTTGTTACACTCTTTAAATAATCAAAACCACAGTCATTATTTTGAACTTTAGAATATTGAATTTACACATGTGCACGTGTATACACACACATACACACACATCTATATATATACACACACACACACACATGCACATATATATATATATATATATACACACACACATGCACAAGTTCCAAAGTGAGATTTTGACTAATTATTATAGTATTTAAATATTATGATTAGAGGGCAAAAGGAACATGTCTCAATAAGGCACACCGTGGACTTGGAAATATTTGTGCTCTAATTTGTGACCTAGTTCTGTTAAGGTCTATCTTCTCACATTCTTTGGTATGATAATAAACCATAATGATAGCCAGCTAAAATAAGGGATATTTAGCTTGGAAGAAGAGCTTTTATTTGAATCACCTATATACAAATAGTTTCACTAGTAATTTAGTATTTTCATTTGTTATTCTTTCTTTCTATCCTCTCTATTGTGAAGGAAATGATGGCAAATAGTTCAGATACTCTCTAGCCCGACAGCAGTGGGTCAATCTATTTAGCATAATGGAGAGGATACAGTTTTATAGGATCATTTTATATTGATTTTGCACCTGCAGCAGAGGAAAATAAACTATACAAGGCCCCCATCCAAAATCTGGGTTAGTGTTCAGAGAGTGAAAACTATATTTTTCTCCATGGAACCCAAGAGAATCATTTTTAGTAGCTTGAAGTTGACTTGAGCACTTAACTTCTGTGGATGCTGAGATATACATGATATCTATTAGATATCACTTCTGGTCATCTAAGTAAATTGGAGCAGTATCAGCTTTTTATTTTTAATTGATTGAAAGGAGCTGTGTAATATAACTTATAAAAGCAAGACTATCAGAATCTGTTTTCTTTATAAAACCATGCTCATTTTCTTTAATGTAATAAGGTAGTGTTATTGGCAACATGCTTGCTTATGGCTAAATTAGGCTGGCCTTGGAATTTGAGGCAAGTCCATTTTGCACGGAGCCATATTAACCCCAAGTGCGTAGTGGAACTTGGTGGCTTTCTGGGTAATTATGTCTTGTATTCACCATGATAAAACTGTTGACTTGAAGCTCGGTCCTATTTCATTGAATCTATAATTCCATATTGATTCCCTTGATTGTTCCCCCTAATCTGCACCCTGATCTGTCTTTTCTGTCTTAGTCACTGGCAGCTCCATCATTTCTGTTGTTCAGCTCAAAAACCTTTGAGTCGTTACTGATTTCTCTTAAATGCAGTCCATTGGCAAATCAGCTCTAATACCAAAATATGTTCAAAATCTAGTCGTTCCCCACTACCTCCACTGATACCATCCTAGACCAAACTGCTGTCATCTCGTTTGGTTTACTAGCTTCTCAACTGGCTTTTGTGTTTTGTCCTTGACAGGAATGATCCTGTTCAAACAGATTGGTCTATGTCCCCTCTCCTTGATAAAAATCCTTGATAATTGAGTTCTCCATGTCCACTCAGAGTGAAATCTAATCATTGTAATGTTCTACAAGGTTCTACAGGATCTGCTCCTTACATTACATCTCAGGCTTCATCTCCTTTGTGCTCCTCTTTTATGGTACTGTGGGCCCTCTTAACCATATGCTATTCCTTAGCCACATCAGCGCATTCCCATGTCAGCCATGTATGCCCCAAACGTCCCATGCCTGAATGAAATGCTCTTCCCCTCGTGGCTCACTCTCTCACCTTCTCCAAGTCTTGTTCAAATGCCACCTTCTCAGTAAGCCCTTCTGGTCACCCCATTTAATCAGTCTTCCACCTCCCATCAGTTAGCACTCTCTCTTCGCTTTTCATGGTTTTATTTTTTCTCTAAAGCATTTATTCATTTGTGTGTTTCATTTCTAAGATGAGTTTTGTCTTTAAAGTTTCTTGCTGTAACTTTAGAACCTAACAATGCCTGACACATAACAGATTAGCTTAATGTTTGTTAGGTGAAAGGATGAATACATTTTTCTCAAAATTTTGATTTACTAGTTATATGAAAAGCTAAAAAAGTGCATTTGATTGCTGGGGGCAGGGGCCTATATCAGGAGAAAAATGATCAGAATCCTATTTTGGGGGGTGTGCCATTTAATGGAGCAGAAGACTACCTTGTCTTTTTAAATGTAGTAATTAGTTAAAGAAGACAGCGTACTTTCTTCAACACAGTTATAAAATGTAATGTGCCTGTTCTATCCCAGATACTGAACTGTTTTCTCTAGAATTTGCCTTTGTGCATGGTCTTCTTTTAAAGTCTACTATTGAGACTGCTGATATTCTTTAGTGATTTGTAGGTTGGCTAAATATTCGGGAGATGTGATTTTAAAAAATCATGTAAAGCATAATAAAAATCGGACACAAGAAATCATTTGTTTGGCTTTTGATGTTCATATTTATTTACAAGAAAACTGGGAAATTTGGGGGGAGATCTGTCTAAAATACTTACTTTTGCCTTCCCCTTCTTTTTGGTAGTGAGAACATGATATTACTGTCCAGGCAAAGCTGGACAAGATTTTATTTTGTTAATGTCTGAGTATTTGAGAACATTTGTTCTACTCAGTATGTTGCAAATAATTTGGACCTTCCCTTTGCCTTGAGTTTTCTTGAGATACTTTTGTAGGTGATGAGCTCTCTTACGAGAGTGGGTTAAAATCAACACAGCTGAAATAGTTTAGCCTTGTACGGTGGCGGATGCTTAGTATGTTTGCCTAATTAGTTTCTGGCTAATCTGGCCCAACAACAAATGAAGGTTTTTCCTGTGTCAGGGTGACAGATGTGGTGATGGTTTCCCCTGTTCTCTCAGTTAAATAATTAACAACACGCTGGTGAAGTGACCCTGGACAGACAGCCTCAAAGCCAGATGCAGACTCTCAGAGCTGGATCCATGGACATGTGCCTCATCTCATTAGCCGGTTCTGTTTGTTCCTTTCTCATCTTTATGTTACTTCCAGAATTACATTTGTTTGAGGATTATTCTTTTAAAAATCTAGACTGGTGAATTTTGATTTGAAAGAGGGTTAACATGAAGGTGTTTACTTGGAGATGGGGACTAAGAATGTAGCAGAACCACTAGGGCCTAGGTTTGCATTTGGAAATTGATGTCATATAGTAAACAAAAGTTGCAGTTATCTGGCCAAATCTTCTCCAGGTATATTACTGTTTTGTGTGGTTGGAATGGGTCTTTGATGTATTTTGTTTGAGAGAGAGCTCTACATATGATATCTCTTTGATACAGATTTTTAGACTAAGATGAATAAATTCTCAGTTTGTAAACAGAATGTTAAGGTGTCGGTAGTTAGGCTGTTTTTTTCTATTTCTTTCACTGGATACAAGTTAATTTTAAAATGTCAAATGATTACTGATTTGCTTACCAAGAAAAATCTATAGATTGTTTGAGAGTTTATTTCTTCCAGTGGTTTGTTTGTACCAAAACCTTAAGTTGGAGTAGGAAGGACTCTGTGAAGTTACTTGAATCCTCCTCGTTCCAGGGCGACTGCCTCCTGGTATAGTATGTCGATGTCACCAGTACTTTCAGTGTGGGCTTCTTCCCTGACCTTGGGTTCGTGTGACATCAACAATAGCACAGCTGCTCTGCAATGGTTGAGATCTCAAACCTGTAATTTGGCAAGAAGAACAGAGTAAATTGGGCAAATACACACAAACACATTGTGAAGAAAAAAAACAGAACAGAATAAACCAGAGCCTTAATTCTACAGCTTGTTTGATAGAGATGATTTAAGGAGGCATATGGTATAGTTAAATGTGCTTTCAAAAACATTGGCCAGAATCTTTAGGCAAATATGAAATAGATATCTAAATCAGATGAAACTGATAGTATTAGATCTCTTAAAAGGCAGTGTGGGAAGACACATGGCAGAGTGTTTTGAGTATGAAGTAGAGGGACATCAGTGTATGTGGAAAATTTTAACATTTGATACTGAAGGCTCACTGAGATGAATGGTGTGGCAGACATGCAGTGAAAGCCTGACTTAGTAATAGAATTTTTTTATTTTCATCAACATTGTTCTTTTTTTTTATATACTTAATTTTGGTATTATTAATCTACAATTACATGTGCAATATTATGGTTATTAAACTACCCCCTTCATCAGGTCCCCCCCACCAACCCCATTACAGTCACTGTCCATCAGTGTAGTGAGATGCTATAGAATCACTACTTGTCTTCTCTGAGTTGTACAGCCCTCCCCATGCCCCCCCAACATTACTGTTTTCTTCTTATGGCTGAATAATATTCCATTGTGTATATGTACCACATCTTCTTTATCCATTCATCTACTGATGGACACTTAGGTTAATTCCATTTCTTGGCTATTGTAAATAGTGCTGCGATAAACACAGGGGTGCATATGTCTTTTTCAGACCGGGCTGCTGCATTCTTAGGGTAAATTCCTAGGAGTGGAATTCCTGGGTCAAATGGTATTTCTATTTTGAGTTTTTTGAGGAACCTCCATACTGCTTTGCACAATGGTGGAACTAATTTGCATTCCCACCAGCAGTGTAGGAGGGTTCCCTTTTCTCCACATGCTCGCCAACATTTGTTGTTGTTGGTGTTTTGGATGTTGGCCATCCTCACTGGTGTGAGGTGATATCTCATTGTGGTTTTAATCTGCATTTTCTGATGATTAGTGATGTGGAGCATATTTTCCTGTGCCTCTTGGCCATCTAAATTTCTTCTTTAGAGAAGTGTCTATTCATATCCTCTGCCCATTTCTTAATTGGATTATTTGCTTTTTGTTTGTTAAGGTGTGTGAGTTCTTTATATATTTTGGATGTCAACCCCTTATCAGATACGTCATTTATGAATATATTCTCCCATAATGTAGGATGTCTTTTTGTTCTACTGATGGTGTCCTTTGCTGTACAGAAGCTTTTCAGCTTGATATAGTCCCACTTGTTCATTTTTGCTTTTGTTTCCTTGCTCGGGGAGATTTGTTCATGAAGAAGTCACTCATATTTATGTCCAGGAGATTTTTGCCTATGTTTTTTTCTAAGAGTTTTATGGTTTCATGACTTACATTCAGGTCTTTGATCCACCCTGAGTTTACCTTTGTGTATGGGTCTAGACAGTAGTCCAGTTTCATTCTCTTACATGTAGCTGTCCAGTTTTTCCCACACCAGCTGCTGAAGAAGCTGTCATCTCCCCATTGTATATCCAAGGCTCCTTTATCAAATATTAATTGACTGTATATGTTTGGTTTAATGTTTGGATTTTCTGTTCTGTTCCACTGGTCTGTGGGTCTGTTTGTGTGCCAATACCAAATTGTCTTAATTACTGTGGCTTTGTAGTAGAGCTTGAAGTCAGGGAGCATAATTCCCCCTGTTTGATTCCTCGTTCTCTGGATTGCTTTGGCAATTCGGGGTCTTTTGTGGTTCCATATGAACTTTAGAATTATTTGTTCGAGTTCATTGAAGAAAGCTGTTGGTAGTTTGACAGGGATTGCATTGAATCTGTAGATTGCTTTAGGTAGTATAGCCATTTTGACAATATTTATTCTTTGTAGCCAAGAGCATGGGATGAATTTCCAATTGTTAGTGTCCTCTTTAATTTCTCTTAGGAGTGTCTTGTAGTTTTCAGAGTATAGGTCTTTCACTTCCTTCGTTAGGTTTATTCCTAGGTTCGTTCTGATGCAATTGTGAATGGAATTGTTTTTCTGATTTCTCTTTCTGTTAGTTCATCATTAGTGTATAGGAAAGCAACAGATTTCTGTGTGTTAATTTTGTATCCTGCAACTTTGCTGAATTCAGATATTAGTTCTAGTAGTTTTGGAGTAGAGTCTTTAGGGTTTTTTTTATGTACAATATCATGTCATCTGCAAATAGTGAAAATTTTACTTCTTCTTTACCAATTTGGATGCCTTGTATGTCTTTGTATTGTCTGATTGCCATGGGTAGGACCTCCAGTACTATATTGAATAACTGGAGAGAGTGGGCATCCCTGTCTTGTTCCCGATCTTAGCAGAAAAGCTTTCAGCTTCTCGCTGTTAAGTATGACGTTAGCTGTGGGTTTGTCATATATGGCCTTTATGATGTTGAGGTACTTGCCATCTATACCCATTTTGTTGAGAGTTTTAATCATGAATGGATGCTGAATTTTGTCAAATGCTTTTTCAGCATCTATGGAGATGATCATGTGTTTTTTTTTCTTCTTTTTGTTGATGTGGTGGACAATCTTGATGGATTTTCGAATGTTGTACCATCCTTGCATCCCTGGGATGAATCCCACTTGATCATGGTGTATGATCCTCTTGATGTATTTTTGAATTCGGTTTGCTAATATTTTGTTGAGTATTTTTGCATCTACGTTCATCAGGGATATTGGTCTGCAATTTTCTTTTTTGGAGACGTCTTTGCCCAGTTTTGGTATTAGAGTGATGTTGGTTTCATAGAATGAGTTTGGAAGTATTCCCTCCTCTTCTACTTTTTGGAAAACTTTAAGGAGAATGGGTGTTATGTCTTCTCTATATGTCTGGTAGAATTCAGAGGTGAATCCGTCAGGTCCGGGGTTTTGTTCTTGGGTAGTTTTTTGATTACCGATTCAATTTCGTTGCTGGTGATTGGTCTGTTTAGTTTTTCTGTTTCTTGCTTGGTCAGTCTTGGAAGGTTGTATTTTTCTAAGAAGTTGTCCATTTCTTCTAGGTTCTCCAGCTTGTTAGCATATAGAGTCTCATCATATTCTCTTATAATTCTTTGTATTTCTGTGGGGTCTGTCATTATTTTTCCTTTCTCATTTCTGATTCTGTTTATGTCTGTAGATTCTCTTTTTCTCTTAATGAGTCTGGCCAGGGATTTATCTAATTTGTTTATTTTTTCAAAGAACCAGCTCTTTGTTTCATTGATTTTTTCTATTGTTTTATTCTTCTCAATTTTATTTATTTCTTCTCTGATCTTTATTATGTCCCTCCTTCGGGTGACTTTGGGCCTCATTTGTTCTTCTTTTTCCAATTTCAGTAATTGTGTCTTTAGACTATTCATTTGGGAATGTTCTTCCTTCTTTAAATAGGCCTGGATTGCAATATACTTTCCTCTTAGAACTGCCTTTGCTGCGTCCCACAGAAGTTGTGGCTTTGTGTTGTTGTTGTCATTGGTCTCCATATATTCTTTGATTTCTGTTTGAATTTGGTCATTAACCCATTGATTCATTAGGAGAATGTTGTTAAGTTTCCATATATTTGTGAGCCTTTTTGATGTCTTTCCAAAATTTATTTCTAGTTTTATACCTTTGTGATCTGAGAAGTTGGTTGGTAGGATTTCGATATTTTTCAATTTACTGAGGTTCTTCTTATGGCCTAGTATGTGGTCTATTCTGGAAAATGTTCCATGTGCACTTGAGAAGAATGTGTATCCTGCTGCTTTTGGTTGCAGAGTTCTGTAGATGTCTGTTAGGTCCATCTGTTCTAGTGTGTTGTTCAGTGCCTGTGTGTCTTTACTTATTCTCTGTCTGGTTGATCTGTCCTTTGGAGTGAGTAGTGTGTTGCAGTCTCCTAAAATGAATGCATTGCTGTCTATTTCCTCCTTTAATTCTGTTAGTTTTTGTTTCACATATGCTGACGCTCCTGTTTTGGGTGCATATATATTTATAATGGTTATATCTTCTTGTTGGACTGACCCCTTTATCATTATGTAATGTCCTTCTTTATCTCTTCCTACTTTCTTCATTTTGAAGTCTATTTTGTCTGATACAAGTACTGCTACACCGGCTTTTTTCTCTTTGTTGTTTGCATGAAATATCTTTTTCCATCCCTTCACTTTTAGTCTGTGTATATCTTTGGGTTTGAGGTGAGTCTCTTGTAAGCAGCATATAGATGGGTCTTGCTTTTTTATCCATTCTGTTACTCTGTGTCTTTTGATTGGTGCATTCAGTCCATTTACATTTAGGGTGATTATTGATAGATATGTACTTATTGCCATTGCTGGCTTTAGATTCGTGGTTACCAAAGGTTCAAGGGTTGCTTCTTTACTATCTAACAATCTAACTTAACTTTCTTGTTAAGTTATTGTAAACACAGTCTGATGTTTCTTTATTTCTCTCCCTTCTTATTCTTCTGCCTCCATTCTTTATATACTAGGTGTTTTATTCTTTGCCTTTAGTTAGTATTTGGATGGTCTGCTTTCTTTGCTATGATTTTATTTTCTCTGGTGACATCTTTTTAGCCTTAGGGGTGCTTCCCTTTAGAGCAGTCCGTTTAAGATATCCTTTAGTTGTGGTTTATGAGAGGCAAAGTCTCTCAACTTTTGCTTGTCTGGAAATTGTTTAATCCCTCCATCATATTTAAATGATATCATGCTGGATACAATATTCTTGGTTGGAGGCCCTTCTGTTTCATTACATTAAAAAAATTTTGCCATTCTCTTCTGGCCTGTAAGGTTTCTGTTGAGAAGTCTGATGATAGTGTGATGGGTTTTCCTTTGTAGGTGATCTTTTTTCTCTCTCTCTCAGCCTTTAATACTCTGTCCTTATCTCTGATCTTTGACATTTTAATTATTATGTGTCTTGGTGTTGTCTTCCTTGGGTCCCTTGTGTTGGGACATCTGTGCGCTTCCGTGGACTGCGAGACTATTTCCTTCCCCAGCGTGGGAAAGTTTTCAGCAATTATTTCTTCAAAGACATTTTCTATCCCTTTTTCTCTCTCTTCTTCCTCTGGTACTCCTATAATGCGAATATTATTCCATTTGGATTGGTCACACAGTTCCCTTAATATTCTTTCATTCCTAGAGATCCTTTTATCTCTCACTGCCTCAGCTTCTCTGTATTCCTCTTCTCTGATTCATATTCCATTAAAAGTCTCTTGCATCTCATCCAGTCTGCTGTTAAGCCCGTCGATGGCTTGTCTGAATTCTGCATTGTGTTCCTCACTTCTCTCACTTCCTCCCTCAGCTCTTGCAAATTTCTCTGTAGTTCCATCAGCATGGTTATGGCTTTTATTATGAATTCTTTTTCAGGAAGACTGTGCATTTCCATCCCTTAGGCTCCCTCTCTGGGGTTGTCTGGGTGATCCTGGTCTGAACCATATTCCTCTGTCTTTTCATGGCTATAGAAGTGATTGCTGGTAGTTGCCATGTATGTCAGCTGGGCTTTTTAAGACTTTAAAAAGAAAAAGAATAAAAAAGAATAGAAAGAAAAAAAAGAAAAGAAAGAAGAAAGAGAAGAAAAAACAAAAAACAAAGCAAAACATGAAAAACCAAAACAAAACAAAAAAACGCCCACCAGGAGTAGATTTTGTCAGGCTGCTTTAGGTGGCGCTGTTGCTCCACTATTCTGCAGCCATGGCCTTTGCGCCCCGCAGTGCCCTTTATAGCTCCGCCTCGCGGGTTGCCAAATCCTCTCAGGTGTAGCTGCACGCTGTGCGCTTTTCTGTGTATTCTGGTCTCTCTTTTAGGAATAGTTGTATATGCTGTATTTTTATAGACATATATAGTTTTGGGAGGAGATATCTGCTGCCCTGTTCATGCCACCATCTTCCCGGAAGTCTCCAACATTATTCTTTTTGCAATATAATCCATTTTGTTTGGGATGAAATTAATTAATTCCATTTATCTCTCTTGTTTTCACAAATTCTGCCTTCACACAGTTTCTCATATGAACACTTCTTTTCAAAACACACCTATATATCGATGTGGTGTATAGCTATACAATATCCAAGTCCATTATCTTAGTAGCAGGTGATACAACCACAACTTTATTCTTCATTCTCCTTATGAAGAATGAGACTTGATTTATTCTGTTTTTTATCGTAGATAGTAGGACATTAGTTATGTCTTAATTTTCAATGTAAGCATTAGAATCTTGGTGAGATAGGTTAAGGCTGAGGACCTTCTCTAATTCATTAACCCACCCCAGTAGTTGAACATGGAATTTACTTTCATATTGTGTATTGCTTTCTGATTATACCTATAAATCTGAAAAATTCACCTAGCTATTGTATCTCCATCCTAAGTATTATATTCAGTTCTGGAAATTATATTTTAAGAGAACCAGCACTTAATTTGAATACATCTAGGTATAGACCAACAAGATGTTGCCAAGTATGGAAATGCTAAATACGGTGCAATTTAAAATACAGAAAAGGATGTGATTCAGGTGTGACACATCAGCTGTATAGAAACATCGGGTCTATCATGTGAAAGATAGATTTGACTTATTCTTTATTCTCTAAGGAAAGGAGAATAAAAGAGAAGGTAGGCACATTTCAATGGAAGAAGATCTTTCTAGTAATTAGAATTATTGGGTGTTTTGGTAACTAAAAGTGTTCAAAGAGAGGCAACTTTATGATAAGATTTAGAATTATCCTTAAATATGTATTTAAATACTCTTTATATATCTCCTTCTAAATTTTATATTATCAAAATTTTTTAATAGTACTAAGGTATTTGATGTTTTTAGATGAAAGGTGCTAAAAATTGATTATTTTCAAGTGCTTTTTTAGTATTTTATTGAAATACACAAAGCAGTTGACAAGAGGTTATTTTCAGTGTAATACTAAAAACATTTATAATGTGTGATATCCCATACTTCTCTGAATGTATTTTTTTTTCTTTTAAAACCTAGCCGTCTTCCTGACTGCAGTGTTTATTTTAGTTGCACACACATATATGGAGGTATCTCAAAAAGAAATTATTTTATTTTAGAATCCTTTAACCACTTTGAAGAAAATACCCTTAGACAAGATGTTAATTTACATATATACTCATAAGTATAAATGGAATCTTTAAAATACTTATAAATATGAAATCTAATTTTTCAACTCATAATCTTTATTATATATAAGGCTAACTTTAAAAAAGCTCTGCAGAGTATTAAATGGTAGCCCTTGATTTCAAAATATCTTAAGTCACCATAATTTTAATAACTTTTTGAGTAGTTGCCAGTTTAATTTCCAGTATGTGCAAATTGGAAGTAAATTATTTATTACTTCCAGCAAATGTCTTTCAGAATTTTATTTAATTTTTTCATCTTTTTTAATGGATCATAAAATGGTAATCTTTTATTGAATAGGCATAAAATCAGTAGCAAATGAATACTTTGCAAATAGGTTACTGTGGATTGAAATGTCAACCGTATTTCATGGAGTATGAAATTTCTCAGATGAGAGTAGCTCTATCACATGACACTGAGTTACTCTAGTGTTTGGAAGTGTCATACATTTTTAAACATTAAATAAAAGCACTGTGATCATTAGGAAATAGTGAATTTTATTTACTTAATAATTTCTCATGTGGAATGAGTTTAGCTTTATCACTATTAATTACCATCATTAATTGACATCAAAATACATCAAACAATCTTTCTGTTATATGACTTTTTTAGGATTCTCTGTCCTACTTTGGAAAAAATATTCTAAGGATGGAGCAAAAAGGGTATTAAGATATTTGTAAGCAATTCTAAACAATGTATAATCAACTTACAGAAAAGGCAGTTAAAGGAGTTGTCTCTTCTCAGCCTTATGTTTCCTGACTGTCCTGCATTATCTGCCCTGTGGGCTAGTCCTGCCTCAGAAGGTCCTCCCTGGTCTCTCATGACTTTATATTTTCACCTCCCTCCCTGGTTATTTCTTCTCAGATGTCACTCCTGTCTCCAGTTCTTACAACACTTAAAGCTCAGTTTTTACCGTGATTAGATTCCTGACCCATAAACACATCTTCCCTAAGGCTTCCTTTTCTTGTTGATGAACTCCAAGATCTTCTCCTTAGCCCTAAACCTTCTATCCAAATGTCTGCTAACTCACTCAGATTTCCCTTAGGCACCTTAACTTTGAAGCTCCCACATTAAATCCATGTACTTCTGTTCAAACCTACTTCTCCTGTGTTTCTATGCAAGATTACCTACTTAACCTCGGCACGACAGGAACTTTGAATCATCTTAACTACTCCTTCTTCCTCACCTCCTACATCAAATAAATGTCCAAGTCCTTTTCATTCTAACTCCCTCATGGCTACCAATTATCATTTTCACAGTAACCCCATTGCCATTACTTCAGTTCAGCTCTCCTTTGGTTCCTTGGTGTACACTAAGACATTCTGAACTGGTCTGCTCCTGTTGAAATTTACTCTTTCAACCCATGCTCTATACTGCAAAAAAGTGATATTTGTAAAACACAATCCTGACCATATTTCTATCTAGTTTAAAAACTCTTAATACTACTTCCAGATCTCTAAGGATGGCACCCTGGGTTCTTCCTGATCCTTCCCCACCACTCTCAGCAGCCCCAAGCCATACACTCACGCTCTCACACTCTTGTATTGCTGCTGCATTGAATGGTTTTTGGTTCCTTTTTGTCTTCTAGCCCATCAGACTGTGCTCCTTCTCCCTTTCTAATCTCCTCTCTTAACTACCTTCTCATTGTTCTGTAGGATTCATCTTAGAAGTGATCCCAAAGGAGACGCTGGTTGATGTCCCTGTGGCAACGCTGAGTTGGTTGTGTCTTCCACAAGGTCCTCTAGGACCCTTGTGCTTGTATTTGTTTTAGTTGATACCACGCTCTGTTGTAATTGTTTGTATGGCTTCCTTTCAGTTACATCACAATGCTGTGTTTTGTTATTGCAGCCTCATTACCAAGCACAGCCTAGCTTGGTCTATTGTAGGCAATTTATAAATACTTGTTGAATTAACAAGTAGGAGAATGATCAACTGAACAAATTTATTGGAGAACACTTGTAAAGCAATTAGGAGTGCAGTTTTAGGTTGGAGGTTTAAGCACATAACTCAACATAGCTATAAGGTTAGGTTTAATCAAGGTAATGTTTTGTAATAGGAGGGAAATAGCACTGAAAAATTTTTTTACAGAAACCTGCATGATGTTCTGTACTAGGCATTTTTAAAAACATTTTAGCTTGCTATATTCTTATATGGCAGTATATAGAATAGAAATTCTTTAACTTAGACAAAAACTATTAGGTAATTATTTTATTACACTATTTTATTTTATTGAAACTACTATGCATTTTTTATATTATCTGTATTATTTTGGATCTAAAAGGTCTATGTAAAAGCACCTTTATATTCTGAGCAAAGCATTAGAAAAATAGATGTTACAATAATTTAAAAATACTGCTGTGTTCCAGGCACTGTGTTGGGTATTTTGTGTATATTATTTTATCTAGCTCTCCTCCCCCAAACAACTCTGAAATAGATACAATTTCCCCCATTTTATGGATTTAGGAATGCAAGATTGAGAGGGTAGTAGCTAGGGTTCAAACCCAGGACTTCTTGTTCCCCAGTATGTGGGCTGAATCTGTCTCCTTTCTCAATTTTAATCGACTTTGGGGATAAATAAAGATGAACTCTCCCTTTACCTCTCACATATGAAATTAAGTAAAACCAACATGGCTTTAATACATTTTGTCCATAAGAAAGTCTCTATAAACTTAGAGTTTGGATTCTACTGGCAGAAATCACTAACCAGAAGTAGAAATTTTATAGAAACAGGAATGAGCCATCTGAAGATATTGGCAGAAATAGCGTAAGGTATGACAGAAAACATTAAGTACATGTATCAGAGCTTTGGGGCAAATAAAGGCTAAGGTATTTGGGTTTGAGTTTGAGGGTGAGGTGGTTTTATCAATCTCTGTGTCAGCAAGGGAGTAGCAGAGCTTTGGCCAAAGGTATCAGCTTCGTGACAGTGCCAATATTGTACCAATAATTTCAAAAACATTTTTCTAAAGAAACTACAAATTTAAAAGCAGAAGTAACTTTTAGCATGTGTTTTTCATGTTACCTTAGCATTTAGTAAATGCCTTTCTAGTTAACCATGAGCAATACACGAATATGTAAAAACTTGAGTAGTGACACCAAGCTCTTTTCAGTGAGAGAAATTTAAGTGTGAGATCCTAAATTATTTATCAAGGGTTAAGGAAGTATGAAGTAGAAGCACTTTGATTACAGAGTCAGAGAAGTCCAACCTTTGCACAAATCACCTTTCTAAGCTTCAGTTTGCTCATTTGGGAAATGTACAAAACACTACTGTCCATCTCGGTGGGTCACTGTGAGAAGATGAGTGTAATATGTCTGGCTTATAATGAGTAATCAGTAAATGCCATCATCATTGGTGCTGTTGTTGACAGCAGTGTTCTGAACACATTATTACTACTTTTAGGAAGGTGAAGGTTATGTTGTTTCAATTGAATCCGTATGTCAAAAGAATCATCAGGTGGCTTTCCATATGTGGAGACTTAACTCTTTTTTTGACACCAGCCACATTATACTAAACATGTTATATATGATCTGGGGGCAATGCACAGTTGTTTTGGTTGCCTACAAGATCTCATCATCATGCATATTTACTATAGAAAATAATGAACTTTGTTGTAAAAGCTTTCTTCTGTTCTTATTCAATTTTTGTAAGTATTAAATGTTTGAGTGTTTTATGAATTAGAGAGCTGGTTTATTTCTTGTGAATTCTAAGTACCTTATTATAAACAACTTCACTCAGTATCTATTGATCTGTTAAAAGTTGAATCAATAAGATTACTTGCAGCATTATCCATTATTATGAATCAAATAATCATCCCCCAAACTAAAACCATGCCTACCACGTCATGTGCTTTCTGGTACATGCTTTAAAGTAGAGAAATTAGGAACTGGGAAGGATTATTTTTGAATTCAACTATGCTTAGTCTTCAAAATAAATAAACAAATAAAACAAAGCAAAACAAGGCACTCAGTTCTGCGAATAAGCAATCAGGTTTAAATTTTCTTTCTTAAATAAGCCACCTGGCATTCTGTGTTGGACAAGTTCAGAAGTTCAGTTAAGTTGATATAAACTTCCCAAGTTCTCATTCTTTTCTTGATATAGCTAAACTTTTTTTTAACAAAATGTTATTATGAAGGGAATATTTTACAAGAAATATTTTTTAAAGGATTTCTGAATTCTGAAGAAGAGCTTAGCTAGAAGTTTGCTAGTAGTATCTTTCCTGGTGGCTGTGTTCCTATATGAATCCAAAGTCAATAATACCTTGAGAAAAGAAACACTAAAGATTTTCATTTCATTAAGCCTCTGTGGTCTGATGGAAAGACTTCAAAATTAGAGTCCTAGCTTTACAACATTGGACAAAGTAATTAGTTTTTCTGGACCTATGTGTTCCCTCTGTAAAACTGAAACTACTGCTTACTTTAAGGGCTATTGTGGTGATTAAATGAGATAATGTCCACAAAATGCCTAGGACCATGTCTGGCACATAACAGGGAGTAAATGCTATTTCTCATCTCTGCCCTCTCTGGCATCATTACTGAAAATTTTACCGGTGGCTTGAGATTGCTTCTGTTTTATCCTAACTCTTTATGACTAGTAGTACTTGGCACTCAATTCAAGGCATAGGGAAGAAATCATCTGAACAGAACAAAAATTTTACTAATTGAGAGTAATTAAGGCAAAGTTCCTAGCTATTAATTCTTGGAATTTAGAATATTTTATGAGAATTGGAGCATGGCATTGTATAGAAGCCAAATTAACAAAATGTTACCTACTTCTTGCTGCTTTAATGAATGGATAACTTTGATATGTTGGCATACCAATTATTATATGATAATATACTCTATAAACTATTTTGGAAAATAGCTATTTCCTTAATACTTTAAAATCGCCTTATCATATTTTTCCCTTTGTTATCTTGTTAGAGCTATTAAAAAAAAAAGTGAAAACTGCCAACTCCTGACTGATCCGAAATAATGAATTACTAGAATCTGAATTAATGAAATTTTATTATTATTTTATAATTTGAAATCATATTTACAAGATAAGATCTGTATTTTAACTCTGATATTTCTAAGCCATGAATAAAAATTATATTCTCTTTTCATACCTTTGTCAAGATATTTTAATATCCAGGGACTATATACAACAAATACCTTCAAATAAATCATATTCTCTTTATTTCCTTCAGCACATCTCTCTCCCTTTCATTATCACTTTCTCCATATTTTATCCCTGAGTGGTTTATTATTTACAATTTATATTCTTAAACAATGATCTTGTGATGATAATAATGTCTAAGACACAGAAAATAAGCTAAATGGGATAAAAGGAAATTTTTTCCTCTTCTTAGGTTTTTGTGAACCTGGAATAATCTCAGCATTTCTTTGGCTTGAGAAATTTCTTAATGTTCCTAGTTTTATTAATGCTTCTTTTAGGAATAATTAGATAACTTAAGGAATTGGCCTCTGGTCATTGAGTCAGGCCTGGAACTAAGAAAAAAACTGGGATAACTGATCAAAGTAGACTTTCTGGCTGGTTTTGAGTTATATGAGGAAATAAAAATACCCCACAATCCTCTAATCTTTAATTTATCTTTAATACTGTTTCTTCATTTTCTTTCAGAACTCTTGATGTTTCAGTGAGCTTTAATGGAGGAAAATCTGTCATCTCGAGCTCATTAATAGTCACAGCCACAGAATGTGTAAGTAAAAAGTTTACATAAAGTTACCTCTTAAAAATAATTCTATGTAGAAATGATTTATGGTTCCTCAGTGTTGTTGCATACTACAACAATGAAGGTATAAACAATGACCTGGAGATCATTGCAAGGAAAACTGTACAGAATTTATTTTGGTTGTTTTGCTTTTTCCTTTTAGCTACGTTAAAAAGGATTTTAAGATAGCATACATTTTACTTTGACATTTATAAAATTCAAAAGTCATCTTTAAAACCAAAATAAGGTATGAGAATGATTTCCAAATGATGCATTTTTTTCTTAAGACATTAAATATGTAAATGGAACAATGTTTTTCTCTTATGAAGGTTGGATTATAGTATTCAAGACATTTAACATGTTTTGAAATTATTAGTGCATCTTAATGGGTGACCTCATTTTTTTTTTTCATCTTAAGTATTGGTGCTTTCTAATATGAGTAAGGAGTTTTATACCTTGATATACCTTAGATTGAAACTGTATTTTATAGATGATTAATTTTCATTACCTAATATGCAATATTTTGAAATGCAGACTTCATTGAGAAAATAGTGTTTTCTTTGTGGGTTAATTTTTTGAGTTGATGGCAAGTTTTGATATTAGGTTTTTGAGCGTGAAAACAGAAGGAACTAAAAGGGACTGATCACATGACTATTATTGGATATATTATTTGTAAAAAATATAAATCAAGGCAAAGAAAAAAAATCCCTGCCCTTCAAAAGACCAAAATCCCAAACCTAAGTATTTCTCAGCTCTCATGGTTTCATGGTTTTGTATTTTTCATCTTTTAATTTAAGAGCTATTCTTCCTCCAGAAAACAAACAAACAAACAATATTATCTGTGTAGAGATAGTTGTGTTTCTCTTGTAAGAAAATATTGTAGGAGAAACAAGGATCCTATGGACCCTTGGGTCACTATTGAATTCCCTGGATAATAACCCTTGTATTAACACCTAGTTATATTTGAAAATAGCTAGTTTTTTTTTCACCTTTTCCCCTGTAATTCATGTTGAAATTTACAGGTTTTGTGGATGTTGCAATTTGTAGGTTTTCTGGTCCCTCAGGATGTGGTTGACATTACAAACATTTGTGGTTATATGTTTTCTCTGTTCAGCTCACTGAAATGACATTCTTTCTCCATCCTTCTTCCTATTCTGCACCTCTAGCTGTCTTTTTGCTTCTCTCTTCCATGCAAGCAGAAAAACAAGTCTTTGTATCCTGTTAACCACACATGATTTTGATGTGCAGGGATGCTGAGGTTAAATGAGTCATTTGGAATTTGCAGACTACACTTTAAAGAAGTCTTCCTAAGTCTTGCTAGTTCTCAGGAGAAGGCAATGTAACTCAGGGTGGTTCAAGAGTAAGGTAGGTGATTTCTGAATAGGTGACTTTGGTTGTGTCAGAGATGGAGGGAGAGTAAAGGAGCAAGTTATTAAATAAGGGAACAAAGTAATTTTCATTGGGGTGAGATTTGAGCAAGGACCTGAGGAAGGTGAGGGAGTGAGCTTAGAAAGAAGGCTTCCCAAGGGAAGAGTGTTTCATGCAGCAGGAGCAGCTGGAACAAAGCCTAAGGAGGGGCCTGTAACTGACAAGCTTCAGGTAGAGCACGGTAGCCGGGGTGCTGGAGTGGAGATAGCTGGGGAAGGCAGGAGCCTGGAGGTGAGGAGGACAGAGTGGAAGGAGGAGGACAGATCATGGGGGTTTTGTAAGTCATTGCAAGGACTTGAGTTTTCTTCTGAGTGAAACATGGAGCCATTGGAAGGTGACATAATCTGACTTGATTAATTAAAAAGGATCATTCCAGCTGCTGTGTGAAAGCAGACTTTGGAGGTAGGGGCAAATGTGGAAACCTGGAGACCAATTCAGGGGGCTGTTACAGTAATCTAGAAGAGAGGAGGAGGACTCCACTAGGGAGATGGCATCGGAGATGGTAAGAAGTGGCTGGATTCAAATATGTTTTAAAGGTAGAGGCCATGGGATGCCTAGACAGATTAGATGTTGATGTGAGAGAAGGACATGAAGGAAAGCTCCAAGCTTTTTCACCTGAGCAACTAGAAGGATGAGTTGTCATCAGGTAGAGTAGTTTTGGGCAGAAGATGAGGAATTCTGTTTTAGAAGTGTGGAGTGAAGGATGCCCATTTAGTCATCTCAGAGGAAATGTCAGAAGGAGTTGAATATATAAGCCTGGAGTTCTAGAGAGAGGTCTGGTTGGAGGTATGCATTTGGGAGTCATTGTATGGAATGAAGTAGTTAACCAAATTCCACATTTTCCCTAGAAAAAAAGAAAAAGAATGACTTTCAGGAGGTTAGAGCAAGAAGGGAAAGAGGACCAGAGAAAGGTTGTCTTTGTGGAGGAACCGAGATAATCAGCGTCTTGAAAGGAGAGCAGAACCTAAGCAAGGAGAGGGGAACGGGAAGTGGGCCACAAGTAAATAGAAGGCCAAGGAGATATGTTTGGTTGGAATGAAAATTGTGGAAGGAGAGGTTGGGAATAGAATATTTAGATCAGATTATCAAGTGCCTATAAACACAAAACAAAATGAGACAAAAACACAGTTGAGTTCATCCTACAAGTCTGCGGTCCCAAAACTTCAGTACAGAGAGATGTCAGTGTTGAAATGAAAAAAAGGAAAGAAAATGGATTACATTTTTCATAATGCTAGATTTATTCAACTTGAAACAATTGTTTATTTCTGAAACTGCTCTTTCTGCCATTTTAATTTTAAAATATCCTTTGATTGAGGAAAGGATAAGTATCATAATTTGTCAGGTCTATCCTTCCCTTCTTCCTTCCTTTTTTTTCTCCCTCCTTCTCTCTTCCTTCCCTTCCATCTATCCTTCCCTCCTTTCTTCCTTGAAGTGTGAGGAATACATAGTGATAAAGAAAAATTTTATCAGACAAGTAAAGAAGACTTTATTCCAGACTATTTTGGCAGGGGAGAGATCGGACTCAACTCTGCTGAGACAAAGAGGTGGAGAGTTTTTAAGAGCTGGAGTGGAGGGAATTGCAGGCCACCTGTATCTGCTAATTGGCCCTTTCCAAAGAGACAAAAGCTGTCTTCTATTTTTCTGACAGGAGATAGTGCTAAAACTGGGAGCAGGGCACCCTTGGAAGATAGGCTCTTACCCCTCCACAGAGACAGGGAGGTAGGGGTGCCATCTTCTTTGATGATTACATTTCAAGGGAATGGCTCTCAGGTTGAGAAAATCATTACCCCTGGGATCTGCAAAACTGGAAAGAGACGTTAAAGTAGATTTATATACATTTCAAAGAGATAAAGATCTTGCAATTATAAGTTTTATAAAGTAGATTCTTTAAAAAACAAAACAAAACCAAAAAAAGGTCAGAGACCTATAGCCAGGAGGAAACCTGGTTAAAGTTTAACCAAACTGAAGGAAAAGTGTAAGGTTGTCTTGGTCAATAGAATAAGTGAAGTAAGAGAAGGAATAGCTCAAGAAATGGGAAATCTGGACACTTACCATATAAAAAGCCAAAGGAAGATGGAATTCCAATATGAAAAGAAAGTGACATTAGGTGAAGAGAGAAAGGTCAGAGGGTGAGGGAGAAAGGTCAGACCTTGATATTTCAGGTTAATGATTCGTTGTCTTCTGTGAATTTTATTATTCTGCTAATAATTACAGGATAACAAATACAATAAATCACTTTATCATATTGATAATAATCATAGCGTAATTCCTTTTTTCTCATTAGATTTAACTGTTATTTTGTATTCAGACTCAAATACCTCTGGTATGTGGTAGTAATTATCTCATTTTATAGGTATAAGAAGTGAGACAGACGCTGATGAGATATGTATCAGCTCGCGTGTGCGTTAGATCTCTATTCAATAGAGATAGGGTAATATGGTAAATACCTAGGCATTGTATGTAAGTGGTGTTCAGTCTTATAGGCATATTTAGATATGATGAGATACAGTTAGTAAGATTACTCATTATAGGATGATACTTTGGCTTTCATGGGCATTTGAAAGCCAAACAAAACAAAGCACCATTACTTTAGCAGTTGATTAATCCTTTTGGAAATCCCACAGATAAAGCCCCTCTCTGTGCTCCAAGGGCAGCCAGGCTTAGGCCTGCTAAGGCACTTGTGGCACTGAACTGTAGTTTCCTGTGTACCTCTGGGCCCGTCTCGGCAGTCTTGAGATGCCGATGGCAGGGCCTGTGACTTGCTCAGTGCCCTCTCCCGGTGCCCTCATCACGCAGGGCACGGGCTCCAAAATTAGTGGTAAGTGAATGAATGAAAGTAGCTGTAGGTCTAGTTTAAAACTGAGGAAACAAAGGTTTAGATTTAAGTGATTTAAGATTAAAGCCTGAGGAGGATTTGTATTTAGGCAGTCATTTCTCTTAATCTATCTCATATCTCCTGAATGTGTCTCTGTATTAAAAAAAATACAATAAAAGATGTCTTTTTTTACTTGGAACTACTGCTCTTCTTCTGATTCTTCTGGGATAGTAATACCAAGAACGTGTTTTCTGAGCATGTACTAAGGGCTAGACACTGCTAAACACTATATGTGGGCTGAGCATGTTATGACCTCATTTAATACTCACACTTTAAAAGGAGGCTTTACCATTACCTTAATTTTACAGAAGAAAAAACTGAGGAATAGAGAGCCACCTTCAATATTTAGTGCATGTTATGCAAACACTGTAGCAGGTGCTTCTTTTAATAGATGGACTCAGCCCTCAGCAAGGCACATGGCTTGATGAATAGAACATCAGCTGATTTCAGCCCTCACTGCCCATGAGAGAGGGGAGGCTTGGAGCCTCGTGGCTCTGGCAGTATATTACTCTCTCAGTTTCACAGTCAAGTAAATGCTAGAATTGTGAATTGAATCCAGGTCTGTTGGAATCCCCCTAGCCTGAATACTTGAACAATCTGCCATTTGTAACTGGGTCCTAATTTGATTTATATAAGACAGAAGTTAGCAGAATTTTTCTGTAAAATATCAGATAGTAAATATTTCAAGCTTTGGGGGCTATACAGTTTCTGTTACCCCCCAACTCTGCCTTTATAGCTCAAAAGCAACTATAGACATTGTGTAAACAAATGGGTGCAACTATGTTCAACAAAACTGTGTACAGAGAAACTTGAATTTCAGGTAACATATTCTTCTTTTGATTTTTTTCAGCTATATAATAATGTAAAAAAACCCTCACAGTTTGCCAGGGTCTTAACAAAATAGTTGAGCTACTTTTGCCTTTGGGCCACAGTTTGCCTAAAACCTAATAAGGGTTATTCCACAAGAATCCAGTACAGGAAACCATCATCTATTCTATGACTATTTTTTCTTCCCTTAACTCTAAATTAATGGGAACAGAGTTGTGGAGACCCATTTCCCGTTTTGTCTGTTTTGTTCTAATGTGGTTGCTGTGATTAATTATTTTCTAGAAAGATTACAACACATTAGTCATGCAGTTTTGAAATTGTTGAGTGATTCCTCTTTCCCAAAGTTATTTTGCAAGTACAGTAGGGACTCTGATTTGTTTTTGTATTTCTTTGATTCTCTTAGCTAGAATTTCAATTATGTCAGTCAGTGAAGTTTTTGATTGTATAACTTGCTCTCAAATTGATGCAGATGAAGTTCAAAAACTTAATATGCCCAGTATGACTAGAAAATATATTGCTTCTACCTTAACATCAAGCTCAAGATTCTAGCATGTCCCCAGTTAGCCCTTAAAGTGTTTTGGCTTTACAGCCTTGACCGACATCTGGGTACTGTCTCTTTAGTTCATTTGTATAACCTAGCTTTCATGGACATCTGAGAATGCTACTTGTTCAGAGCTACAGTTAGGAAGAATTTATCCAGCAAATGCCAATTGAAAGGTCATCCAACAAATGGACATTAATATAACAGATGGGAAATTCTCTGTATTAAAGAGAATTACTGCTTTTCAGAAATGCATGTTTCAGAACTTTCTTCAGCTTCTTCCAGTGCTACCAAACTCCCTTAAACTCTGTGTCCCAAAGTTGTCTTTCTCTTGTTCTTTCAAGATTGTACTAGTTCTGCCCTACTCCCCACAGGCTTTCTTGTGTTCCCTCAAGGAGGTCCTCTCAGAACCCAGAGCACGTTAGTTCCCACTTTTCCATGTTGCTGTTGTATTTTCTTTCCCTACATCTGACATTTGTAATGATTTGCTCAAGGTTTGTCTCCTCAGCATGGGCTTCATGAAGGCTTGTCCAATGTGGTAACTTTGGCACCTGCTTAACTGCCTTGTATTCAGACGGGCATGCTGGACCAGAAGCAAGAGTTTCTGTTTGGTACAGATCTATGTGTAATCATATCTCGTTTTAAGTGACTCTTAAGTCTGCAGTTTGTAGCATGGTATCTGCTCGTAGGACTGAAGTTCATGTGTTTGCCTTTCCTTAATTTGTTTATAAAGTTATGTGAACAATGAAATTATTTCCCTTTCAAGATTGAAGTCTTTCATGCTCTGAAATGGCTCTGGCAAATCAAAACAAAGGAAATGGGGAAGCCTGAATTTGTATCCAGTCAACTGAGCTAGTGGGACCGGGGCATCCAGGGGCAGTGTTTCATTCATTTATGGCCAGGTTGGGTTGCAAAACATTTTTTGCTTCCTCTGACCTGTTTTCCATCATGCTTAGCTTAGATATGATAAAGATTATGCCTTTAGGTCTTTAGAAAATGTCAATTTTCTTTTAAATTTTATGGAAGATGAATCTTTGGAATCAGCTGAGGTGATAATATGGTCACGACAAATGCATATTTGCATCTGTATGCGCATTTTGTTTTAGGAAAAAATCAAGAATTTTAACTGTCTGTCATGGCCAGCCCATCTACTTTATATTTTGGCAATACAATTTTCTGAATTTCCTGTTCATGACACATTTATAGAAGGAAGAAACTAACCATGGAATTTTCAGCAGATTCATACATATCCTCTAGTTGCATGTACTCACTTCTGAACATAGGGTTTCAATTCTAAGAAAAGGGGAAATCAGATGTTCATAGAACCCTTTTGAAAATTGTGTAGCACAGACAAATGATGAGCCATTTCTGTAAGAGTGCTATGGCGAGGTCCTCACTGGGAAAGGTCTAATGGGGGTTCTATAAACAGTCATAAGAGGAGGGTGTCTTACGTAAGACCTTATATTTGAAGTTGGGATCATGGATTTGTATATTTTACATTTCTCCCATAGAACATCACAGTTTTCTATGTATTTCTTTGACATCCTTTTTCTGCTATACTTTTGTTTGCTTACATTTTAAAGCTTAGCATAATCAGTCTTGTGGGAGAGTCAAATGATTTGTTCATGAATGTTTAGAATTCTGTGTAGAAGGACATTTTTTGAGGATGTTCCTAAGTAGCTTGATGTATGCTCTGAGTTATTTTCATTGGTTTTAAGAACAGACAACTTAGATATTTGCCTGGAAATTTCCTATAATTCTCTATTTCTCATGCACACACACACACACCTTTCCTCATCTAACACACTGATTTAGATGTCTAGGATACATTAATAACCAAATGTTGAGCTTACATTTTCTTTCTACCAAACTCTACATCCAGAAGTTACATGAGTACATATATTTTCATATTTTATATTTTTAATTCTGTATGGTAAATATCATGTAATAGCATCTTCCAGTGCCTTAAGAATGGTCAAATAGTCAATGGTAGAACTCTATGACGATAGTGTGTATATGTGTGTATGTATTTTCTATAGTTATTTTTGTCGTCTCATAAATGAAATGTAATGAGCAAAGATTCTAAGTAATATTTTGGTGGTGTTAATTTTCGTTAATTTGTAACCTAACGTCAGCTACTTAAACAGCTGGTAAGGTCATTCCCTCTTACATTCAGATGCAAAATTAGAAATCAGTGGACAGATAGCTCTAATTGTTAATGTATAGTAGATTCTGAATCTTCTGAAAATTTCTGAAATTAATGAATGTTTTATAGTCTATGCTGCTCTGAAAATTATTTTAAGTCATTGTAAAAATAGATTTATTAAAACTGAAAGCAGCTAGTACTCAGTATCTTTGAAAATTGATTTATTTTTGGGGGTGTTTCCAAGTCACTACCTGGTAATCTCTTTTTCTTCTTCTGTTGTGATAATAAGATGACTCAGGGAAATGACACACACGTCAAGATTTTTTCTACAGCTAAACCAAGTATAATTTGCTAACACTTCTTGCCAGTAGTTTTGAAACTGCCTTCTCTTCTCTTTTCAGTTATTTACAAATAATTTTTCATAAAAATGATCTCTTTTTGCACATTGGTCACTATGTATTATACTTCAAATTTGTTGTAACTTGTTCTAATTGAATGCTACTACCATTGTAGCTTAAACATCAGAAAGGCTTGGAGCTTTGATCACTCCCAACATTTCCCAAAATGGATTCTAGGGAATTCTAGACCTAGAGCATATTGAAAATGTTATGAGAGAAAAAAAATGGAACTGAGGTAAAATAAGTTAGACTTCCATTCAGAGCTTTATAAATATATTAGTATGCACAGTGATTTTTCTGAGGGAGATGTAATGGTAATGGTTTTTCCACAAAGACTTTCACGTTTTGGTAACAACTGGATTTCTTATTTTGTGGATAAGAAAAAGGAGGCCCAGATAAATTAAACAACTTGCTGAAAATTAGACCTGTAGACTAATACCTCTAATATTATGCCATTCTAAGAGGGATACTCATATGTTCCCTCCCACCCCATGCTTACTTCTTACCAGCTCTCAGAATACATGTGACTCTTGCTCTCCCCTCTGAGCTTGTACTTCTTTTTTTTTTTAGTAATTTATTTTGGTATCATTAATCTACAATTACATGTGCAATATTATGGTTATTAAACTACCCCCTTCATCAGGTCCCCCCCACCAACCCCATTACAGTCACTGTCCATCAGCGTAGTGGGATGCTATAGAATCACTACTTGTCTTCTCTGAGTTGTACAGCCCTCCCCGTGCCCCCCCAACATTACATCTGCTAATCGTAATACCCCTTTTCCCCTCTTATCCCTCCCTTCCCACCCATCTTCCCCAGTCACTTTCCCTTTGGTAACTGTTAGTCCATTCGTGGGTTCTGTGAAGCTGCTGCTGTTTTGTTCCTTCAGTTTTTTTCTTTGTTCTTATATTCCACATATGAGTGAAATCATTTGATACTTGCCTTAATCCTCCTAGCTTATTTCACTGAGCTCCATCCATATTGTTGCAAATAGTAGGATTTGTTTTCTTCTTATGGCTGAATAATATTCCATTGTGTATATGTACCACATCTTCTTTATCCATTCATCTACTGATGGACACTTAGGTTAATTCCATTTCTTGGCTATTGTAAATAGTGCTGCGATAAACATAGGGGTGCATATGTCTTTTTCAAATTGGGCTG
>JAQQAC010002594.1:26991407-27010712 GCA_029783875.1 Phataginus tricuspis
TCCCACCCATCTTCCCCAGTCACTTTCCCTTTGGTAACTGTTAGTCCATTCGTGGGTTCTGTGAAGCTGCTGCTGTTTTGTTCCTTCAGTTTTTTTCTTTGTTCTTATATTCCACATATGAGTGAAATCATTTGATACTTGCCTTAATCCTCCTAGCTTATTTCACTGAGCTCCATCCATATTGTTGCAAATAGTAGGATTTGTTTTCTTCTTATGGCTGAATAATATTCCATTGTGTATATGTACCACATCTTCTTTATCCATTCATCTACTGATGGACACTTAGGTTAATTCCATTTCTTGGCTATTGTAAATAGTGCTGCGATAAACATAGGGGTGCATATGTCTTTTTCAAATTGGGCTGCTGCATTCTTAGGGTAAATTCCTAAGAGTGGGATTCCTGGGTCAAATGATATTTCTATTCTGAGTTTTTTGAGGAATCTCCATACTGCTTTCCACAATGGTTGAACTAATTTGCATTCCCACCAGCAGTGTAGGAAGCTTCCCTTTTCTCCACATCCTCGCCAACATTTGTTGTTGTTTGTGTTTTGAATGTTGGCCATCCTCACTGGTGGGAGGTGATATCTCATTGTGGTTTTAATCTGCATTTCTCTGATGATTAGCGATGTGGAGCATCTTTTCATGTGCCTGTTGGCCATCTGAATTTCTTCTTTGGAGAAGTGTCTATTCATGTTCTCTGCCCATTTCTTAATTGGATTATTTGCTTTTTGTTTGTTGAGGTGCGTGAGTTCTTTATATATTTTGGATGTCAACCCCTTCTCAGATGCATCATTTATGAATATATTTTCCCATACTGTAGGATGTCTTTTTGTTCTACTGATGGTGTCCTTTGCTGTACAGAAGCTTTTCAGCTTGATATAGTCCCACTTGTTCATTTTTGCTTTTGTTTCCCTTGCCCAGGGGGATATGTTCATGAAGAAGTTGCTCATGTTTATGTCCAGGAGATTTTTGCCTATGTTTTTTTCTAAGAGTTTTATGGTTTCATGACTTACATTCAGGTCTTTGATCCACCTTGAGTTTACCTTTGCGTATGGGGCTAGACAGTAGTCCAGTTTCATTCTGTTACATGTAGCTGTCCAGTTTTTCCAACACCAGCTGCTGAAGAGGCTGTCATCTCCCCATTGTATATCCAAGGCTCTTTTATCTAATATTAATTGGCTGTAAATATTTGGGTTAATGTTTGGATTTTCTATTCTGTTCCACTGGTCTGTGGGTCTGTTTTTGTGCCAGTACCAAATTGTCTTGATTACTGTGGCTTAGTAGTAGAGCTTGAAGTCAGGGAGCATAATTCCCCCTGTTTGATTCCTCCTTCTCAGGATTGCTTTGGCTATTCGGGGTCTTTTGTGGTTCCATATGAATTTTAGAATTATTTGTTCGAGTTCATTGAAGAAAGCTGTTGGTAGTTTGATAGGGATTGCTTTGAATCTGTAGATTGCTTTAGGTTGTATAGCTATTTCGACAGTATTTATTCTTCCTAGCAAGAGCATGGGATGAATTTCCATTTGTTAGTGTCTCTTTAAGTTCTCTTAGGAGTGTCTTGTAGTTTTCAGAGTACAGGTCTTTCACTTCCTTCATTAGGTTTATTCCTAGGTATTTTATTCTTTTTGATGCAATTGTGAATGGAATTGTTTTTCTGATTTCTCTTTCTGTTAGTTCATCATCAGTGTATAGGAAAGTAACAGATTTCTGTGTGTTAATTTTGTATTCTGCAACTTTGCTGAATTCAGATATTAGTTCTAGTAGTTTTGGAGTGGAGTATGTACAGTATCATGTCATCTGCAAATACTGACAATTTGACTTCTTCTTCACCAATCTGGATGTCTTGTATGTCTTTGTTTTGTCTAATTGCCGTGGCTAGGACCTCCAGTACTATGTTGAATAACAGTGGAGAGAGTGGGCATCCCTGACTTCTTCCCAATATTAGATGAAGAGCTTTCAGCTTCTCGCTGTTAAGTATGATGTTAGCTGTGGGTTTGTCATATATGGCCTTGATGATGTTGAGGTACTTGCTGTCTATACCCATTTTCTTGAGAGTTTTAATCATGAATGGATGCTGAATTTTGTCAAATGCTTTTTCAGCATCTATGGAGATGATCATGTGGTTTTTGCTCTTCTTTTTATTGATGTGGTGGATGATGATGATGGATTTTCGAATGTTTTACCATCCTTGCATCCCTGGGATGAATCCCACTTGATCATGGTGTATGATCCTCTTGATGTATTTTTGAATTTAGTTTCCTAATATTTTGTTGAGTATTTTTGCATCTATGTTCATCAGGGGTATTGGTCTGTAATTTTCTTTTTTGATCAAGTCTTTGCCCATTTTTGGTATTAGAGTGATGCTGGCTTCGTAGAATGAGTTTGGAAGTATTCCCTCCTCTTCTATTTTTTGGAAAACTTTAAGGAGAATGGGTGTTATTTCTTCTCTATATGTCTGGTAGAATTCAGAGGTGAATCCATCAGGTCCAGGGGTTTTGTTCTTGGGTAGTGTTTTGATTACCAATTCAATTTCGTTGCTGGTGATTGGTCTGTTTAGTTTTTCTGTTTCTTGCTTGGTCTGTCTTGGAAAGTTGTATTTTTCTACGAAGTTGTCCATTTCTTCTATGTTTTCCAGCTTGTTAGCATATAGATTCTCATCATATTCTCTTCTATTTCTTTGTATTTCTGTGGGGGTCTGTCGTTATTTTTCCTTTCTCATTTCTGATTCTGTTTATGTGTGTAGATTCTCTTTTTCTCTTAATGAGTCTGGCTAGGGATTTATCTAATTTGTTTATTTTTTCAAAGAACCAGCTCTTGGTTTCATTGATTATTTCTATTGTTTTATTCTTCTCAATTTTATTTATTTCTTCTCTGATCTTTATTATGTCCCTCCTTCGGGTGACTTTGGGCCTCATTTGTTCTTCTTTTTCCAATTTCAGTAATTGTGTCTTTAGACTGTTCATTTGGGAATGTTCTTCCTTCTTTAAATAGGCCTGGATTGCAATATACTTTCCTCTTAGAACTGCTTTTGCTGCATGCCACAGAAGTTCTGGCTTTGTGTTGTTGTCATTTGTCTCCATATATTCTTTGATTTCTGTTTTGATTTGGTCGTTAACCCATTGATTAATTAGGAAAATGTTGTTAAGTCTCCATGTACTTGTGAGCCTTTTGGATTTCTTTATAAAATTTATTTCTAGTTTTATACCTTTGTGATCTGAGAAGTTGGATGGTAATATTTCAATATTTTTGAATTTACTGAGGTTCTTTTTGTGGCCTAGTATGTGGTCTATTCTGGAAAATGTTCCATGTGCACTTGAGAAGAATGTGTAACCTGCTGCTTTTGAGTGCAGAGTTCTGTAAATGTCTGTTAGGTCAATCTGTTCTAGTGTGTTGTTCAGTGCCTCTGTGTCTTTACTGATTCTCTGTCTGGTTGATCTGTCCTTTGGAGTGAGTGGTGTGTTGAAGTCTCCTAAAATGAATGCATCGCTGTGTATTTCATCCTTTAATTCTGTTAGTATTTGTTTTACATATGCTGGCGCTCCTGTGTTGGGTGCATATATATTTATAATGGTTATATCTTCTTGTTGGATATCAAGACCCATTTATCATTATGTAATGTCCTTCTTTGTCTCTTGGTACTTTCTTCGTTTTGAAGTCTATTTTGTCTGATACAAGTACTGCAACACCTGCTTTTTTCTCTTTGTTGTTTGCATGAAATATCTTTTCCCATCCCTTCACTTTTAGTCTGTGTATATCTTTGGGTTTGAGATGAGTCTCTTGTAAGCAGCATATAGATGGGCTTGCTTTTTTATCGATTCTGTTACTCTGTGTCTTTTGATTGGTGCATTCAGTCCATTTACATTTAGGGTGATTATCGATAGATATGTACTTATTGCCATTGCTGGCTTTAGCTTCGTGGTTACCAAAGGTTCAAGGATTGCTTCTTTACTATCTAAGAATCTAACTTAACTTTCTTGTTAAGTTATTGTAAAGACTGTCTGATGTTTCCTTATTTCTCTCCCTTCTTATTCTTACTCCTCCATTCTTTATATTCTAGGTGTTTTATTCTTTGCCTTTAGTTAGTATTTGGATGGTCTGCTTTCTTTGCTATGATTTTATTTTCTCTGGTGACATCTTTTTAGCCTTAGGGGTGCTTCTCTCTAGAGCATTCCATTTAAGATATCCTGTAGTGGTGGTTTATGAGAGGCAAACTCTCTCAACTTTCCTTTGTCTGGGAATTGTTTAATCCCTCCGTCATATTTAAATGATAATCGTGCTGGATACAATATTCTTGTTTCGAGGCCCTTCTGTTTCATTACGTTAAATATAGCATGCCATTCTCTTCTGGCCTGTAAAGTTTCTGTTGAGGAGTCTGATGATAGTGTGATGGGTTTTCCTTTGTAGGTGATCTTTTTTCTCTCTCTAGCTGCCTTTAATACTCTGTCTGTATCTTTGATCTTTGCCATCTTAATTATCATGTGTTTTAATGTTGTCTTCCTTGGGTCCCTTGTGTTGGGACATCTGTCGGCTTCCGTGGACTGCGACATTATTTCCTTCCCCAACGTGGGAAAGTTTTCAGCAATTATTTCTTCAAAGACACTTTCTATCCCTTTTTCTCTCTCTTCTTCCTCTGGTACTCCTATAATGCAAATATTGTTCCATTTGGATTGGTCACACAGTTCTCTTAATATTCTTTCATTCCTAGAGATCCTTTTATCTCTCTCTGCCTCAGCTTCTCTGTATTCCTATTCTCTGATTTGTATTCCATTAACAGTCTCTTGCATCTCTTCCAGTCTGCTGCTAAGCCTGTCGATCGCTTGTCTGATTTCTGCATTGTCTTTCCTCACTTCCCTCACTTCCTCCCTCAGCTCTTGCACATTTCTCTGTAGATCCATCAGCATGGTTATGACTTTTATTCTGAATTCTTTTTCAGGTAGATTGTGCGTTTCCATCCCTTTAGGCTCCCTCTCTGGGGTTGTCTGTGTGATCTTAGTCTAGACCATATTCCTCTGTCTTTTCATGGCTATAGAAGTGGTCGTTGGTAGTTGCCATGTATGTCAGCTGGGCTTTTTAAGACTTTAAAAAGAAAAAGAAAAGAAAAAGAAAAGAAAGAAAGAAAAGAAAAGAAAAAACAAAAAACAAAACAAAACAAAAAGACAAAAAAAAAAACCCAAAAACACCCACCGGGCGTAGATTGTGTGGGGATGCTGTAGGTGGCGCTGTTGCTCTACTATTCCGCAGCCGTGGCCGCGCACTCCGCATGGCCCTTTATAGCTCTGGCTGGGGTGGGAATGAATGGGAGGCTGTTGATCCCTGTGGGAAGTCTAAATGCGGCCACCCTTTCCCAGTCCACAGCTAAGGGGTCCAAATCTCCCTAGGACTCCCAGCCTGCTGGTGAGTGTGCCGGGGCGATCCGGCCCCTCTGCTGGGCTCCTGTCTCTTTAAGACCGCTGAAAAAAGCACACACTTTTTTTTTTTTTCTTACCTTCCCGGAGCCGGCTGCAATCACCCTGGCACATTCCCAGCTCAGATCCTTCCCCTCTGTCTTTCCAATCTCCGCTACAGCGCGCGATGTGTGTCCGCGCTCCCCTTACAGATCACTGGGACTGGTTATTTCACGGTGTGTACTTCTATTCCCTCCCGGCTCTGAATCCTCTCCTCGCGCCAGTGCGCTGGGTTGGTGAGTGCTCAGGTCCCGCAAGGTCGCGGCTTCGTATCTTACCCACCTCGCGGGTTGCCATGTCCTCTCAGGTGTAGCTGCAGGCTGTGCGCTTTCCTGTGTATTCTGGTCTCTCTTTTATGAATAGTTGTATTTGCTGTATTTTCATAGATATATATAGTTTTGGGAGGAGATTTCTTCCCCCCTGCTCATGCCACCATCTTTCCGGAAGTCTCTGAGCTTGTAATTCTTACTTGTTTTGAATGGCAGGAAATGTATCTCTGACAAGCTGCCTATAAGTCCCAAATTCCCTCCAAAACAGTCTGTTTATTTATTTATAGTTTTTGTCTTCCCTGAACTATTTCCCTTAACACACACACACACACACACACACACACACGCACACACACACACACAGAACAAAACGTTATTACTGGGGAGCTCAGAGAGTGGAAGTTTGGGGAAGATACCTTGTTCCCTGGGAAACTATCTCTACACTAAACATTTCATGCACATTCTTCTTTGTGTTTGTGGCTTTTATAGTCTTATTTCTTTGGAGTTCATTATCTTAATAAATAACTTCACATGCTAAGCATAGAGTATACATCAGTCAGTAGGTCGGATATAGCCCCTGCTTTCCTAGAGTTCACAATGAATAGTGGCAGAAAAGAGAAATTAAATAGAAAATCACAGTTCTCCTAAAATAAAGAAAAACTTGTGATAATTGCTGAAGATTAAAGTATAGAGCATTATGAGTTTTTAGTAAATTGGGGCATTTTCTTGCCAGAGAGAAGTCAGTTCAGCTGAGGCCCGGAGGAGGACTAGGTGGTTGTGAAGGGTCTGGAGGCAGAGCCGGGCCATGTGCCTTCTGGCTGGAGGACTTAGTGCCAGGAAGTGAAAGAACCCCAGTGTGGTTCCTTTGAGGAGAGCTCTTGAGCTGCCATGAGGTCAGACACGTGGATACATGAGATTTCTTTGTTGCCTCAAAGCGTCTGTACCATTTGGCAACAAGAACCATTGCTGTTGGTTCGCCACCTGTGTGGTGATTTCTGACATTCATCTTGTCCTATCATTTAAACATATATATATAAATATATAATGCAGACCATTTGTATAACTCAAAATAGTGATTTTTCTTGTATTCTTTTAAGGCATAATTTAGGACAGTCTGTAGCACTTTGGAAGATTTTATATTTATTACTGCCTGTCTTAACACATCTGAAATAGAATATAAAGTAATTTTTAGAACTTAAAGCAATAGAAATCTGGCTTGACATTATTATTCTTTCTATATTATTTTCTGTTGTTTCCTTTGCTGACCACTTGGTTTTTGTCTTCTGCCTCCTCTAGTCTAATGGGATTGCAGCCATCATTGCTATTCTGGTGTTACTGCTACTCTTGGGCATCGGTTTGATGTGGTGGTTTTGGCCGCTTTGCTGCAAGGTGGTGAGTAAGAAGGATGCAGCTCTACTGTTTTTTGTTTTTGTTTTTTAATCCATGAGATGTAAAGAAAGGCCTGAAATGTGAATATGTGCCATATTGGTCAACAACAGCAAAGTCTCAGTTAGCAAATTCTAGAAAACATGCATGCCAATAAACGTTTATTATAAAAGTTCATCTAAAAAACATTTCAAATTCAGCTTTGGAGGAAGAAGGAGAGGTAGCAGGAAAAAGGGTTTTCCATTCAAATACAGAATAATTTCACATAAATTGAATGATATTTTATCCTGGATTCATTGGGAGAAGTTGATAATCTGTTAGGATTTTTTTTTTCAGTGTTTATTGAGTCTTTCATTACCTCTTTGAAAGATCTACTATTTCAGGACTTTCTCTGCCTCTCAGAAAAACATTTTAGCAGTAAGTCATATACAGTTATTAGGGTATCTGTTAAATAGCCCATTTTGAAATTACGGGTTGATTCCAGTTTGTGTCATTTTTTTGTGTTTGAGTAAAACTGAGAGAATGTGAGTTTATGTTAGTTTCCCAATACTGCTTTAACAAATTGCCACACATTTGGTTTAAAGCAGCACAAATTTATTATCTAACAGTAATTTAATCATAGATCCAAGATGGGTCTCACTGGGATAACTTGGCTAGGAGGTACTGGCTTCCTCTATTAACGCTCTATTAGAGGAGAGTCTGTTCCCTTGCCTTTTCCAGCCTCTAGAGGCCACCCACATTTCTTGCCTCAGGGGCCCCTTCCTCCACCTTCAAAGCCAGCAACATTGCATCTCTTTGACTGTGCTTCTGTAGTCACACCTCCCTCTGAATCTGAACCCAGCTGGAAAGGGCTTCCAATGTTAGGGAACCACAGAAGATTGTATCCACTTGGACCATCAGGATAATCTCCCATTTTTAAGATCCTTAACTTTATAACATCTGCAAAGTCCCTTTGCCATATAAAGCAACTTATTCACAGTTCCAGAGAACGAGGGTGGGGATATCGTTGTGGGGCCGTTATTCTGCCTACAAAGGTGGAATGCTGAGTTGTAAATTTTAGCACATTTCAGGCAATCCAGTTTGGATTGTTCACGTTTCATAGCAACACTCATCCTGAAGAAGCGCTCACATATTCTGTAGATGACAGCAGTATTTTACATAATGCTTGTCGACTGCTTATTCCCCCTCACCCTTGCTGCCTGATTTCAGCTTCCTTGCAACTTCAGGCAGTGCTTTGTATTACTCCTGCATTTATTATTAATTGTACTTCAGTCTGTTTTCATGAGATAACTTTACAAGCCTTTATATCAGAGCAGTTGCCCCATGGAGGAGGCACAGAATGAACTTACACAACAGTAGAGCCCAGCATCCTGTTTCATTGCTGAACCAGTCAGTTTCCTGCCATAGCAGTTTCTGCTCAAACGGTTTCCTGTTATAATCTTGATTATGCTAGATACAGCTGTTTTAGGGTGGCTAGCATTCTTTAGTCTTAAATTAATAGGCAAAAAGGTGCCCTAATGTGATTTTTACTCCTTGTTTTTTTTAATTTAAACTTTGCATTAGTGGATTTCCTTCCTTCAATACTTTGCAGTTTCATTTATTATTGACTAGAGGGCTCAAAAATGTCTGAATATATGTTTTTTTTAAAGACATACGTGAAAACTGAAATGGGCTTCTTCAGGAGGTTGCTAGATGTGCTCAAATACAGTTCTGGACCACCATTTTGGGTATTATGGAGAAGATTCCATCATCAGGTGCTGAGAATAGATCTGTTCCAACCCTGAGACTGCAGATCATGAATCCTGGAGTATATTTCTTTATGCAGGCACAGAGGGGTGCCTTTAAGGTGTGCATTCAGGATGTCAGGAGGGTTTCCTCTCCTCATAAACATCATGAATGCTTACTAATTTCTGGAACTTACTAGAGATAACCACATTTATTTTACAATTAGAGCTATAGATTAGAGAGCAGCTAGCCTAGGTATAAACAAATAACAGCAAATGTTTCCTAAAGTAGGGATAAGAGCTGGGATAAGGTAGAAGCAACATTCTGCATTCAGCCCTTGGCAATCTAATATGTGCCAGTCCTGTGCTGGGAATGAGGGAGCACAAAAATGATCATAATATGATACAGCAACTCACATTTTAATATATAAACGCAGGAATGTGAGCAGAGTGTAAATGGAGGGTCATGAGTACACCAACAGCAACATGTGTAAAGAACAGTAAGAACACAAATAGGAGGAATTTGCCAGAGTTAGGAACTGTTTCAGAGAAACCTGACTGAGCTGATGACTCCAAACTGAGTTTTGAGTAATGAGCAAGATGTTTACAGTGGATGAGGGACACTGCAGATAGGGGTGGGGGATTACGAGTTATTCTGCCAAGCCCTGGGAAGGGCCAGGCTGTGGCTCACCTAGTGTGTGGCAGTGAAAGGAGCAGTGAAAGATGGTTTGGGATATAGGCGGGAAGGCCTCCTCCATCTTTTCGGAAGTTTGAGTTCACCCCAGGGTAATGAGAAGCCACTGGAGAGATTTGATCAGTATGATCCCCTGAAAGCAGCTTTGTTTGCTTTGTGGCGCGCAGAGGTCTGGTCCTGGGGGGGATTAAGTCCGTATTTGACTGAGATCCACCAACAGTTGAAACGGAAAGCCAGCAGCAGATAGTGCACCTCAGATATGGCGGAAGCAAAACACCTCTAACAACGCTGAGGTAGCTTGATACAAAGTAGAAGCTAAGTGAGCTAGAGAAAAATGAAGAGAGAATGTGAAAGGAAGGAGCCCAGGAGACAATGACCTTGTGGACAGAATGATCTTGAGCATATTGGAGGGTGTCATAGTACAAATGCAATCATAAGCATCCTTGTAAGAGGGAGCAGAGGTAAATACATACTTATTGTATTTTGTTCCTTTTAGATAATGTATTTCTGCAATGCCTGAAGAAGAATGTGGTTGGCTAAATAAGTCGTAGCAGCATTAAATTATTTGGGATCAGTTTGACTATCTATTGTTACCAGTAATATTACTTTTTAAGGGGAAATGAAATGCATTTTTCCAGCTTGATGTTGTACAAATGTCTTCTGTTTTAGTGTGTTTTAAGTACTAGCAGCAAATATTTGAATTTAATCTTTCAACTGAAACGTGACTAAGCAGCTTAAAATGTCATTTCTCAGGCACATTTGGATTATGTGAGCAATCTACCTTCTTGGGAATCATATGCTCAGGAGCTTTTATCAAGATAAAAAGCCTGGAAATAAAGCCCTGAACAGAGGCACCGATATCTGTCACATTCTTCATCCAATCATTTCATATTTTATGAAAACATGAAATGATTTAACCATTCATTGTTCTGAGGTTAAAATTTTACAGACACCTAATCAATGACTCAGAGGTGACAAAACTACTTACATCTTAGTCTGTGGTTCCCAGGGTTTGGTTTGGCTTGGTTTCTGCCTGCCCCCGGTAAGTGGAAGCTCTCAGAGGAGTGGCTCTCAGATCTGCAGTGGGGCAGTTCTTCCTGAGGGGAAAGGGCAGGGTGGGGGAGCATCTTCAGGATCCAGTGCAGAGGGGAAAAGCCCCCTGTGATAGGCTGAATAGCAGTCCCTAAAGATATCCAGGTCTTAGTTCCTGGAAACTGTGGATATGGTCTTATATGGCAAAAGGGACTTTGAGATATGATTAAATTAAGGGTCTTGAAATAGGGAGATTCTCCATGATGACCTAGGTGGGCTCTAAATGCAATCATAAGCATCCTTGTAAGAGGGAGACAGAGGTAAATTAGGCTACAGAAGGATATCAGACAGTGTGACCATGGAGGCAGACACTACAGTGCTGCAGCTGTTAGCCAGGAAATGCTGCTTCCTTTAAACCCTGTGTATTTTAATTTAGCTTAATTATCTGGGGAGGGATCCATAGGTCCACCAGATTGCCAAAGAGGAGCATAGAATTAGAAAGATTAAGGAAAAACCCCACAATAGAAAATCTGGCTACTCACGATGCTTTTAATATGAGACTATTTAAAAATTTTTTAATCTTTCAGTTCATTTTAATGGGTATTTTCAAGGATAAAAGAGAGAGACAGTACAATTTAAAATGTTGCAGAATAGTATCCTCTGTGTGCCTGGGCTTTCCATGATAAATAGAAATTTCAACTAATGATATTTGGAGAACTTTATATAGTAATAATCATAATAAGAGATCCCTTATGCAAAGCTAAAATTTTTAGGCACTACCATTAGTGAATTATAGAGTATGTTGAGTTTGCAAACTATTCCAGACGGGGAAGAGTTCTAATTTTTGTATGAAGTTATTTCTTACCATCTGTTTAAGAGCCTCTATCCTGCTCACTGAGTATCTTCACATCCTTTACAACTGCTTTTCCTTAACAAAGACATCAGCAGCAGTCTTCCTTTTTCCTTAAATTAAAAAAGGGGGTAGGAGAGGTTAAAAAAACTGTATTGTGTATTAAATCATCCGTGAGATATCAGAAAATATAGATGTTTTCATCATTTTTTAGCTTATAAGATGTGTTGATTTTATGGCAGATTTGTTTTACTATCAGGATGGTAGAAATAACATTCCTGTAGTGGCATCATTTGGAATAACCAGACACTGTAAAGAATTACAGATGTAAGGCTAATGAGGTGGCAAACAAAGGATTTCTGGATTGTTGTCAAGTAGAGTGTATTATACAGTGGCAAATAAATTGCTGAATATGCTGGAAATGATAAATGTTCACTTTGCTCTAGTGTCCTTGGATAAAGTTCTCCATCCTCAAGAGAAAATTGTAGGCTCATTTTTCCTTGGTGCATTTAAGACATTACATGAAGATCTCATAAATCTTAATTTAAAAAATCATTTAAAAAAGTTATCTTTTTAAAGCCCAATTTGCTTATAAGTAAGTTGAGCTTTTGTGATGAGGATATATCTAACTGGAACTCTATGGAATCATTTTCTTAGCCAGCAACAGCTGTGCTGTTCTTTCTAAATAGTAATAACGCTTCTATATTGCACTTGTTTTTTATTGTCGAGGACTCTTGGTGCCTTTATTGAGTTACTTTGAGAGCAGCCTGATTTTTTTTTTTGGGGAATGCACAATAAAACAGAAGTAATTTAAATTTTAATATGCCTTCCTTGCACCATTAATTAAAATGATTAATGTTTGGTTGCCTCCTTGAAATAGAGTGCGATGTTAGTACTTATTGCTTCCATGGTGATGTTTTGCAACAGAAACATCATTTACAAAACAGAGTATCACACTCTTCCTGGTCTTCATTTATTTGCTTTGACAGCAGCACCTTTACTTAACTCCTGGCAGAAAACACTCTCACATTGTTCTTCTCAAGTCCCCATTTGGCATTTCAAATTATATTTATTGTCCAGATCTCCCACCAGTTATTTATTTGTTTGAATTAAGAATCTTTGATCATCAGTAAGTCTGTCAAAGAGGAAAGGAAAGGGAAGATGAGATACCCTAGACCATATTTTACTGTAGATGTTGAAAGAATCTTAAGTTTGTGAGATTCGGAAGAGAACTTCCCAAACACTAATGTAAGAGAACTTTGTGTTTATGCACTTTGAGGAAAGGCACTACTCTTGCTCTCTGATCTTATCAAAAGGGAAAGGGAGAATGGGAGGAAGAACCACATATATTTTAAACAAACTTTTGTAAACACTGAGAGTGAGGTCTCTATTGTATGTGGGCTCTTAGGCATTTAGATGACATTGCTGATAAATCTTTGTCACTGGCAAGAATCAGTTCTGCAACACTTGGTCCACAGCCGTGTACAGTTTCTTTTTTTTTTTTTTTGTTAATCCAAGGCAGTTCACTGTTGACAGTTCTTTTCACTCTTCTCTGAATATCAGAACATATGATTACATCAAGCTGGCTGCAAGCTCCAGTGCTGACATTTTCTCGCGCAAAGAATGCCCACATCACTCGAACGTTTGAAAAGTGTTAATGAGCAGATCAAAAGGACTGTTGCCTGAAGCAACTAACTTTTTTTTTAAGAAATCGGCTCTCCTCCAAACTGAGATCTTCATTCTAGCAGCTAAGTAGATGAGATGTAATCCTCCCTGATGATGATAATAACAAATGAAAAAAAAATTGGAGAAGAATCAAACTCTACATATGGTTCATAAAGTGGTGAAAGTGTTTTCCAGAATCTTCAATACAGAGTTGAAAGATGCTAAGTGGAAAAAAATCCTGGCAACTAGGCAATATTATGCCTTTTAAAATCTGCAAATTCTCATAAAATATGGTGCATATGAATACATCCTTTTCGGAAATAAATGTGTTCTTGCACTATTTAGTACAAGAATGGGATTCTCATGACTGTTATTTTTAATGTATTTAGACTAACAGTAAGGTTTCCTTTTCTCCTGCAGTAGTTTTGCTGAAATGTAGGAATATCAGTTGGACACAGATTTTTGCCTTTTTTTCACTTCTGAGCCAAATAGCTTTAGATTATTTTCACCCTCCTTTGTCACTTTATGAGGCTGTGTGTAGAGTGGAGAGAGGGAACATTTTGAAACATCACACAAAAAAACACTTTACATTCTGGTCCAACATTTCTAGGTCAGTGACATTGGGCATATTAATTAACATGTTATGTCTCTAAAAATGGGAGTGTTAAGCTCTATCTTTTACAGTTACTATAAGGTTTAAATTACACTATATGCACCCATCCATCTCTCCATCCATCCATATATTCTAACAAGTAGCAACTACCTAACAAATCTTAGGCTTTTTCTTTTGCATTCTTTCCCTCTGCAGTCCAAACCTTAGGTTAAAAGGATGTCATGTGGCCGAAGATGAACTCAGAGTTTGGAAGTAAACAGTCCTGAGTCCTGGGTTTGAATCTTCATCCTAATGTTTTTCTCTTTGTATATCCTCAGTCAAGTTATTCAAGTCAGAGCCTCCTTCTCCTTATATTTAAAGTGGGGATAACTATAGTAACTGCACAGGGTTATTATGAAAATAAGAGAAATACAGAGTGTGTGGCATATGACATACCAAAAACGGGTGCTTTATCGTTCATTGTTAGTAGTAATAAGAGCACAGAGATGAGACTTTGCTCTGGTTCAGGTTCTGAAGGTGCTATTATTTGTTATGGTGCTGATTGTGTTCCTTAACTTACTGGATCAAAATTTGATTTTGGTAGTTTTAAGGACTTTGTTTTCATTGTTAGCAATGTAGAAAACATACTTGCCAGGATTTCAAAATCAATTTAATTTTATAATAAGTCATGCATTTAGTCATACATAAGATTAATTACACATTATTGGAAAAACAAACCCTAATGTTCTTTTCTGGAATAAGATGAACACAAATGCATATAGACATGTGGCCTACTTAATTATGGAAAAGGCATAGTAGCAAAAGACCTGGTAGAATAGTGTGATAATGATTTTTTTTAACATTCTATTAGAACTTTCATGTTGAAAAAGACCTACAATTAATCAAATTTATTTCCCAGATGAAGAAACTTAGGATGGTCTCACAGCTTCCCATCTGCCATTGAGGTCATTCGTTCTCTGATTTTCTTGGTTGAAAGAGAAATTTGATGCTACCTATTCTTTGGAACTACATTGTTTTCGTTTCATGGACATCTATCTCTGCCTGTTCGCCATTTTTTTCCTCAGTATTTTTCTTATAAATTTAGAGATTGGTTATGAGCCTTTGTGAACATTTTCAGCAAGTTTCTTCAGGTTGTTTTCAATCATATTTTTAGTATCTGCTATTTACAGAGTGTTTTATTAGGTACTGGTGATATTATAAAGAAGGAGAAATGGTTTTTGCCTTGAGAAATTTATACTCTTCAAAAATAAACATATAAAGCCAAGCTAATGAAGCATGATTGGCTCAGCTGAGCAGGAATATATATGTTTAGAAGCTTTCAAGCTTCTAGATAAAGTGATAGCAAGTTGATGGAACAGTCTGTGAAGGCTGGCTGGTACTTAAAATGGAAACGGTCATTTTATTTGGGGGAAGCAAGGGCATCTTCAGCCTGCCTGTCACAGAGATACTGACTGAGGGGTGCTTGTAGCTGGGATGTTAGAGCAGAGGCATTTGAACAATGAGAATAGAAGAGCTGCCCCATGTAAATATACCGAAAACATGTAAATGTAAGTTTTCTAGGTTATGGCTTTTGATACCTGATAAAGGGTCTTCAGTAAAGAGAAAGAATGCAAAGATGTCTCCCATCCTGTTGTGAGTTCGTCAGCAGTGTTCATATGAGGATTTTAGATTGAAACTCAGTTTACCCATATCAATGCTGAAACTACATGCTGTGCAGGATAATGAGTGTGAGAAGTATGATATAAAAAAAAGGAGAGTCATGGACGCGGATGTCCAGTACTTCCTGGAGGATACAGTATAGAATCCTCACAAGAAAATGAAAATGATTTCAGATACATTAAACTTGGTGGAATGAAGTGTGCCCCTTGGTCTTTTTCTAGTGAGAGACCTCTAGAGAACAACTTATGGTGATCTGCGAAACTAAGAGTGGGAGCATTATTGTAGGTTCTTCCAATAAAATGCAGTAATTCATTGATTTCAGTAAAATTCAGTAATTCATTGGTTCATTGGAACCATTATTTTGACCAAAGAAATGATCAATTAAGCTTCTGCATAGGTTGGAATGAGGAATGGGTTAGAGATAGAAAAACAAGCTGTATGTCTACCTTATGTAAATCGAGCATGCTGACATTGATTCATAATCCCCCCCCAAGCTGTGGTAATTGTAGACTATCAATCAGCGTTATCAATATCTTATTAATTAAAGTGCATAGAATGGGAATGAGGACTGGTGAGGTGCTTGTTCTGTGAATACCATTCATTTAGTTATAATGGCTTGGACACAGTTAAAATGCTATTAGCAGCTCTGGAAACCACACTTTGACATATTGATCAATGCATGTATACTAAAGAAACTGACCACAGTGACCAAATGACTCAGAAACATTGTCTGAGGAGCAGCTGTGGTGTTTAGCCTCCAGAGGAGCAGGCTGAGTACATAGATGGTTGTTATTCTAGTATTCAAAATAGGAACTGCTCTCTTCTGGAAGAAAAATTAGTGCATTTGTGTGGTTTCGACATCTGAGTCCCAGGATCAGAACTAAAGAGAGGAAACTCAGAGAGGAAGGCTTTGGCTTCTTTTGAGGGAAAATCTTTCAAATAATGTGAGTTCCTTGTCAGTGAAATAAATTGCCTTGTGAGGTAGTGAATTTCTTTTTATTACAGGAATTCAAACATAGTTTGATTACAGCATGGTGGGAATTTTTCAGGATATTGAAATTTTGATTGAATGTGCATTGGAGAAGTTGAAAAGTGGTGTACTAGATATTTTTAATGTTCAGGGAACCATGAGTTTATGATTTTAGGTAGTGGTAGTGGGAATGGAATGCAAAGAGTCATCCTCCTTTCCTTGTGCTTCTCCTTTCCTCCCTTTATCCCTCTCTTCTGTGTCCTGTTCTCCCTCCTTTCCTTCTCCCTTTCCCACCTTCCCTCCTTTTCCTCTCCTCCTAATTTCCCTTTCTCCCATCTGTCCTTCTTCTGTAAAAAATAGAAAATCTATTCTGTGCCAGACACTTTACTAAGTCCTGAGAATACAGTGAGGGACAAAGAAGGTGTAAAACCTATCCTCATGTAGGTTAGTTTTTGGAGCTAGAGAACATTACCAACTCTTAGAAACACTAGAGAAGAGCAAATAGTCATCTATGGAAGTGAAGCCATTCTTATCTGCTTTAGGAAGATGAGGGAAAGTCATAGGATAGGGAAGGAAAAGAGAGAGAGAGAGGCAGAAATATTTCAAAGAATCTGTTGGACATGATAAGTGATTTGGTGAAGTCATTTAGAAGTGAGGAAGATATAGATTATGTGAGGCTGCAACTAGACAGTGATTTACCTGAAAGAAATGGGGAAGATAGGAAGAAGAATTGGCTTTTAAATGAAAATGATTAGGTTGGTTTTGATACTACTGAGTGTGATCTTATCATGGATTCATTGTGGACATGCAGGTTGATAATGTCATGAGATGCTTCCTTTTTATAAAGGAAATGCATCTGTAGCTTGATAATCCTTATTTAACTTCAGTATCATGTTAAATCTTAATTTTCCACTGGCATTTATTTTTGGCCTAACTAAAAATTCACAGATTTTTATCCTTCAAAATTACTAAAATAAGCTGGGACATTACTGATAAAACAAAATTGAATTAAGTTGAAGGGTTGTGTAGACAGAGCATTTCTTATAGCATTCAAAAGTTTGAATGCTACAAGAATGAGTTTGAGATTCAGTCAAACTAAATCACTGCCCAATTATATCTATGTGGGTATAATTATTGTCTGTGTATATTTTCCTGAGATTTAGATCTAAACTAAAATTTGAATGATAATACACATAAAGAAAATTATGAATCAATTCTCTAAACGTTATCAGTAACATTAAATTTTTAAAAAACATTCATTATGGAAAATTTCAAACATATACAATGACTAAAATAATGAATCCCCCATGTCTCCTTCACTCAACTTCAATGATTCTCAATTTATGGCTAACCTTATTTCATCTATAATCCCATCCATTCCTCACCCCACATTATTTTGGCAAAAATCTCATAATCATATCATTTAACCTGGAAAATTTTCAGTATTTATCTTTTAAAAGATAAGTGGTCTTTAAAAAACATATGCATGATAATAGTACTATAACTAAATAGTAATAATAATTCCTTGATGATACTCATTTTTGAAGTTACTATTGTTTTAAATTTTTGAAAATTTAATAGCATAATTGAAATGTTTGACATTAGGTAAAGTGAAGCAGTTGTATTTTCAAGCAGTTTTTCTTAGTATAGACACTTGGGTGTGTACCTAAATTATTAGAAGCCATTGGCACTTGGTTAATCATTTTCTTTCATTATGGTAGAAAGTCAGCTACCCTAGTACCACTAAAGGTCATTTATATTAGCTCTCAGGCTCCATTCTTCTCATCTAAAGAATTTACCATACAAAATTTGATGAAAGAATATACTGAGTAATAATTCATAGGAAAGGAATTGGCAGAAGTTGATTAGTTTCTAGGTTAAAGGGTGGAGAAAGAGTATGCTAATTTCCCTATCATCTCATCCAAAGCAAGGAACTTTCGTACTGTCAGTTTATGAGAAAGTCAATGAGTCATAGCAGGAAGATTTTGCTGGTAAATTCCTACTCTTTTGAAGGGACATACTGTAATCTAAGGAAAAATGTTTGCATTTCGGGGCAGACTTCTGACAGGACAGCGAGCTTCCCTCAGAGGGAGCGTTCCAAGGGTGTCAGGGGAAGTAGGAAGGCTTCTTTTGATCTAGCCTCAGATGTCATGTGGTACCACCTCTACCCTCTGCTAGTTAAAAGCTAGTTACAGGCAAGGCTAGATTCAAAGTGGGGGTGGGGGCATACATCTACCAGGAGGCATGGTTCGCTGGACACATCTTTGGCACTACCACACGATTTTACTAATCTAATTATTTGTACACATCCTTACTGTCTCCTCCTCATGCCACCAAAGTTTTACATTTTATTAATTTTTTTGGTAGGTTATCAAGGATCCTCCTCCGCCACCACCTCCTGCACCGAAAGAGGTAAATGGAGTGCCTAATAGGTGATGGGGATGTTTCTCCAGACTTAGATATTATTCCCAGATTTGATCAATTACATTGTTGTTAGATGACTATGATAGCTATGTATTGACTTTTGAATTTATGAAAACCAATTGTTATTTTTCATCCTCTTCTGATTTCTTTCACATGCTAGAAGGACAGGACCTTCACACACTGGTAAACACAGACTGGCCTTTGGTACCAACACTACCCAGAGATTTAATTTAATTCCTATAACAGTATATCAACAGTTCTGATGTCACTTATTTTATTTACAAAAAGGTGGAGGATTTAAGCTGGCAGTTTAAAAATGTTGTAACTGTCTTCAAAATGATTATTACTTTTATATCACTCTGTTAGCCAAAATCGTGTTAGTGACAGGAAATATGGAATGTACTACTGTAGCGCATTTTCAAAGCTTTTCAGTTGCCTTTTTAGTACAAATTTTACAGAGTTTAAGCTTAACACATATATTGATGCTTTACATGATTATTGAAATGCTGTCCTAATTTTAATGTTTTATCTTTGTAAATATTAAGTGCTGAATAGATTTAGAGAAAACAAATGAT
>JAQQAC010002594.1:27011212-27034766 GCA_029783875.1 Phataginus tricuspis
ATATCATCAGTATAGTCCTTCAGTAGTTGAGTTCCAGAAACGTCACATTGGGTCAGAGCTGTAACTCAGCTAACTTTGTGCTCTTTTCCTGAGAATGATGCCTTGTTCCCCGGATGATGAATGTGATTACCATTCCTCTACAGTATCAACTCTCAAGGTCAGGCTAGGGGGCTGTATATGTTGAAGTCTATAATTTCTGAATAGATCTAAAATGCATCAATTTATATTTCTATCCTGAATTACTTCTCCAAATTAAGACATTCATTTGTTTACTTAACTGTTTCTTTTGTTTGTTGTTTTTCTCTTAAAACGGAGGGTTTACAACTTCAAGGATGTGTACCCTGCTTCCAGAGTTTTTTAGTTCAATTTAGCTATATCTGAAGATTTTATAAGTTTTAGTTTATCTAGGTGAAGGCACTGTGATTTGAAAGAGAAGGTCATTTCTCTGGAAAGAAAGCCACTATCTCCTCTAAAGGTTTAATGGTGTTTAAAACAATTTTAACAACCTCATAAAGAACATTCTAGTGCCACTGAGCACACTGTAAGGTACAGATACATTTTAATGGCTCAACAGGGTCCACTTGAAATTGAAAGCCTATTCTAAAATTGTAGTAGGAAAAGGTAAAAACATCTAAGTAAGACTATCAAAAAACTGTGGATAGTTTTTTTGTGTGTGTGTGAACAGCAATCAGTGTATATGCCTAGCCACTAACTTAGGTCACTTAAATGTTCTAAAAACTAATTTTTTTTTCTTTGAAATCACTTAACTGGTGAGTCTCAGGGTACCTGGACAAGCCTTCATATTTCTTTTTGGAGTTTCACTTACCTTATCTTTGTCATCTTTGCTAATGTCTTTGATTTCTGCAGGACTTCTCCACTGTTCCTGGTTGGACTCTCTTTCAGGGCCATATCCTGATCACATGCCCACAGGTGAAGAAGGTTGGCTCAGATTAAACTCTTAGTTTCTGTTCATTGAAAAATAAATAAAACAATCAATTGACCTTGTGGTTTTTCAACGTCAGTGAGTTTTCAGAGAAGGAAATACCCCATACAATTTGTGGAATTCTCTGGTGTCCCTGAAGTTTTCTCATGGAAACAGTCTTCAGATTTGCCTTTCTCAACGAAATTGAGATGTCAAATAAGCATACACAGATGAGCATCAGAACTAAAGACTAAAAGCTACTTTATAAAAAGCAAGCTTTACAAAAGTAAAGAAAAATCATACATAGTTATTTTACTTCCAAAGTCTTAAAAAATCAAATCATAATTTTTAGCTTACTCAAATTTGATCAAAAGTTTGGAAGGCACAGTTAACTCTGTTGTGTAAAATATATTCATAAAATTCAAACCTATTTGAAACCTATTAACCCATTCCAGTCTGCCTGTGTTGAAATCCCTGCACTGCCACTTCCCAGCTATCTGGCTTTGGACATGTCACTTGACCTTTCTGGGTCTCAGTTCCCTCATCTCGAAGAAAAAACACAGTATTTATAGTATCTATCTCATTGCATTTTTGTATGAATGAAATGCAGATCAGCACACCGTAGTCATTCAGTAAATGGTAATTGTCATTATCACTATCATCCTCTGTTTCTGAGGTGCCATCAGTACATGCGTTTAGCTACAAGAACATACCTAATTAAATATCAGAAGAAGAGGAATTTAGAGTTAATACATCTACTCATCTTTTTACTCTAAGATGGTGAACTGAAGGATCATCAGCTAAATACAAGCTTGTTCCTCTAGGACACTGTAGGTCTGATACAAGTATTTCCCCTTTGTTTTAAAGGTTCGTTGGGGTGATAAAGGATCTACCGAGGAAGGAGCCAGACTGGAGAAAGCCAAAAATGCTGTGGTGACAATTCCTGAAGAAGTAGAGGAACCAGTCAGACCCAGACCACCTCGACCCAAACCCACATACCAGTCTCCTCAGACAAAATGGTACACGCCAATCAAGGTAATTCTCCACATTTTGTGTGATTCAGCTGAAACTTCCTAGAGAAATTGTCACTTCTTTAGCTCCTCCACCCCCACCCTCTCTGAAGAATGACCAAGGGACATCAAATAGCAGACATTCATTATATATTCTAACAACTTGAATACGTTCTCAGCAACAAGAACTTCTGTTTTTGTCATTTGTTCAATTTATGAAAGAAAAGAGAGTAGACTCCAACTTCTTCATTTTAACTCTTCCCTTATTCAATAAGTAGAGGTTGAGTATGTTCCCTGGAAACTCACATACATGTTTCCCCTCAGGGTCGTCTCGATGCGCTCTGGGCTTTGTTGCGACGGCAGTACCACCGGGTGTCCTTGATGCGACCTCAGGAGGGGGACGAGGTTTGTATGTGGGGCCTTGCTGGGAAAGAGCTGATCCCTTGGGTCAGAATAATGAAGGTGGTGAAATAACCAAGAAAATTTAAAGCCTTTATTATACTTGAGGAAGGAATTTTTGTCTTGTGCATATTCCCGTTACATAAAGTGCTCACCAAATTATTACATATTGGTAGAATATCTTCACGCTACAGTTTAACACAATTCTCTTTTCAAATAATACATAAAAATTATGGTCCATTATACACATACTTTTAATATGCACACCGATTGCCTCAGCCTTTGACTTGGACAACATCATATTCTGAGGTCTTGCCCAGTGGGAAGCACAGACTGGGGATTCATAGTTGAAGTCTTTCCCTAGCATTCCTTGGACGGGAGGCCTGGGGAACATACCTCAAGAGTTTCTGCTTCTTTGGGTGTAATTTATTTCCCTGCCTCCAACTGTTGATGTAATTTGACTTTTTAAATATACGAACATGCCTTTAAAGTTATATAGTCGTCCCCTCTTCTCCGCGGTTTCAGTTACCCACGGTCAGGTGTGGTCCCAAAGCAGATGATCCTCCTGCTGACTTCCCGTCAGAGGTCAGTAGCTCCCCACGCTGTCACAGTGCCTTTGTCACTCAGCGCACTTCATCCCACTTAGGCATTTTATCATCTCACATCATCATAAGAGGGAGTCCAGTACAATAAGATACTTTGAGAAAGAGACCACATATACTTAGCCTTTATTACAGTATATTGTTATAATTGTTCTATTTATTATTTGTTATTGTTGTTAATCTCTCACTGTGCCTAAGTTACAAATTAAAGTTTATCATAAATCTGTGTGTATAGAAAAAAATATAGCTACATAGGGTTCAGTACTATCTGCAGTTTCAGGCAACCCCTGGGTCTTGGAACATATCCCCAGGGATAAGAGGAACAACTGTAAAGCATTACACAAATCTGCACTGTTGATACATACACACATATGTATTTAAAAACATACAAACACATACATGTATGCATGTATGCATTTTCCCTACCAAGGAAGCCCGTTTGAGGCTTTTTTGTTTTTGGAAATTTGGCTAGGATTAGTTTTATAATTTATTTACTTCCTATTGTATCAATGTAAGAAAAAAAATCTACATATTTTCATACATAACAGCGGACAGATTCGGTTCAGAGATGCAGTACTCTTAGTGATAACAGCATCATTTCATTGTCCACACGATCATCATTCTGTTTTAACAAGTGTGTGGACTTCATTCATGTTAGCTTCAGAAGACTTTTAAGTTCATTCAGATTTGATAGGCTATATCTTTAAAGATGAAATAATTGATGAAATTAATATTCATTTTACAGTGCCAAGCTAATGCTAAAAGATTTTAGGTTGTTGTTTAAAATACAAAAGCATCTAAATCTTCAAATTTGCTTCGGTGAGATGGGGGTAATATACATATATTATTTTCCTTTGATGCTATTTATCACTTTTATATCACAAATTTTTCCCATTAATCTTCCTCATTAAATATTAGGATATTTATAAATAGTATTGTATCACCTAGATTATACATTGATTCCTCTAAAACAGTTGGTGCATATCAAATAACTCATTGGAACAAACATTATTAGCTACTCAAGGACAATTCTTTTGAAAACTGTCTTACCAACATATAAATTGGTGAATAAATTTTGCAACTAGTTTTATTTTCCTGTGCTTATAAAGGCTTGTATGTGTTTACTTTTGATTATGCTTTATATGAAGCATTTGTATAATGGTATAGGAGGAGTGTGTGTGGGTGTGTATATGTGTGCAAGAAGTAGAGTTTGTGCACTGTATTTACTAGAAAGACTCAGAAAAATTTTCTAGTCCTTGGAAATGGATACAGTTGGTTTCATATTGTCAAGAAAGGAACAAGAATGCTTTCCCATTTCTGAATTTTAAAAGAATAGTCACTTTCTTAAAAAAAAATGGGCAAAACAAACTTTTATGCTTCCTGAGAGACGATAAAACACAATTTTTCTCAGGTTGTGGTAGATGGTTCCAAAATAACAGAACCTGTGCCCGTCAGTGGCATGTTTTCTACCTTGGAAAACAATCTTGTCATTTATTTATAAATTGTTTACTGTAGATTCTTCCTCTTGAGAGGTTAGTTTAATGAATCAGCGTACTTAGAACTAAGCCCGGAGCCACGCACGTTTCCAATGCAAGGCCCGTCACGCTGAATTTCAAGCCAAATGCTCTCCTTGTACCGCTCACAGGCCTCACAGGGCCCATTGGCAGAACTCACTGCTGAATTGAAGTCCTTGATCAAGTAATTGAAGTTCAGGCATAAAGTATCAAAGCGGCGCGAGCCATCTCCGGCGCCGTGGCTCGCTCCCGCTCCCTGCGCGCCGCCAGCTCCCGCCGAGGGGGCGGCCTCCGCGGCGGCACGCGGGCCGGGCGCGGGCTTTGATTGCGGCCGCAACTCCTCCGAGTCATGAATGTTTCAGCGCGCGGCGCGCGAGGTTAGGGCCGCGCGTCCAGGTGTAAGCTAGCAGGTTGTCGCCGACATCTGTTCGCCGCAGCGCACGGCCTTGCCAGCCCGCAGCGAGCTGCCGGACTGTCAGCCGAGGTAGTTGAGAGCGGCAGAAGCATTTTGGTCTCACGCTCGCTGCCTGCAGGCCTGAAACACCAAAGGTAGGAGTGGGGGCGGACACAGCTGCGCTCCCAAACTTGCCTTGGGCACAAATAAAGAGATCTAATGCCGTCTGACTCCGTAGCGGTGGGGAGACGAGGACAGAAAGCCACTTCAGAGACAACTTAACGCTGCAACATCTGCCGCCAAGTTTCTAGGGAGTGACGGGGGACAGCAGGTACAGATTGAAGTCTCCCCACAAACAGCCTCCATTAAGCCATGGACTCTTTTGAAGGGCCTCCATCAAACATGCTGGAGTCCGCAGCAGGAGTTTGTTTGGTTTTCAAAGCAGTTTTGTTTTTGCAATAACAAGGTAATTTATAAATGATGCATTACCATGCGTTCTCCTTTTTTTTTTTTTAATTTGAAAAGAGAGAAGCAGAAAGGGGAAGAAAGGAGCAAGCGCGGCGCTGGTTTGGAGTTGTTCCCCAAACCAGTTAAATCTCCAAGGAGCTTCTTGGCGGTAATCGAGGTTATGTTAACCTTCAGACCGCAATCCTTCATTCCCCAGAAAGCAGACGTAAATTTAGGTACTGCAAAACAAGAACCCTAGTGATAGTAACACCGGTGAAGTACAGCCACCATTTGTTTTTAAACTTATGGGTCTTATTACGTGAAGATGGACTGGAACTCGTTTTTTTCAGATAGATGTCATTTTTAGTAAAACAAAATTTAGAAAATTGCATTGACTTTAGTTTTCTTACTGTTTATAAAAGCTCAATACCTGCAGTTGGATATTAAAATTTATGTCAGAAGTAAGAATTACGTATTAAAGGAAGCACTTTTCTTTTTTTTGAGGGCTTTCCCCTCTAACACCTAAAGTGAGCCAGAAAAATATCAAGAATGTGTATCATTTTCTCCGGGAATACTGCAAAAACTCGTAATTGTGCACACACGCATATATAACATAATTAGCATATTAACGTATTAACCTGACAAAGCTCCAGGGAATGGTAAGTAAATCAAGATTCTGTCGTAATTTCAACTATTATGTTTAATAAAATTTAGGTTCCCTCACCTGAGGCAGTCCCCGCCCTGCAGGACAATCGTGAGGCAAAGGAAAGGTGCTGACGCAGAGGCTTCTTGGGCTTGGGAGCCCCCTGGGAGCGGTGGCCTGGGGACTGAAGCTAGCAGGTGGTAAAGTTTTCATCAGTCGGTGGGGAAATAAGCAACGCAAGTGCATAGTGAGTTTCCAGTGAAACTAAATTTATTGTGATGACAGGACTTTTGCTAAATTACACAGATATGATTTTCATTTTTTTAAAATGATTGGTGGTAGCTGCTTTAAAACAAAACAAAAAACGTCCATTCTGACTGAACCCAATGTCAGTCCTCCGATAAAAAAAAAGAAATATACAGAAAAAAAGTCCGAATGTATAGGGAGCATAGCTTCATTTAAAAGGCACCAGAGGAGCCTGCTAACCTCCGTGGCCAAATGGTACAGGCCGGACCTCCTGTTTACGTCTCTGCATCTGTCTGTTTATGTATTAACTTACAAGTTTAGGTAGAGATATTTCTTGGTTAAAATTGATCAGCAAGCTTTTGATAATCAACAGAAATTGCTATATTGTAAATTTCTCTATGCACTAATTTTAGAAATCAACTTTTTTTATTAGGGAGCTTTGGCATACTAAAAGAATACTTTTAAAATATCAAGAGTTAATGTTGGTTGTTCAGGGCTAAACACGTTTTGTTAGGTTTTGCAGCAGAGCATTTTGACATCAATTAAATTATCCATTTGGGAGCAGATATGTCAGCACAGATACAATTTCTAACCTTTTTAAACTTTCTGAGCACTTTATATATAGCCTATAATTTTAATTACAGAGGATTAAACATATTTAAATCATTTTATAATTTCTAATAATTTACAAAAATCTGTATTACTCCACATACATTAAACATCCAATTTTCAGTTGAGAGTTCAGAGGACCCAGGACAAAGGGGGGAAAAGTGCATTTTTTTGCAGACAGTTTATTATTTTACCATAGTACATTATGATGGTGCCTTTATGTCTACCAGACTTCCATTCATAAGCTTTGTTAAAGTCTGCTTCATAACCAGTTAAGGAAATTGGCTCGTGTAGGAGTCTTTTATTGTCTCGTTAGTCTTAGAAATGAATTTATATTAACACAATATACAAATGTACACTTTGAAAAAATATAAATGTCTTTTATTTTGCTAAATATCTTTCATTTACTTATTTCTAAATAAAACAGGATTTTAAAAATATGTAAAATATTTATCATCTCTAGGTAAATCCTCTTGAAAATTACTTTACATAACTTTTTATTTCCCACCACTTCTACTCTGAATTAAATCACAACCTTTTAACATTTGAGAAATTTGAAACTGATAGAACTGAGGCATAAAATAAAAATGATTTTCAAACTTTGCAAGAAGTTATGTTTAGGAATACCAGCAGACATTAATTTGCTTACCATTTTATCTGACTTTGGATTAAAAATTGGCTTTTTCCTCCTTATGCTTTTTTTAAAAAAAATTAATGGAGTTGGGATAGTTTTCACTCACTCCCATTTCAGAATCATTTTATTCTGTAATATACCTCATATCTCCTTAGCTTTTTTCACTTGGAAAATGTGGAAAAAAAGATGCTTCTAATTTACTAAAATTTAGAGCCCTGTAATGTTTCTTAACAATCAGGTTAGTGTGCTGAAAATGGCATGTGTTATATGTATTTTTTTTTAATTCTGTCCAGTACTAAGTACATTTTTCTTTTGAATCAAGATTAGAGATTTCAAATAGTTTTTTTTAAATCAAGCACTGTTTTCTGCTTATAGCAAATTTTTCTGCTAGAGTTACTTTCTGACAGTAATTATTTAACAAAGTGTTTATTATGAATCCAGTGTATTTTTCTGAAATAGCATTAAGCTTTAGCCTAGTGAAAATTGCCTATACACACATACACAGAATTACATGGATTTGCAGTTATGCACACTCATCTATCATAAATCTTAGTTGCCTAACAGAGTAAGTACATCTGTAAACAGATTTCAATAAAGACTTCAAGTAGCACATTTATATACATAGCATACAGATAAAAGCTCTGAAGAGTGATTACTGTCTGATTATCTTTAACTCTTTCATTTTTCTCCCTTCCTGTACCTCCTTACACTCATTGATTCCTAAGGTGTAAGCCTTAATCTTTTTTTTTCATCACATCTCACTTTTCCCTAGAGAGCACACAGACTCGCACTGGTTTGCAGTCATCATCAGGGACAACATTTTAGACAATTCTAACTTCCTACCCAAATTCTACTTGCACGTCTCTGAGAGCTTATATGAATTTTCCTCTTGGATGACCTATTGTCACCACATTATCTGTGTTTAGCTGTACTTACACTATAGTCTGTATGCATGGCTTTCAAATTTTAGTTACACAACTTTTCTGTCAGTTACACTCTTTACCCTTCACCTGCTGTATCAAAGCCGATCTCAGCAGATCTCACGGTCCCCATGCCTCAGTGAGCAGGGTTAAGATTTTAACTCTAATTCTGGGCACAATGTCCTGTGCTAACACATCCCAATATTTCCCTGTAATGTGCACAAGATAGTGATTCAGTGAACAAATGGTGTATGTTAATGTTCCTCTTAGTTGTATAACTGATTAGAAGGAGCTATTGAGAGATATGTACACTAAGGTGTAGTGATTCTTAAAGAAATACATTATTTTGACTTTGTACAATTTAAAAGTTTTTGTTATCATGACTTATGATTTTACCTTCATGATTCTTCCATGAAACTAAGCCACTGAGAAAATTAAGACATCAGAGCAATTCTGAAATTTGACAAATTTGAATTATTTCTTATAAAGATGTGGCTGGAGATGCTGACACATAAAAATGTTATTTATATGGAGCTGAGATTTATCATTTTGGGGTGATGATTAATTTTTAATTTATAATTAAACCTATTAAACATTTTCTGAGTTATAAAAGCATGACACAATCATTCTCCCTGGTTGAGTTCTGAATAAATGAAGGCTTGTAATTTTTATTAATTCTCTTTATCAGGATATGATTATTACTTTGTTGCTTGCAGTTGCAGTCTTCTCATTTTTTTCAAAAACAGATTTAATCTTTAAACAAATTCATATTTGATCCAAGAAGAGTTTTTAGTGATTTGAGTTCTTATGAGATCTGTGTTGTCCCAGTGAAACCATACATTAATGTCAGTCTCCTTCATAATCATTTTCTGTGCAGACCTATATATATGGCTTATGTTAGCTCTGGGTGCCTTACTAGTCCAGTTACAGAAATGCTGGCTCTTCCCAACAAACAGGTTAAGAGAGCTGATAGTTGAACTCAGTTCCTACTCCAAAGAAGTGTGATGGCTTTATCTGTACTCTGAATCCAGATTTATGAACTAGTCCTATGCTCTTAACTAGATTAGTCCCTTTTCCATTAACTGTGTAAAGTAGGGCAGCTGTCTGAGCTGTTGGTTGTAAATTTGCTGAAGTCTATTTTGTTAATCTCAGATACAAAAGGCAGCAAATAAAAGGATCAAAGTTTCAGAACCTCCAGTTTTCACAGCCTGAAATGAGCTTGGAAGGGTTGGTGGAGTGGGGCATTGAAGAAATGGGAGGAAGTGTTACTTTTGGGAAAAGGAGATGACTTCTGTCATTAATCTTAATTAATTCCCAAGAGTTTTAAGTCTAAGTTATTAATACTGAAGCTAAGCCCTTAATACACTGTTCATGCTTTGATATCAGATGCTCTTTTATGAGATAAGAGTAAGTTTAAGAGGGAGAGCAGAGTTTTATGGGTGTGTGTGTCTGTCTGTCTTACATAAATATTTTCATTTATGCCTTTCTACCATTTCCCTGGGTTAATATTCAGGCCTTCACCTTTTGGCAGTTACTGTAGGGCTGTTAGGGATTACAGACAAGTAACAATAAATCCAAATAAAATTCCTGGGTATTGCAACAGCAGTAAATCTGAATAATAGTACTTTCATGTTTATCAGCATACAAAATACTTCTCTGAAGGGGAAATGACAGATTATGGGCTGAAGTGGAAGGAGGGATGATCAGCAGCAGAAAGGGGGAAATAAGGGAAGAAAAAGGAGAAAGAAGAATGGGGAAGAGAAATTCCCCTAAAAATGTTGTAGGCAATTGAAGATTGAAGTGTTTGTTTAAATAATAAGCTACAGATTTATGTTTGTAAGTTTGCATATTCCACGATTGCAGCCTTAATTATTTGGAATGAAACAAATTGAGTCTTGAAATGACTAGGCAGTCTTTTCTTAAAATCTCTTTTTTTCTCCCCCTGTGGCTGTTCCACTCACATTTGTCAGTTAATCTCCCTTCATTATTAAATCTGTGATACTTTTCAATGTGAAATTGCAGCTGACTGTATTAATTATAAGTATTTTGGCTTTGGAATAATGACTGCAATTCTTCCAGGGGAAATCTTTGAAAAGCAGATAAAGCTTGGAATCTCAGAAATAATGATTTCAGGATTATATCTTATATTCTCCATGTATTTGGACAGAATAAAAAGAGAATGTCTAAATAAAATATACAGTACCCTAAAATAATTTAGTTTTTACTTGTATATTTTCTGAGGACTGTGAACTGAATTTCTGTTAGTGGTTTGAATATTATTGTCTATAAATTTAAAATCACAGATTTGGCTTTGAGACAGATATTTCTTCTTTACAGCAGTGTTTTATGATTAGCTCTAAATGTGACTAAGTATGACAATGAAATAGTATTTATTTCTTTTATTTATCAACCTGTTTTTTTTTCACACAGTAACTAATTATTGGAGAGACAATTCAAAAAATTCGTAGGTGTCAAGAGTTCAGATTTTAATTTATAGTTAGTGGAGAGCCAGTAAAGGTTTGGAACTGGGATTAACATAATCAAATGGAAGTAGAATTAGGGTCTTGCAAGGTCCTCAAATTAATTTGGGACAGGCCTGGAGATAATTTTTGTTCTGTATAAATGTTCTGTGTAAATGTTTTTATCTTTGTATATAGTCTTTCATCATGAGTCACAAATAGAATCAAAAAATTTATGGTACAGCAGTTCTGATGGAGCGTCAAGTGGTCATGTAATTTCTTGAATACAATAACTAATTTTTCCAAGAACAATCTCAACTTTTAGGGTATCAGCTTAGATTTATTAGCTAAAGAAAGTCAGAGAGTCATGGTTTCAGATATTTTTCTTGACTTGTCAGGGGTCTTCTTCCTCTCATTTTAGGAATATCTAGAAAAATAGTTAAAGCTCAGGCTGCAATATAGATGCCTGTGACTACATGTGTGTGTTTATATGTCTAATGGGTGTGATAGTGCATGCGCTGTTGAGGGCTCTCATTATTTCAGGAAAGAAGAAATATTTCATAGGAAAAATTTATAACTCAGATTCACCTAACAGTTACTGGGCACCTCCTTTGTCTTAGGTATGTTCAGTTAGGTATTTCCAGCTCTAACCAGTTCTAAGAGTTAGGTGTCGTCATTCCCATTTTACAGATGAAGAATATGAGACCCAGAGATGTTTAGTAAATTTCCCAAGCTTACATTGCTGGGAAATAACAGAACTTAGATTGAAACCCAGGCTTTTTGATTTCTAGTTCAGTGAGTGCTCCATGATGCCATGCTGTCATTTTACAGTGCAACGCTTTATTCTCTCCCTATTCAGTCAACAACTGACTAAATTAGGGCTATTATACAGGTAGGGAAGAATTTTTAAAATTTCAATTTTGAATTTGATTCTTTTGGTATAAAAATTATCAATACATTGCTTTAGTGTGTTCAGAATGCATAAATACTACTCTCTATATGATATGTATGTCTATACATAATATAAATTTAATGTTGCATGCATCTATAAATAAAAGATAATATTTTTAAAAAGTGGCAATAAATTCCATAAAAAGTTAATAAGATGCATGGAATAAGGATCTTTTGCATTACAAAGGACTTTAGGATTTGTGTAATTCAGCCTCTTCCTACATGGTATCTTCCACCTCTACTTTGATTCTGTGCCCTAGAAGGAAGAACATGTTCAGCGGCACAAGAGGGGTGAAATAGCTTATATATTCCAGGAATTACAGTTCTAAGATGAAGTAAGCAACTAGGAACTGGGGAGATAAATTATGGGAAGAAGGTAGAACCATAGCAGTTCCTAAAGCCCGTGGTAAGATTACACTATTGGGAGTCAGGAGACTCAGGATTTCTATATTATCATTGATTACCTTGAAACCTGGCACAAATATCCTCCTCTCTTGGCCCTAATTTCTCATTTGTTTACAGAGAAACAACCACAAAGATACATTTGGATTTTAGCGATCTTTTCTTTTAATCTAATTCCATCCAAGCCAGCTCTTTGAAGATAGTATTTTTCCTGTTATGTTCACTGGGGTATGCCCAGAACAGTGTGCATTACCTCAGACAGTAGGATTTAATAATCTTTGATGAATGAATTTATGTAAGTAGAAAGTTGGTGCATTGTTTACAAATCTGTTTAAATTAATTTGTACTTTTTAACTAACTAGGCATTTCATGAGCCCATCTGTAATTATATAAACATTTTATAAGATACTGTAAGAATTTAAAAATGGCATCTATTTCTTATAATATTCTGCAATATGTTTGAATAATAAAACAATACTATGATTCTAGATTGACAATGGATATTTTGCTACTATTATGCTTTAAGTAAACTGAAAATAACTGCACGTGGAGGAAAGTAAAAAGGATATAGATTTAAGAGAGCAGTGTATTTAAATTTCATGCCAGTTTTTGTCTTTACAAGACTTGTCTGTTTCTTACTGCTTTTCTTTTCAAAAATAAGATATTAATGTGTGATACTGGATTAACTCCATTGTCATTTTGATATGTTCCTGTTTGCTGCCTTGTGTTACAACTGCAAAATAATTAAACCACAAAGTTTCTTTTATTTAGTACCATTATAAGCAGTGAAGTAATGTGTTCCTTTAATTAAATATATATAAGTATAGGAAACTCTTCTCCCATTGAGTTGCTCTGAAATTGATTTTACAACTTAAGCTGTCAATAGTGGACAAAAATCAATCATTTGGACTTAAATCACCTAAATACCCTTCTTTTATTAAGTGGTCTTTTCCCCTACAGCTAACTAGATGACAGATAATACTTGTGGTGACACCCTGGCCTTTGAATGGTCTTAACATAAACCTCTGAGGACAATGATTTGACCGTAACTTTATTTGTATATTTAGAATTACCTTACTCTTGATCAGTTAGATAAAAGCGTATTTTAGATATTGTTTAGAAATAGAAAAATCTTCAATTAATATTATTTTAATCATAAATTCTTACACTTAAAGAATTCAAATGTATATCAAAAATACTGCATTAAGAATACAGTGTGGGTAGAAATAGCAGCATGCTTTTGGGAAATACAAGAATCTAGGAAGAAAGAGAAACACGGAAACTTTCAGCCTCATTTTTAAAACAACAAAAGATTAAAAAAAAAATCAGGGTAGACCCCAATGTAAAATATGCCTTAGATAACTGTAGTGATGTTGGGGCAGTGTCTGGATCCAAAACAGATGGCCACCATAAATATCAACAGTTGGAAAATACACTTAACAAAAAAATTGCTTAAGAAAATAGTTCTATTGACACCAGCACACATTACTATCATTATTATTAAAAACCAGCTTAATCTATAGAGCAGCAGCTGTGTGCCAGACACTGTATTAGTGACCTTACATCTGTTGCTCCAATTCTCAGAACAACTCACTGCAAAGTACTTTTACCCTCATTTCATGGATAAGGAGAGGGAGGCTCATCAAGTCCCAGTAAGTTGCCAGGGACGTACATGTAGGTGGTGAGTGAGTGGTATTACTCTCTTTGAACTTTACATAGGTTACTGGGAAATATGGTTTACCATTTAAATTCTGCTTTCATTTATGTTTCAAAATTAATTGGCCAATTATACAGAAAAGGCAACAGTTTAGAATTCATTGTTTAGGTTATAATTTATAGGCCCTTGAGTTGAATTGAGAAAATTATAACAATGAAATTAAATTTAAAGGGAAATACTAATAAACTAAGTAACATGGGAATCACTAGTGACTATTTAAATATAAAATATCCAAGTCATAAATATTAACTGTTTTAATCAATCATACTGTTGTAAATACTGTGGTCAGAAAATTATTTGTAGATTGATTTTTGGGCACCTACAGATACTATGCAGGTGTCTGTTAAGGCCCAGGAACAATTACAAGACAATTTTCCTTAAAAAAGGGAATGAAATATAATTAATGGTAGAAAATAAATCAGCAGGTTACTCTTAATTTTGATCTTTTAAAATTTATTGTTCTTTCTAATCTATAAAGTCAAACTGAAAAAAGAAGAGTTCCATCTAGAGACTAAGATTATGCCACAATCCCAAATTATATTTTCCAAACATGCTTCATATCAAAGCTCGTATTCACTATAGAAAAGCTGTAATTTTTAGTCTAGAATATTGTTGGCACCATTATATAATTTATTGTTTATAATCTCTCTCAAAATCCAGTTTTCAGAATATTTCATCATCAATTTAGACTTCGGTTAAATTTATATTAAATTTATGGTTAATTTCCTCAATCATTCTCTCTTGCTTCAGCTCTTATTTTGATCTATGAAGCAGTGGATTCCACTTGTCAAATTTATTCCTTGATCTAGCTGAAAATAAAAATAGTGTGCTCCAAATTATCCCAAAACCTGATACGGTTTTTAAAGTGTCTCTTCAGGTACATTAGTGAAAATTGAGGCAAACAGGCTGCCAGCCATTCCTCTGAAGAAAATTTGCTACCATGTAAGTAGTGGGAGCTGAAGGTTGAGCAGCTGAAGGTCGGCTTCCCTGTCAGTCTGTCTGCCATCAGTACTGTGGTCTCAGTGTATGTGGTCCTTCTGTTCCTTAATGTCCTATGGGGAGGCCAGGTTTTCCTCATGATGAAGATGTCTTTGATCCTATTTTTGATGAGGCATCTTGAAAGAATTTTATGTCATGGCATGCTGACATTATTATTATTTGTTGTTATTTTGTTGAGAAAATACCTTTTTACCAAATTGTAAGAAATAATGTCTCCCTTATTCCCAGGATATTATTTTGTGTACTCCCCTCACATAAAAATACTAATAATAGTGATCAGTTTATGTGATTGAAGACATATGAACAATGTCCATATAAACTGTATTTTAAAGCACAAGCTATAATATGTATAGTAAACAGCTTTCCTAATCATTTGTAAACATTTACTGTTTTGTTTCTGAAATCTTTAGGAATAAGAAACAGGGAAAACACTGAAATAATTAAGAGTATTAATTAAATTATATGGCTAAAAGACTACAGATGAATATCTATTTGAATTTTTTAACTATTAATGCTAGAACTTTTGGTGTGATGGAAAACACAAGCATTTAAACACATTTCTGACTTTTTCTAACTTTTTGTTAAGATGTTTTCAATAAAATTAGACTAAGGAAAATGAATTACAATCTTGTCAATAGATCTTAATTCAGAGAAATAAACTTTTTAAAAAATGTAATGATGACTAGATAGTCCCTACCTGCTGGGGTTTGTAATCTAGTTGGAACAGGGGATAAAGTAAACCCTCAAAAATGTAACTTAAGCAGAGCAAGCAAAATTCAATTAAGTAAAAACAGGAACAAAAAATAAAGCCAATTGTACAATCTAGATGGATTCTAGTTCCTAATGCAATTTTCTACCATTGTATGCCATTGAAATCTATAATGTTGCTATTGAAATATACTGTGTTTTGAAGAATTAAAATATTTTTACATTATATTCCTCTGATTAGTGATACATACATGAATGCATTACAGATAATCTGTAATACATATTATATAGCAAAGAGTGGTATAATGTTTATATGTATATATCTTCACGATTATAATTCTACAATAGGTGATTTAAAAAATGAGCTAGAATTTGGACGTAAAAGCCATAAAAATAAAATGAATCATTTCTTCTTGAGCACCCACTATTTTTAAGCATCTTTAAGACCCCCAAATAATTAGTACATAGTCTTCAATAACTTTATAATCTACTCAAAGGACCAAGAATACACATATAAAAATAAAGAAGTATTTAAATACCAGTTCAAGGCAGTAGCAAAGGAGATGTCACAGACGTGTTGTCTAATTACTTTCCAAATGAATGATCTAGATATTTGTTTTGCCTGAGGGTTTCAGCCCTGAGAATTTGGTGAGATCAAGAAATGACAACGGAACGTTCTTGGGGTATGTAGCTTGTGGGGTAAGGGTGTACCCCGGCCCGGGACGAATCCCCCTGTGAAACCGGTAAAACTGAAATAAGGGTAAAGGTAGGTTGGGAGAAACCATTTTTATTGCTCACAGCTTGCTCAAATTTGCTGGCCAGGCTCAGCACCGTCAGTCTCCTCCGGCTGTGGTTGGCACTCTGCTGCCACAGGGCACTCTTCGACTTCCCACCCACCCCTTCCAGGAGGAACTCCATTGGTGGGTCCTTGGTGACTGGCAGACGCCAGACCGATTATGTACCAGGAAAGGAGAGGAGGAGAGAATGGTCGTTTTCTCTCCACCCCTTGCTCCAGAGCTTTGGTAAGCTCTGCAGGGGTAAACACCTATTGATGTGTAAATGAACTAAGTCTGCATGGAAGATTCTGGAAATTCTGTTATTTACCCACAGAATAAAAGGATTTATATCTGGCTTTATTCTCACGGTGGTAGGTCGAGCACTAGAATCACTTCTGCAGGTCTGCAGGTCCGTAATCCACCTCCATCTCTGCCTCTGCCCAGAGCTCTTTATATAGTGTCTCAGTCAATACTACCTCATTGCTAATGGGTGTGGAAGCATTAGCCTAGCAGTAGGCCAATTACATCATCAGGTAGTTTAGGGTCCGGTGAGGATTCTGCCAGAACTTCCATTGTCCCCACAATATTAATCGCTATTTGAGTTATCATAGAATGCCTATATGAAAAACTTTGTTTTAAAGATCTAAGTTATGTCCAAGGGCAGGTTTCTTTCCTTCTTTCCTTCCTGTTTTTCCTTCTTTTCCTTCCTTTCTCTTCTGCATTTAGTGTGAAGGACACAGGGATTCACTGAATCACTGAAATGGAAAGGACTTCCATCAGGATTTTAGGTCATTATAATATTGTTACATATTTATTTGTCTGTGTATCTTAAGCACTTCAAACTAGGAGATAAAATGACATTTTATAGAGGAAGAAAGATTTGAGTTCACCCTGAGGAATTTGTACAGGTAGAGAAGGTAGGAAAGTTCACATCTGTCCCAGGACAGTGGTTCAACTATTTTCTTTAGCAACCTCCAAACTACCTGTGGGGAAATAATAGGGAATTATTATATCCAGTTCTGGAGGGCCTAGTATATTAGATTAACACTTAGCAATGAATACCTGGAAATATTTATTGCAGTGTCCTCCCAAGCTTTTTAAACTTTTGCCCCATAAGACAAAAATATTTTATTGAATTTTGTTTTCTAATGTTGTGTTAGGGCCTCATGAAAATGTTTTGTTTTTAAAATATAAGTTTGGTGACAGACCGTATATTTTGAATAGATTGAAGGAAAGAATGGAAGAAGTTTGGGCTAAAGCAGGAACCACCTAGTGAGGGCCCAATGAAGACAAGGGTTAGTGGATTACAGGAGAATGGGAAATATGAGTTGGAAAGGGGTCCCTAACAGCACTTGATTACTGAGTGGAGCTAGATGTGTGTCAGGGAAGAAAGGGAGAGAGGGAGCATCTGAGGATGGTCCTATGGAATTGACCTTAAAAAAACAGTTGGAAGAGCTCAGTAGGAAGTTATACTGGATTTTGCAGAAAAATCATACCTGGAAATGGAGATTAGAGAGTTGAATAATTGAAACTGGAGTGTTTAAGGTACTGAAGATCAGTTTTGTGCCACTTTAACATCAGATATTTTCTCTCTTGTGGGTCAAAACTAGCATCTGTTTTAATTTTTTTTTAATTAGAAATAGCAAACTGAACTCTCCTTAATATACACTCTTATTTTCCAATTTGCCATTTTTGAGAGCATGAAATATACAAAAATTGAATGTAGGATGGATCGGTAGAGAGAATGGGGAAAGGAGGGGGGAGAAAAAAAAATAATAGCTTTGTTTTATAAAATTCTGAAGTCCTTAACTTGTTGCAGCTATTTTCAGTAGCTTCATTCTTTCAAAAGATGCAGATGTGTGGCTACTAGAGATGGTCTTTTTCTTCCAATGCCATTCTTCTAAGGTCATAAATTGATAAGGGCAATAACTGAGAGATGAGAGCCTACAGGTTCTTGTGAACTATTTTATCTGAAAGTGAAGTGTTAAAAGAATGAGGTGAATGATACTTGATGTTTTGAAAGGAATGGTACAAATAGCAACTATTGAAGTCCTAAATGGACTGGGGAAAGAGTATGAATGACATAAAGGAATTTTTTGCTGTTTTCTGTAACTATTTCTAAAATTGGTGCTCTAACAAAGAGTCTTAGGATGATAGTTTAAACTGTGAACAGATACTGAATAAAATAATGAGTATTGAGAGGGAATTTTTTAAGACTGGAAGTTTTGTAATTTTATAGACTTAGTTGGGTCCATGCACATTCAAAAAGGACAGTGCTAATATGACAGCTATGGCAGAGCTTTTCTAATATAAAAGTGTAAACATTGTCATCATTTGTGTGCCTTAGTTTTTAAATAGTGGACCATAATTCATAAATTGTAGTATTTGTGAATTGCATTTTCAGCAAAACTTTTAAAGAATGTCACATGTTCATGAACCTGTAACTTCCATGTGCCAGCTATATTACATTCATTTTTAATGTAATCATAAACAGTAAGTTCTCTGTTATATATGTGGGAGGGTAACAAAGTCAAACAACTGGTAAGTGATAAAGTGTAAACTGAATTTGATATTATCAAAGCTTTTACTTACATTGCACTGGAGTTAGTGACTTAGTAAAGATATAAGCTACCAAAAAGTAAATTCTTGGGGCCATGAGAACACTGAAATTTTATGTACATGTTTCTGTATATGTTATCACTCATGCTTTTAAACCTGCTCTATTGACTATCCTTTCCCAGGCAGGACCTCTGTAGAGATCAGGATTAAGGCAGTGTGGTTACCCACCTGGGACAATGACAGCTGCTGCAGCTGAATCCAGCCCTTGTCATCACTAATGACCTGCATTTGACACTTTATCTCAGCCATCCTTGCTTAGTGTACAAGGTACTGCATTAGAATAATTACTACCTGTCATCCTCTATTTAACAGACAGCTCATAGTCATCCCAAACATGTGTCATGTGATAGTGTACCAGACCCGTGTTAGCTCCTGTGTCCACATCCTGTATCTTCTGTCTTTCCTTTTATCTCATGGTACCCAGATACATTTTATATCTAAATTGAAGCATTTTAATTGTGTCGTTCATACTGGAAGGATTCATCTCCTTAGTTTTTACATAATAGTCAGACATTTATTAAGGGATAGTATTTTTCTGAACATAAAAGTATGGCCAAAAGATTTAGAGTCTCTATTTGTTCTGCTAAAAGTACTGACAAGCTAAAGTAGAAATCAGAGGAAGGAATAGTAGTGTTGACTCAAGGAAAGGATGCTGACTGAATCCAAAGGGAATAAATCATACACAGAGGGTCTTAGAATGCCTATATGAAAAACTTTGTTTTAAAGATCTGAGTTATGTCCAAGAGCAGGTTTCTTTCCTTCTTTCCTTCCTGTTTTTCCTTCTTTTCCTTCCTTTCTCTTCTGCATTTAGTGTGAAGGACACAGGGATTCACTGAATCACTGAAATGGAAAGGACTTCCATCAGGATTTTAGGTCATTATAATATTGTTACATATTTATTGAATGAGTTTAGCAATTCCTTTGTCCTAGAGATTGAAGATTGTGACTTTTTTTTTAGATCTGTATTATCTTTGTTTTGCTTAAGACCTTACTCATAGGCATCTGTTATGGTTTATTTTACTTTGGAGAGTTTAGTCTAAAATGTGCTTCTGAATGTCTGTGTATCTTAATTTGACACTTCAAGAAAACAAAGTATCATGCCTGAAATTTGAAATAACCCATTCAGTATGTTCATTATTTGATTTACCACAGCTCTCTTATCAAAATTGTCAAAAGTCTAGGTTCAGATATCAGATTTGAACTTGCCAACTGGTTGGCCTGAGAAAGTTACATAACCTCCCTGAACCCTTTTCTTTTTTAAGTGGAATTTTTCAATTTAGTCTTTCTATCATAATCACAGAACAGAGATAATTTAAGGGACTATTTTCTCATTTCCCCATGGATGCTACACAACTAGCATTAAGTCTTGGGTGAGAAGTTAGTCTTATCATATGCAACAGATGCCTCCAAAGGTGTCCATGCACTCATGGAACACTGATTGAGAAAGTCTAATAAAGACAAAAAAGTTTTCCACTTATTTTTGCCTCTAGTTTTCCAATTAACTGGGAAAAAGCTTTGATTTTGCAAGCTGAATACAGTCAACTAGCAATTTATTTTCTGTAGTTCCCAGATTATTACTCAATGCAAAGGAGATTTATCTGAAGCTAAAATTAATTTCTCAAATATGTACCTTCTGGATAAAGTATAATTTTGTAACAGTGAATAGAAAGCACAGAGATCTGTTTTTAGATGGGCTTATTCAAGTCTTTATTTGTGATATTAAGTTTATACATAAGATTGGAAAGCAACGTTTTTTAGAGTTTTGTAGTATTTACTGAAAATATACTTAGTAGTTGATAATAATCATTTTGCATGCCTATATATTTTTACAATAAGTGTATCTTCACTAAAATGTGACCTTGTAAGGTGAGGGCGAGGCAAGAGAGATATCCAGTGCCTCTTGAGAGCAAGGGGAGTGATGCATATCAGGAGAAGACACTAAAGATTTATTGTCTGTGGCAAAGGAAAGACAGATCTCTGTTTGTGCAATAAGTGTTTTTTTTTATATTAAAAGAAAATTTAATTCTTCAAAGATAAATATAGGGTCAAAATTTAAATAAACATAGAAAAAACATTTTTCTATCTAAAAAACATGTCTTCTATTGGTATATTAAATACACAATAATAACACTTTGAAATCACAGTTATATGTCCAGAAATACAATAAAAATAGGCAAAAAAGTACATTAAAATACCCATAATTTCCACATACTTATGTTAAGTGTTTTTGACATCACCTACAGTAAAGGATGATTGGAAATAGTAGGTTAGAAAATATTCTACAGGAGAGCAAAATAACAAACATTTTTATGTTTTTATTTTGAGCTCATCTTACTGTTTAGTCACTGTAGCACTTAAAGCATGAATGATGGTCAGACCAAGCCAGTCCTTGCTGTAAATAGGACCTTGCTATCCAATCGATCAGATTTACCTAATCGAACTGGTATTCAAGAGTAGATTGGATTGTGAAAGGAGGTAGCAGTGCAGAGCAGTATAATCACTATTTTTTCTTCCACTTTCATATTTTGCTTATAGGAACTTTCTTCCCTGTTGGCATATGCACACAGAAGAAATTCATAACAATTTAAAATATTGTCTATGTGGGTATATAAATCTTCACTTTAGTAGGAGAAGAGATAATACATTGTGCCCTTTTTATTTTGTATGGCATCTAGATCCTAAGATTTTAGGATTAGGACTTTAGTTCATAGGATATAAACTGTCTGGCATATGAGTTTAGATAGCATTAACGATCCTAAAAAATAAATGCCTTCAATTAAAAATAAAAACAGGGGAGCCTGTGGCTCATCATCTATTCTTATTTATTTATTTTTTATGTTGGGCAGTTCATGAGAACTATAGAAAACTGTAGTTCCTTTGATGATTCAACAGGAACAGTACGATAGTCCACATTCAATGACTGACCAATGTGGGGATGCGAAGGCTTGGCCCTCTGCCATGATTTAGAGCAACTGGAAGGGCCATTCCAGCTTCAGAGATCCCCATGGAATTGGTTGATGCCTCTTTTGAAACTGCAGCACAGCACAGATTTTCATTTTGCCCAATCCTACTTTCTTCACAGAAACAGGGGTTGTTCTGAAAGCATTCCCAGGCCCTCATAAATGTTTGCACACAAGTTTTCATCTTAGAGTCCATTTCCAGGGGTACATGACCTAACTTAGGAATCCTTCACTGTCTGAATCATACCTGGGTTCCACTATTGAGTGTACTATTTATTAACTCCCTGCACTTTAGAATCTCTGAAACTCATTTTTTTTTAACATGGAAATTGTTACATAATAGTATAACATGGGGTTGTTTGAAAATTAAATGAGATAGTAAAGGACATAGCCCAGTGCCTGAAACTCAGAATGTTCTTAATAAATATTTGCCATTATTATTTTTACCACAATAATTATTATTATATTTGGCAGTCTCTATTTCTCAATTTTATTCTCACTCTGTTTACCACCTTACATACTCTGCATAAGAACTTACTTTTCCTGCTTTCAGCTTTTTTAGTCTTATTTTTAAAAATTTTAGATCATTACATAGTGGCAAAATCTGGGGTATGTATTTATCTGTCAGAACAAATATATTAAAATAAGGCCTATTTGTGGTGACCAAAGTAAATTCAATTTGGTGTAATTCAGACCTTTTTGACGGCACGGGACTCCTTCATCCATCTTGTTCTATCAGGACTGGGATGGCTAAATCTTCTGGAGGAAAAATGAACAGAAATGAACACAAACACAAAATGAGTCTGAATGTTCTGATGCAAAGGTATCTAGTGAAAACTGAGTATTTTGGTATCAACTTGTATAGAGGATCTCAAATCAGTAAATAGTAGGTTTATCAAGGCAGAAAACATAAAATTGCCTCCTGGCTTTATTTTATGACATATACATATATTCTGCTTCATTTTGGTGATGATTGTGTCAGTCAATACATGTGGCACACTTAGAACATTGCCTGACATAGAGTAAATGCTCAATGAATGTTAACTAATATTTTGGCCATTAATAATAATACATAGGAAATCGGTACATTTCTTTCCATCAAATCACGTAAGATGGATGATGATTGACATGAAAATCTGCAAGCTGGAATTATAATTGGAATTTTGAAGAATATTATTTCATACTTAGTTCATCTACTGCTATCTAAAGAAACTGAGGCATATTCCTAAAAAAGAAATTTCCATATTGAACCTTTTGTGCACACGGCTTAACATCCTACATTGTTTTCTGCGGGGCAGTAAATCTCCACTGGTGTGCTTTCTCGTGGACTTTTGTGGGCAGTTCTCTGCACAAGGCACGTGCCAGGAAGGCGAGCGAACCTGTGCTCATCGCTCAAGTAGCTCTGGCATGGATGAATCTATCTCCTGGAAAGCCGCTTGAAGCTATGCCTAGATTCATGTGTTAAATTAATTCAGGTAATGTTTTAAAAACTGAGAATTATCTTCTTGAAGAGCATTTGTGCTTGATTTTAGAAAGCTTAAGAATAGAAACTTGTGTTATCAGGCAATTACAAAACAACTCTGATTTCAGTTGGATTTCTTCATCATCCTATTGGCCAGACTC
>JAQQAC010002594.1:27035166-27057291 GCA_029783875.1 Phataginus tricuspis
TTTTTTTAGTGTGAAGGCTAAAAAAAATACCTTTTATTTGTCACACAGATTAGATAATACATGCTTCAGGATGAGAACTCAAGTTTACATTCTCCCCCCACAAGTAGTGCAGTAGTATTTTTTTGGTCTAGGGCCAGAATTCGATATTGTAAAACTCTTGAACATTTTTCTCCTACTGCAGCAGTTTAAAATGGTCTTGTGATTTAGTGGCTTTTAATGAGTATAGCAGTAGTAATTATTCTTATATATAACACAATATATTAACCACCATGGATAACAAAGCAGCAATGCTTAAGGTAATGTACTTCTTTTTCAGCATTATTTAAATTTTTCTGTAGGGACTGAATTGGTTAGAGAGAGCCTGATGTGAAAATGAAGAAGCATTTTGGGTATTTTAGTGGGCTTGAGTTCTGGAGCTCTCTTCGCTTTCCTGCTTTTCTATCACCATTCTATGGTTCACAAAGATATTCTCTAGAATGAAATATTTTGTGTAATTTGTATGAATGGTGCTACCAGTGTTGTTACGCTTTTGCAAAGCCTCTGGCAGGTTTTAGTTAGCTTAATTCAAAGTTGGAAATGAATGACATGTTGTCTTCAGACTTATCAGAAAACTTTTTGTTCAGTGTTTTTTCCTTCTGACAGTTCTTGTCTAAATGGGCAATAGAAATGTTTATAATCAACCTTGCAAAGAGTTGAAACAACAAATTCCTAAAAATGAGGAATGAGTAAGGCAGTCATTTATGAGTAATAACTAGCATAAAAATTAATTAAATGTCAAAATATCATTTCTTATTTTTGCTGAAAAGCAATGAATTATTCAATGCTATTAGTGGGTTTCAAAACCACCAGCACAGTGCTAGGTACACAGTTGATGCTCGATATAAAAATATGGCTCATTAGATATGTAACTACTCAAGTTGTACCTTGTTCATGACACAGCATTTTATGATTCCCTGATTTCTAGTTTAGATAATGAGACAGAAATCTGTTGTTTGAGAATGGCATGACCCAGGTGGTAGCTCTACTGGGATACCTGTAAGTTGCAAATTAGAGTCAGGAAAAAGTAGCCCAAGTGAATGGCAGGAAAAGTCACTTGCAGATGGACAGTTTTCTGTGGATGTCCGGATGTCAGTGAAGACACATCCAAATGTAGGTGATCAGAAACCAGCCGCACTAGTCAAAGCTTTTATGGGTATTGCAAACAATCTTCCAGAGAATTTCTTCTTCTGCCCTGTTTTGTGCTGTTTTAGATAGTTAAATGAGATTGGTTTTAAAGGAATTTAATTAAGCCAAATCTGAATCTTTTGAGGTTTTCCTATTACTGGTAATTGCCTCATTAAGAAACTGAAATGGGCACCTTGTTTTCTTAATGCTACTGTTGAGACTATAGTGATTGATTCATATTCTCTTTAATGGAATTAAAGGCTTAATTAAGATTATGGGTGTTTTTAAACTGTATAAAATTAGGGCTGATTCATTTATTAATTTATTAAGAGTAAAGCAAAAAACTGATCATCACTACATTTTTTTTTTGACAAAGATTACGATGAAAAATGCCTTCAGGTGATTGAATGAATGCATTGCCAAATATTCATTGCTCGATGACTTTGTGTCTAGAATTGTACAAGATCTAGAAAAAAAATAGAGAAGTATAGCTCTTACCCTTGGATAGTACTCTTGTATGTGCAAGTATAGTATACTTATCTGTAAGTATACTTTAGATAAGGATAGTAACTTAGCCTTGGGTAGTACAATCACATCTTGATTCTAAGTGTAAAGGTCATTATAATCCATAGTGCAATAAATAACCAGAGCTTAGAGTAAATTATTTTAAAAATTGTGCAGAAATTTTTTAAATTAATTGCCTTTTAATTATTTCACGTGTTTTCTTCTTCTTCTCTATTAGTTTTAATAGATGACTTTAATTTCTTTAGCCTCATTGTCCAATCCCTGAGAACAACTTGAATACTGTTGAAATACTTCACTATTTCCTTACATCAGCAATTACACTGGAACTTTTATGAGGAAATAAATTATCTTAAAAGGAAAAGAAACTTTGATAAAATTAGAAAGATGTGAGAATATTTTGACTGTTCATTTAGATTTTGAATGTGAGATTAAGGGGAAAACTTCCTGTATGGGATGTCTGAAGTAGGGTTCTAAAGAGATTAAAGTAGATATAATTCTACCAATTACAGCTATTTCAGGAAAGAGAGTAGTAATAATTCTTGGAGTAGCCAAGTTCTGACATCAGAAGATCTGAAAATAGCAGTGTTAAATAGCATTGTTGCTTTAAAATTTATCTGAATGAAGATTGATTAAAAATCTAGCAAAAAAGAATGTACCTATGACTAATTATGTTTGTAATACTTGTTTAAGATTGATGATTGAAAATTAACTCCTTTAAAAAGTAGCATCATAGTAATACTGGCAATGATGTGTAGTTACTCCCTACATTTAAAATTATGTATAATATCTTGGTATTAGAATATATGATCTGTAATCAAGTTGTACACATGTCAAATTCTAATCCCATTTTCTTACAAAAGTAGGGTTATAGTTCTTGGTGCTTTTTCTTGGAAGAGACATTATAGTTTACAAAGATAGATCCTGGTGTGGAAGCTGAGTTATCTCCTGAGAGTATATTAACTAAAGTGTCACTCTTTAATATGGCTATACAACAGCTAGATCACAGTAGAAATACACTACATATCATCGTGATGATTGTGAAATAGCAGATGGTCCTTCCAAAAACAAGTAGCCAACCTCTGTGCAAATGGGCATAGCATACTCATCTCTAATTCCATGAACTAAGATTTCCAGAAACTTGGATTGAATTATAAACATGTCTGACAATTTCTTTATATTATGATTTCTGTAGCCAAAAGAAATAAGACTTTCTTCCTACTTTGTGTCACATACCTTAGGCATGTAAGTATAAATGCCAGTGCGTTGTCTGGCATGTTGGTTTTGACCACGCTTCCTTCTGTTGGTGTTTTTACCTAGCCTTCACCCTAGTGACTGATCCTTGTGGCATTTCCCCACAGTTTCAGGTCCTCTTTCTTCCAGCCCAGCTGCTTTCCAGTTTCCCTTTTTATGATGGATACTTTTCCCTCGGCATCTGCCCTCAACTCTTTGTCACTACTTCCTTTTCACATTTGTGATTTGTGAGGTACCATCACAGGTGATATGTAATTTCAGGGATGCAGTTTCTATTTGAGCAAGTTATGTTGTGCATAAAGTGGAAACCAAGAGAGCCAACCGGTAGCCCCTGAAATCCAGCCCACTCTGTGCTGGCCAGTCTGTCAGCCTGGAGGAAAGGATTCTTGTTCTAATTGGCCAAGTGTTTTTTGTTTTATGTTTTTGAAGAAATATATAATTTTTAAACTCTCCACATTGGTAGAGGGCATGAACTTTAATTTTAGGGGCTTGTTACAAACTTACATATTTTTAGCAATGGCCAATACTATTATTCAGTTGTTTTCTTAATAGAAGGCACAGGGTCAGTTGTGTGGGAAGTATACAAGATCTCTCTGTAATAACTAGTGTATCCTTGATGAAAGAACTGCAAAGTAAATTTTATTAAAAATTATACTAGGAAATCCTCTCTGAATTGCTGCCACTACCCTCCTGGAATGCCTTCCTGCTCTCTCTAGACTGAATCACACATTACAGTTTTAACCATTTTCTCTTCTCGGAAGCATTCTTCATGAAACAAACTTAACTATGGGGTAGGCACAGGTAAACATACTAACCAAAAGTAATTTCATTAATGTTTTGCTTGTATTTAGAATTTAACTAAATATGAAAATTAAAGGTCTTGATTTACCTGTAAAATGGGTATTTTGTGTGTGTTTCAAATTTAGAGTATGGTGATGTGACTTAGTCTTACCAAAAACAAAAAAGACAGAGAGAAAATATTAACTCATGAAGGTAGTAGCATGTTAGCAGTTTGCAATAAATTTCTACATCAGAATACTGTTATTTAACACGTAAGCATATGCTAATGCTTTTATTCATTCCTTCATTTTTCTTTAATATTCATTCAATCAGCAATTTGTTACTATGCACTAAGAGACATCAGTGACCAAGATAGATCAAATCTCTTGTGGAGTTTGTCTCCAATGCAGGAGGCAGAAAACTAAAATAACTACAGAATATATGAAGTCCTATGGAGAGTGATAGGAATAAGAGGAACTGGGAAGGTATATTTTGGCACATTAATAGGCAAATAATAATTTCAGGTAATAAGAGCTAAAAAAGAACAGAATGAAGTAAGGAAATAGAGGAAGGAGTCTACTCAGACACACGTGAACGTGCAAACAATGTGTTCAGATGATTGCACAAACTAGACTATCCTCATTTAGTATTATTGCTAAGGATATATCATTTATCTAAATACCACCTAAATTAGTACTTTTGTGGCAAATAAATGAAATATGCTCGTTTGCTCAAGAATCCCTATTGTTGATCTGGGAACAAACAGTGAGCTCTCAGAGCTGCGGCTTTCACCTTGCCAATCCCAGGCTTCCTGTCAGTGCGCTGCAGTTATTTGGAACCTTTTCTGGGTCGGCATTGGCATTCTTTTACTAGATTACATTTATGCATTAGTGCCATCTGTGCCTGCTGTACCTTCTGTGAGTTAGCCCTGGCCAAATGACTGGCATTTATCTGGAAGTGGAGAGAGAGAAAGAAGAGAGAGAAGACGGGTGGGGGGAGGAGAGACAGGGGAGAGAGAGATGGATCCTAGGGCATTTATTTTACTATCTGTTTGGCACAAGTGGCATTTAGGAAAGAGATACATCAGTAAGCATAAAATGTTTGCAGCTGGTGTCCCTGACGCCAACCCTTATAAAGCTAACTCCATTTATTTTATCTTAAAAAAATAAAATAGAATAGCTATTTCCTTTTAGCCTGTGATCTGCAAAAGAAGTTAAAGCCAAGCATTTAAATAAGGGAATACAACAAAGCACACTTGCAAAAATTTCAAGTTGAGAAAAATGATGTGCAATTTGGATATGTGTACACTTACATGAGAGTCTATGTACATAATGTGAGTTTGGTTTCGTTTAGATTTCGTAGACCACTTGAATTGGACTCATTTTGGTAAATGTGTTGAAGTGTAGACTTAAGAATATTACAGTTATATGTAGAAAAAATATGACTCCATATTTAACATATAATCAGAGTACTGACTTTATTTGTAGAATCTTTATGAGGTCACATTATTTTTAACTGTATGATATTACAACATAGATCAGTAACTCCCATAACGTAAAACACACTCAAGAGCTGTAATGGAAATAAATAGATAAACAACTCTCTGGTCAGTAAAAATAGATGTCAAAGAGCTTATTTACACTATTATCTATTTTTAGCTTATACCTATTTTTAATGGTTTTGGTTATCTGGTTTTCATACTGGTGCCAAATTAGGAGCAGGACAATAGCACTGGGGCAGTGGGACTGCAAAAGGTGGACACAACACAGTAATAAGAGAAGAGTAGCAAGGGAATGAGAGAACCGAGACACAAGACTCAGACACATGCTGTAATCGGGGGCCGTTTACTGGAAAAAGGAACAGCTTCGCATTTCCCAGTGTGCTCTGAGGGCCCTGCTGGACTACATCTGGGTATAATAATCAAAATCATTATGAAGTTTTCTCTTGATTTGAGAGTATGTGCGGACAATTCTGTTCAGGAAGATGGAAGCGTGAATATAGTCATAAAGAGAGTCCAATCCAAAATGGAAAATACATAGTTGGAGAGATTCATGTAGTTAATCTACACCTGTCCTTATGTTCTAACTTGTATTGTGCTTTCAGTTCTAGAGTTCTGAGTTCACTTTCTGTGGTTTCAAGTAGGAAAAGTCTGTTTCACATAAATTCCTCTGATACTTTATTTTCCTTTTCATAATGCTTTTTGGGCTTAATCTGTAATGTATTTAGTTTCTGTTTTCCCACTGGATTTAAGTTTTGTGAAGGTAGGCATTTTTTTCTGTATTCCTGTCCACAAGTATTTCATTATCTAATGTAGGCTTTAAAGATCCATACAAATATCCAGGATAGAGAATTTTAGTAGTGTTGTAGTGGTTATGATTATAGGTGTTAGAAGTTGACTCTTCTGGATCCAAATCCTGGAGCTGCTATTTACTTGTGATGGAATTTTAAGTAAATTGCTTGCCTCCTCCAAGCATCAGTTTCCTTATCTATGCATATGGCATATGAGTACCTGCTGTAGGACCATCAGAATGATGAAATATTCCCAGTACTTACTAAGCACTTTGAAAAGCACTTGGAATATAATAAGGACCAAATTGTACAGTGGTTGATCATTGTTATTGCTGTTATTGTCAGAAACTAGTGATTATATACATGTGGAATATAGTTGGTTTTGGTTCAAATTATATTTTCAAAAAATGATTGTAAGTGGTTTCTCTGCTTTGCCTTTTTTTATATATTTAGCTATGTATCAGTATGAAAAGGTCTTCAGAGTCACAGTGGTATTGCAATGTCAGCACAAGAAGAATTTGCACCTGTCGTAGTCATGGAGGCCTGTTTCAGATGGAAAAACTAGTGGTAGCCCCAACATAAAGAATAACTAAAGGGAACTTTATTTTTTCATTAACAGCAGTTAGGATTCTTTCATTTTAGTCTTTGGCGACTGAGTCTATGGCCTAGTGGTGGTCAGCACCTGCAACAGGGGACAAGACCCTCAAGTAGAGCCAACTCTAGTGGCTGAGGGATCAAACAGTGGCTGGGGGAAAACCAGCAGCTCCTTTGCTTCCCACTCTCATCATCAGGATAATTGTTCCTCCCTGAACTACTTATTCCCCAACTATTACATGTGTTTAAGATATTGCTTGACTCTGTAAGCATTCTGTTGTGGTTGGAAAAGTAATAGATCTAAAATAGAATTTTGAGTTAACTTCTGAAATGGCAATCATTTTCTTGGCTATAGGTCTTACAAAAATATATATTAAGTAATAATTATTTCATTTTCATTTCTTTATTCATTTTATTATGTTAAAATAAATTGACCAGGTTGGTAAGTAAAATAATCATGATAAATATATATGGACAGATAACCACAGTAGTAATTTATAATGAAATTTGTTCTATATTTAAAAATTAATAATTTTTTTAATTTAAACTAAATCTGTAATATTCCCTAACTTAATTATTACTGATGTATGGGGACATTTTGGTTTTTGTATATCTTGAATTCACCTTATTGCTGAATTATATGAAGTATAATATTTCAGCTAACTTAAAAATCCCATAAATAATAATTGTTATTACGGTAAAATATACATAAGTTTTACAGTTTTAAGCATTTTAAAGTATAGAATTCAGCAGTATTAAGTACATTGATACTATTGTGCAACAACCATCAGTGCTGTTCTTCTCCAGCACTTTTTCATTATCCCAAACTGGGACTGTATACCCATGAAACAATAATTCCTGATTTCCCCTCCCTCTAGCTCTCAGTAACCATTATTTTTTCTATCTCTGTGAATTTGGCTATTCTAGCTACAACATAAAAGTGGAATCGTTTGTCCTTTTTTATCTGGCATATTTCACTTAGGATAATATTTTCGAGGTTCATCCATACTGTAGCGTGTACCAGAATTTCATTCTTCCAAAGCCTGAATAATCTTCCATTGTATGTATATGCTGCATTCTATTTAGCCATTCACCTGTTGGTGGACTTCTGGATTGTTTCCATCTTTTGCTGTTGTGAGCAATGCTGCCATCAACTTGGGTGCACAGATGTCCATCTGAGGACCTACTCTCAGTTCTCTTGGATGTGCACCCACGAGTGGAGCTGCTGGATCATATAATAATTCTGTGTTTAGTTTTTTGAGGAACCGTCATACTTTCTTCCACAGTGCATCATTTTCATATCTCCCAACAATGTATGAGCAATTTACAATTTCTCTACATCTTCCCCAGCATGTTGTTTTGTTTATTTATTTATTTATTAGCTTTTTTTTATAATAGCTATCCTAATAGGGGTGAAGAGGTGTAATGACAATTTTTTGGCTTCTACTTTTCTACTTATTTTTTTCCCATTTATAAACAGGTAGTATGTACTTCAACTCAGGCATTTTGCTTGGCATAGGAATAGAAATATAAAAGACTTATATGATAAATTATGGTAACCTCATAGCAGCTTTTTCACATATAAAACATAGTTAAACTTCTTAGTTCACTTAAAAATATCTACAGACATGTTCAGCTGTCTTCACATTTGATTAAATTCATTTATTTTTCAAATAAAATAGTTACTTTCACATGTAAGTCTTTACAGATACATACAGATCACTTACAGATCTTTATAAATTCTCATTTTCTTTTCCAATCTTAAAATCAAATCTTCTTTGCTTCAGTATGGGAACCATCTCACTCCTCTTTCCCCCGATGTAACAACCTTTGAGACAGGAAGTTGACAAGTGGTTTTTAAAATTGTAAGATTAGAATTAGAATCCTATGAAATCACATTAGACACATTTCCTATCTCACTGATAACATACTGTAATAAAATTTTTTTAATAATTTATTTTGGTATCATTAATCTACAATTACATGTGCAATATTATGGTTATTAAACTACCCCCTTCATCAGGTCCCCCCCACCAACCCCCTTACAGTCACTGTCCATCAGCGTAGGGAGACGCTATACAATCACTACTTGTCTTTTCTGACTTGTACAGCCCTCCCCATGTCCCCCCAACAAAACATCTGCTAATTGTAATGCCCCTTTATCCCTCTTATTCCTCCGTTCCCACCCATCTTCTCCAGTCCCTTTCCTATTGGTAACTATTAGTCCATTCTTGGGTTCCGTGAGTCTGCTGCTGTTTTGTTCCTTCAGTTTTTCTCTTTGTTCTTATACTCCACATATGAGTGAAATCATTTGATACTTATCTTTTTTGGCGTGACTTATTTCACTGAGCATAATACCCTCTAGCTCCATCCATGTTGTTGCAAATGGTAGGATTTGTTTTCTTCTTATGGCTGAATAATATTCCATTGTGTATATGTACCACATCTTCTTTATCCTTTCATCTACTGATGGACACTTAGGTTGCTTCCATTTCTTGGCTATTGTAAATAGTGCTATGATAAACATAGGGGTGCATATGTCTTTTTGAAACTGGGCTGCTGCATTCTTAGGGTAAATTTCTAGGAGTGGAATTCCTGGGTCAAATGGTATTTCTATTTTGAGTTTTTTTAGTGACCTCCATACTGTTTTCGACAATGGTTGAAGTAATTTGCATTCCCACCAGCAGTGTAGGAGGGTTCCCTTTTCTCCACATCCTCGCCAACATTTGTTGTTGTTTGTGTTTTGGATGTTGGCCATCCTCACTGGTGTGAGGTGATATCTCATTGTGGTTTTCATCTGCATTTCTCTAATGACCAGCGATGTGGAGCTCTTTTCATGTGCCTGTTCGCCATCTGAATTTCTTCTTTAGAGAAGTGTCTATTCATGTCCTCTGCCCATTTCTTAATTGGGTTATTTGCTTTTTGTTTGCTAAGGTGCGTGACTTCTTTATATATTTTGGATGTCAACCCATTATCAAATATGTCGTTTATGAATATATTCTCCCATACTGTAGGATGTCTTTTTGTTCTACTGATGGTATCCTTTGCTGTACAGAAGCTTTTCAGCTTGATATAGTCCCACTTGTTCATTTTTGCTTTTGTTTCTCTTGCCTGGGGAAATATGTTCATGAAGAAGTCACTCATGTTTATGTTCAAGAGATTTTTGCCTATGTTTTTTTTCTAAGAGTTTTATGGTTTCATGACTTACATTCAGGTCTTTGATCCACCTTGAGTTTACCTTTGTGTATGGGTCTAGACAGTAGTCCAGTTTCATTCTCTCACATATAGCTGTCCAGTTTTTCCAACACCAGCTGCTGAAGAGGCCATCATCTCCCCATTGTATATCCAGGGCTCCTTTATCAAATATTAATTGACTGTATATGTTTGGGTTCATGTTTGGATTTTCTATTCTGTTCCACTGGTCTATGGGTCTGTTTTTGTGCCAATACCAAATTGTCTTGATTACTGTGGCTTTGTAGTAGAGCTTGAAGTCAGGGAGCATAATTCCCCCTGTTTGATTCCTCCTTCTCAGGATTGCTTTGGCTCTTCGGGGTCTTTTCTGGTTCCATATAAATTTTAGAATTATTTGTTCAAGTTCATTGAAGAAAGGTGTTGGTAGTTTGATAGGGATTGCATTGAATCTGTAGATTGCTTTAGGTAGTATAGCCATTTTGACAATATTTATTCTTCCTAGCCAAGAGCATGGGATGCATTTCCATTTGTTAGTGTCTTCCTTAATTTCTCCTAGGAGTGTCTTGTAGTTTTCAGAGTACAGGTCTTTCACTTCCTTGGTTAGGTTTATTCCTAGGTATTTTATTCTTTTTGATGCAATTGTGAATGGAATTGTTTTTCTGATTTCTCTTTCTGTTAGTTCATCATTAGTGTACAGGAAAGCAACAGATTTCTGTGTGTTAATTTTGTATCCTGCAACTTTGCTGAATTCAGATATTAGTTCTAGTAGTCTTGGAGTGGAGTCTTTAGGGTTTTTTATGTACAGTATTATGTCATCTGCAAATACTGACAATTTGACTTCTTCTTTACCAATCTGGATGCCTTGTATGTCTTTGTTTTGTCTGATTGCCATGGCTAGGACCTCCAGTACTATGTTGAATAACAGTGGAGAGAGTGGGCATCCCTGTCTCGTTCCCGATCTTAGGTGAAAAGCTTTCAGCTTTTCGCTGTTAAGTATGATGTTAGCTGTGGGTTTGTCATATATGGCCTTTATGATGTTGAGGTACTTGCCTTCTATACCCATTTTGTTGAGAGTTTTAATCATGAATGGATGCTGAATATTCTCAAATGCTTTTTCAGCTTCTATGGAGATGATCATGTGGTTTTTGTTCTTCTTTTTGTTGATGTGGTGATGATGTTGATGGATTTTCCAATGTTGTACTATCCTTGCAACCCTGGGAAGAATCCCACTTGATCATGGTGTATGATCCTCTTGATGTATTTTTGAATTCGTTTGCAAATATTTCATTGAGTATTTTTGCATCTACGTTCATCAGGGATATTGGTCTGTAATTTTCTTTTTTGGTGAGGTCTTTGCCAGGTTTTGGTATTAGAGTGATGCTGGCTTCATAGAATGAGTTTGGAAGTATTCCCTCCTCTTCTATTTTTTGTAAAACTTTAAGGAGAATGGGTGTATGTCTTCTCTATATGTCTGGTAGAATTCAGAGGTGAATCCATCAGGTCCGGGAGTTTTGTTCTTGGGTAGTTTTTTGATTACCAATTCAATTTCGTTGCTGGTGATTGGTCTGTTTAGTTTTTCTGCTTCTTGCTTGGTCAGTCTTGGAAGGTTGTATTTTTCTAAGAAGTTGTCCATTTCTTCTATGTTTTCCAGCTTGTTACCATATAGATGCTCATAATATTCTCTTATAATTCTTTGTATTTCTGTGGGGTCTGTCGTTATTTTTCCTTTCTCATTTCTGATTCTGTTTATGTGTGTAGATTCTCTTTTTCTCTTAATGAGTCTGGCTAGGGGTTTATCTATTTTGTTTATTTTTTCAAAGAAACAGCTCTTGGTTTCATTGATTTTTTTCTATTGTTTTATTCTTCTCAATTTTACTTATTTCTTCTCTGATCTTTATTATGTCCCTCCTTCTGGTGACTTTGGGCCTCATTTATTCTTCTTTTTCCAATTTCAGTAATTGTGTCTTTAGACTGTTGATTTGGGAATGTTCTTCCTTCTTTAAATAGGCCTGGATTGCAGTATACTTTCCTCTTAGAACTGCCTTTGCTGCGTCCCACAGAAGTTTTCGCTTTGTGTTGTTGTCATTTGTCTCCATATATTCTTTGATTTCTGTTTGGATTTGGTCATTAACCCATTGATTAATTAGGAGAATGTTGTTAAGTCTCCATGTATTTGTGAGCCTTTTTGATTTCTTTCTAAAATTTATTTCTAGTTGTATACCTTTGTGATCTGAGAAGTTGGTTGGTAGGATTTCAGTATTTTAGAATTTAGTGAGGGTTTTTTTGTGGCCTAGTATGTGGTCTATTCTGGAAAATGTTCCATGTGCACTTGAGAAGAATGTGTAACCTGCTGCTCTTGGGTGCAGAGTTCTGTACATATCTGTTAGGTCCATCTCTTCTAGTGTGTTGTTCAGTGCCTCTGTGTCTTTACTTATTCTTTGTGTGGTTGATCTGTCATTTAGAGTGAATGGTGTTTTGAAGTCTCCTAAAATGAATGCATTGCTGTCTATTTCCTCCTTCAGTTGTGTTAGTATTTGTTTCACATATGCTGGCACTCCTGTGTTGGGTGCATATATATTTATAATAGTTATATCTTCTTGTTGGACTGACCCCTTTATCATTATGTAATGTCCTTCTTTATCTCTTGCTACTTTCTTCATTTTGAAGTCTATTTTGTCTGATACAAGTACCGCAACACCTGCTTTTTTCTCTTTGTTGTTTGCATGAAATATCTTTTTCCATCCCTTCACTTTTAGTCTGTGTATATCTTTGGGTTTGAGGTGAGTCTCTTGTAAGCAGCATATAGATGGGTCTTGCTTTTTTATGCACTCTGTTACTCTGTGTCTTTTGATTGGTGCATTCAGTCCATTTACATTTAGGGTGATTATTGATAGATATGTACTTATTGCCATTGCTGGCTTTAGATTCGTGGTTACCAAAGGTTCAAGGGTTGCTTCTTTACTATCTAAGAGTCTAACTTAACTTTCTTGTTAAGTTATTGTAAAGACCGTCTGATGTTTCTTTATCTCTTCCTTCCTATTCTTCCTTCTCCTTTCTTTATACATTAGGTGTTTTATTCTTTGCCTTTAGTTAGTATTTGGATGGTCTGCTTTCTTTGCTATGATTTTATTTTCTCTGGTGACATCTTTTTAGCCTTAGGGGTGCTTCCCTCTAGAGTAGTCCATTAAAGATATCCTGTAGTGGTGGTTTATGAGAGGCAAACTCTCTCAAATTTCATTTGTCTGGAAATTGTTTAATCCCTCCATCATATTTAAATGATAATTGTGCTGGATACAGTATTCTTGGTTCGAGGCCCTTCTGTTTCATTACATTAAATATATCATGCCATTCTCTTCTGGCCTGTAAAGTTTCTGTTGAGAAGTCTCATGATAGTCTGATGGGTTTTCCTTTGTAGGTGATCTTTTTTCTCTCTCTAGCTGCCTTTGATACTCTGTCTTTATCTTTGATCTTTGCCATCTTAATTATTATGTGTCTTGGTGTTGTCTTCCTTGGGTCCCTTGTGTTGGGACATCTGTGGGCTTCCGTGGACTGCGAGACTATTTCCTTCCCCAGCATGGGGAAGTTTTCAGCAGTTATTTCTTCAAAGACACTTTCTATCCCTTTTTCTGTCTCTTCTTCCTCTGGTACTCCTATAATGCGAATATTGTCCCATTTGGATTGGTCACACAGTTCTTTCATTCCTAGAGATCCTTTTATCTCTCTCTGCCTCAGCTTCTCTATATTCCTATTCTCTGATTTCTATTCAATTAACAGTCTCTTGCATCACATCCAGTCTGCTGTTAAGCCCATCGTTTGCTTGTCTGATTTCTGTATTGTCTTTCCTCACTTCCCTCACTTCCTCCCTCAGCTCTTGCACATTTCTCTGTAGATCCTTCAGCATGGTTATGACTTTTATTCTGAATTCTTTTTCAGGAAGATTGTGCATTTCCATTCCTTTAGGCTCCCTCTCTGGGGTTGTCTGGATGATCTTAGTCTGGACCATATTCCTCTGTCTTTTCATGGCTATAGAAGTGGTCGCTGGTATTTGCCATGTATATCAGCTGGGCTTTTTAAGACTTTAAAAAGAAAAAGAAAAAAAAAAGAAAAGAAAGAAAAGAAAAGAAACAAGAAAGAGAATAAAAAACAAAAAACAAAGCAAAAAAAAAAAAAGACAAAAAAAAAAACACCCACCAGGAGTGGATACTGTGGGGATGCTGTAGGTGGCACTGTTGCTCTAGTATTCTGCAGCCGTGGCCGCGCCACTCCACAGGGCTCTTTATAGCTCTGGCCGGGGTGGTAACGAATGGGAGGCTGTTGATCTCTGTGGGAAGTCTAAGTGCGGCCACACTTTCCCAGTTGCCAGCTAAGGGGTCCAAATCTCCCCAGGACTCCCAGCCTGCTGGGCTGAGTGTGCCGGGGCGATCCGGCTCCTCCGCTGGGTTCCTGTTTCTTTAAGACCGCTGAAAAAAGCGTGTGCTTTTCTTTTTTTTTTTCTTACCTTCCCAGAGCCAGCTGCAAGCACCCTGGTATGTTCTCCACTCCGATCCTGCTCCCTCTGTCTCTCCAATGTCTGCTACACCGCGCGATGTGTGTCAGCGCTCCCCGCGCAGATCTCCGGGCTGGTTATTTCATGGGGCTGTGCTTCCACTCCCTCCCGGCTCTGAATCCTCTCCTCCCACTGGTGCACTGGGGTGGGTGAGTGTTCAGGTCCCCCCCGGGTCGCAGCTCCGTATCTTACCCGCCTCGCAGAGTGCTGAGTCCTCTCGTGTGTAGCTGCACGCTGTGCGCTTTCCTGTGTATTCTGGTCTCTCTTTTAGGAATATTTGTATTTGCTGTATTTTCATAGATATATATAGTGTTGGGAGGAGATTTCTGCCACCCTGCTTACGCTGCCATCTTCCCAGAAGTAATAAACTTTTTTTATAGACATGGTTGGAATTGCTCTGTTTTCATAAATTTAATGTTCTGGTTAACTAAGTACTCTCAACAACATCCTCAAAGACGTTTGAGTCTTAAATAGATTATTAATTCCTAAAGGGACTGGATTGAAATTCTCATTAAAAATATTGGTTGATTTATTCAACACATATTGATCATTATTAATTCAGCAGAACCCTTGGCAATTTTGAAAGTTTTCCAAAGCAATCATTTTGAATCAATTTTTAGTATACAATTTGCCCAAGGTAAAGAGCATAAAGCATTCAGTTGAATGTATAAAAACATACTGGTGGTAGATAATTTCTAAGGTCATTTATTAGGTATAATTTGTGAAAAAAGTGAAAAGCAACAAAAGAAAAATACTTGAAAAATTTTCCTTGTCTAGAGGACATCTGAATGATACTAGATTTTTCTCTGTCAGAGTTTGGTTGCTCAGTACTTGTCCATTGATACCATGTCTTTAATAATGCAGTTAAGTGGGTAAATGGAAGTTGTCACACTAAGGGCACTAACTGGCTGCTGCTAGTTAATTCATTCATGGGCTGGTTTGTGAAGATGTTACTTTTAATATTGCTCAATAAGGAATGACCCTAAGTCCACAGAGAAGGACTGTCTTGATATAATCCTTTTAAAATCTGGGAATGAATTTTGTAGAACCTGAACAATGAAATACGAACTATTAAGTCCTAAAGGTTAGTATGATTGCAGCAAGAGGTTATGTTTCTGTTAGGTCTGAAATTACTGTGAAGTAGCTTTTGAACTAATATTTGTGCCTGGAATTCAGATTTGCTTTTTCTTATTTCCATATGCTCTAATTTAAGTGTATGTTAACTTGTATATTTAAAGTAAAAAGTACCAAAAAGGCCACATAAAAATATGTTTTCTTCACTATCAAAGGCTTCAATACCATCATCATTTGGAAAAAAAAAGAAACCATGAATATAATTTAAGTCTGTAAAACAGACTTTTAATAGCACCACATAAAATGAACATCTGGCTTTCTTTTCACAAGGTGCATTGATGTCAGAAGAGAATGAATAAAAATGCTGATAACAATTGTCCAGATTTGGAGTTTGCCAGTGCAAGAATACTTTATTCATTTAACCTCCTCTACATTCCAAATATAGGTGTTGACTTTGATGAAAAAATACAATGATATATATTTAGAATGACCAGTCTTTCACATTTAAATCTAAAATGTGCTGCTGCAGTTGGATTTTTTCATGGATGCCATTCAAACAGCACATTATATTGTCATCTCACATAGCCTTTTTATCTATGATGATAGGATGCTAGATCAGAGTATGACAGCTTGGCACAGCTTTTATTATGGCATTGTACTGATGCATGACTATGAGTACCTCTCTTTTGTTTCAGTCAAAAAGATAGTTTCAAGTAGCATGGTTTTAAAATTGAATTTTCATTGTCCTATTTTAAAAGTGTACCAGAGACAATTTAAAGAAAGCAAGGTTTTTGAACAGTAAATTTTTTCAATTGTTAAAGGCAGTTTCTAACCTTTTTATTTCATTTTCCTGATTCTGAAAAATGTTCTGTGCTCCAGTTTTGCCATAGAATTAATAATTTTTCTAGTAATCGCTCATCAAGGAAGAACAGTTCTGCCAATATATTGTAGGTTAAGGACTTTCTCATTAATTTTAAATAAGATGTAGTAATTGAAACTGATTTATCAAGTTACATTTTATTCTTTTTAAGAATATTTCATTCATCTCAATCACAAATCTTTGTTGACAAATGGTCCAGTGTTAACTAAATCTTAAACCTTCACATTTGTCTTCAACAAATGACATTAATTTTGAGAGCATTTGAAAAATACGTATTTTGTGAAATCTGCATGAATTTTGCTTTATTTTTCAAATTCAATGATGTGAATAATTAATGCATGTAGGATAATTCCTCCTTGGTGCATTACTTGGTCTCTGGAATTTTATTAACACATGTAGAGGTAGCAAGTGGTATGCCACCTGTGTGACGAAACATGTTTCTTCAAATATTGAGTTCTTTGATAACAGAGGATAACAGAGGATAACAGAGGCATAAAGGAACATAAAAGTAAAAAAAATCAGTTAATTAACTGGTACTGATTTAATGTTTCACTACTTTATGATACGTTTTGTAAGTGGTTAGGTTGCTCATAATGACCTCTTTCAGTTTGTCAAAGTGTGTTGTGTTTAGATCTAAGAATCATAGTGGACTTAAAATATATACTTTTATCACTATCTTCTCTGTTTGTCAGTAGTTTCCAGCATGAAACAGAACTCACTTCCTGCCATCAGCTCTCTATTTAAAATTGATATCAAGTTCAGTTCCACTCTGATGTCTGCTTGTTTCTCAGCACAGAACAATTCTATCCTGCAGTTCAGTCATTTCCCTAAGATGCCTAGCCACTGGGCTGACATATAGAATATGGGACATTTAGGACTGCTTGAATATTCATGTCATGAAATAAGCTAGGCAGACTTTTACTAATGGAATGATTGCCACTATTGCTTAGTTACAATATTATACTTGTTATCAGTAACAAAGTATAATTTTTTTGTTCTGTGTTTGTATATTTAGATAAGCTATTTTTATAGCTTAGTAATCGTTCAGAGTGAACTATCTCAATATTCATGTGATTATTGATATCAATATCAATTATATATTTCAGAGAGATATTAGCTGCATAGATCAAATTTAATATTTCAAACCCAGTAGTTCTCATTAATTCAGCAAATATTTTTAAGCACTTAAGCTATAGAGCAAACACTGTCTTGCAAAATGGTGGTGGAAAAAGCCATCATGGAGCTTACAGCGTAAGAAAGAAGACCTTAAACAAATATGTAGGTTTGTTTGTTAAAAAATATTAGAAGAGTTCTAATGATGAATTTTACTATCATCTAGAGCCTAATTATAGTTGAATAAGATATTAGGCAAATTATATTATTTTTGGTTTCGAAAATCTCTTGGCTTAGTCTATCAGAATTGGTTTCTCTAAGCTAACTGGAATTTGACTCTGTTAGCCACTTCTGTTTATCTGTGTGTCTTCCTGTCTCTCTGTCAATCAATCATTTATTTTGCACTAACACTAGACCAAGTACTTGACTTGCAGATAAACCTAAACTCCAGTTTCTGGTTTTGGGAGTTATGTTTAATAATTATGTATAGATAATCAAAGGGAGGTTAAATAAAGCCAATCACTTTTTGTTATTTGACTCTTAAATGTACACATTTTCAGCATATCTGGGTTCTGTGGACCAAGAAGCAAACTGTCCTTTGTTTGACATAGAGGAAACTTATCACACATGACTAAGTAATTAGTATTCTGAAACATTATCACAATCATGTGTTTTTACTTATTTGAAAGTATCTGTATGCTTTTATGTTTGTAAATGTTTAAACTTTAAAAGTTTGTTCTTTCCATTTGGGAAATTAATTATATCTCTAGAGATGGTTTAATATTTCCACTGCAATTTTAACAATCAGTCTTGTTAGTTGATATGTTATTTAGACTAGGAATGCTGGTATGATTAAGGGACAAAATGAATGCATGTTTAATTACTGTTCAAACTGTGAGCAGGAGATCTCCATTAAATGCCATTTTATACTCATTGATCAGTGAAATGACATCTGGGTCACAGTGGCACCTACCTTTGCAATATAAATCCCAGTGGCTGTGTATGAAAGGTGTGTTCAGACCTGCATCTGCACATAAAAGCAGGGATAATCTTTGCTCTGTTGTCAGCCTAATTTTAGTGTATATGATTTAAGTTGCTGCTTGAACTTTTGTTCTCTATGCTATAAATTTAGCAATAAATGTAGTCATTCAGCTCCTGCTCTAGCAGTTTAGAATGTAGAAGTATAACATGAATAATTTTAATCCACAATACTTACTTACATATTATAGAAAAGCCTATATCACTTCATATCATATATCTCAAATTAATCTCTAATGAATTTTCAAAATGAAATCCTGACTTTGGGGATTTGCTATTTTTTATTACATATAAAAATGACTCCCATAATTGTTTAAAAGTGTTTTTCCCAAATGTGATAAAAAAATATCTAAAGCATAAATTTGTTGTCCAAAACTCAAATACATACATATGTCTTCTGTTAGGACTAAATGCATGTTCACTAAATACATGATTTGCTGAAAGAAAACATCACCACCAATAACTAATTTCCCAGCTAAAGCTTTAGGCAGATTTTTCATAAAAATTTTTCTTATTTGTAATCTTCTAGAAAGTAATCCATAATTGCCATTCAAAGTGAAGCTTTAAAAACTGTATATTTCTGTAGAGTACTTTGGTGATATTATCCATAAATTACCAATTTAAAAACTTAAAGTTTTTGATATTTGTTTTTCTTTTAAAGATCCTGTTAAATTACTATTAGTCTGAAGTTAGGTGAGAATTTAGCTGTCTGACAAATGACTCAAAATTCAATAGATACTTTTAAGGAAAGAATGCTAATGAAAATATGCGAATCAAGTGCAGACTGATTTCATCAACATATTTTTAGTTATTCATTTTTTTGACTGGGACAACATACACTCTTTTAGGGTCCCAAAAGTGAGGATTTAATTATTAGAAATTTAACTTAGGGATAATTCATTGCATCCCTAAGGTCATACACATGGAAAATATCCAATAAATATTTTCAAGGCTAATGATGTAATTCAGGATTTCTCTTTAAATGTGCCAAAAGCAGTTTGACAAAACAAATGAGTTTTCTCAAGGCCTAATTTTCAAGGAAAAAAAAATACATAAATTGCTTGTAAAACTTTTTCTCTGTGATGTTAACAACTAAGGTTAAAATTTTAAGTCTAGAAATAGTCTAGTGAAAATTAGTTTTTTCACGCAGCATTCTTCCACACTGAGTAAATTAATTTATTCTATTTCCCACCTGATGAGACAGTAGTGGTCTAATAGACCTTTCATTTGGATTATTCTAACATTTTTCTAAATGCGTAATGCAATATGGATTGAGTTTTCAATTAGCTATTATTTGACATAATGGTTGAAGTTTGTGTTCTTTATTCTCATGTTGTCTGTTGTGTGTGAGTGTGTATGTGTGTCGGGGGAGGGGTGAGAGAGTGTGTATGTAGGTGGGTATGTATGTGTGCATGTTTTGGTATATGTCAATCTTAAGAACTTTGAAAAGTCAATCATTTAACATCTTAGCTCTATAGATGTAAATCTGCTGTAGATGAGAAGGCATTTGGATGTTAACTTTGTATAATTGGAACTTTGCTTTTGAAAAAGCATTTATAACAGTTATCAGTATAAGGCTTTGCATGATAGGATCTCTGCTTCCTCTCTGACCTCATCCAATTTCTCCACTGCTCAATTTGCCCCTGCCACACTATCTGTATTAATTTTCTATAGATATGCCAAAGACACTTTCACCCAGGGCCTTTGCACTTGCTTTCTCTACCAGAATCATCTTCCCCAGATAGTCATAGTTCTGTTGACTTCCTTTGAATCTCTGTCAGGTGCTACCTGAACTACAATTCCTCTAGCACTGATCTCTAACACACACATGTAGATAATGGTAGTGGTAAAAGCTAGGACTATCATATTGATTATTATACATTTTTGACATGGCCTATACTAGTGTTTGATAAATTTCTTTCATTTTGGCACAATATGTTCCATACCAATTTCTTAAATTTTCTGTTTTAAAACTGGAATAAATCAACTACTAAGATATTTTTAGTAGATAATGGTATTAGAGAAGATATTTTGGATACTGGGGGTGCTAGTTACTATTGGGTTGTCACTGCTTCTAAGCATTTCAACAGGGGGAGCTAGGAAATTTGATAGTTTGGAGAAAAATCACAGCTTTATGGTTTATTTTCAATTCTAATTTAGCATTAAGGTCTCACACTGAATATTTTTGAGTTTATACTTTTACCACTTGTCTCTTACATGAAAATCTTACCCTTAACAATGTTAAAGTACTTGCTTATGTACTATATCCTGTAATATACAGAGCTACAAAGTAATTACAAAATAATATTAATAAAATTAATATTGATGAATGAAATAAAACATTTCTTTGCTACTCTATTTATCCTTAGGTTATATTGTGTTGTTGGTATACAGACAAAATACTGAATTAGTAACTCAAAAGACTTATTTCATAGTTGTGGTTATGTAGCCAATTAATTTGTTTCACTTAATTTCCAGTTATTATATCTACTATTTGATTTCTATTTCTCCTATCCTCTGTTCTTTTGCTTCTTCTTTACTGCCATCTTTTGGGTTAATACAGTATTTTTTTTTTGTAATCCATTCCATCTCCTCTGTTATCATTTTTAGTTATATCTTTGTGCTGTTTTAATCTAAAGAAATTTATTTCTTACATATTTATATTTATTGTTTATTCACATATTTACTCTTCATTTTTCTTTATTTCTTCCAATCTATGCTTCCATGTAATGTTTTTTCCTTCAGTGTCAGGAACTTCTTTTACTACTCGATGAAATCTATTGTAGAAAATTATGTCTGTTTTTGATTGTCTTAAATGTCTTTATTCTGACCAAATTTTAGAAGGGCATTTTCTCTGGATATGGAAATTTAGGTTGAATTCCCCTCACTCACCCATCATCATCCCCCCATTTAGCATTTTTTAAAGAGTTCCATTGTCTTATATCTCACATTATTTCTAATAGAAAATTGATTATAATGCTTATGTGTGTTTCTTTAATGGATGTTTCTCAAAGATATATAATATCTTTGGGAGTGGTGTTGATGAGGGCCTGACAGGTATGATTTTACAATATTTTTTGGTTTTCATAAGTTTTACTATATATTCCCTGATATGGTTTTCAATGTGTTTATCCTTCTTGAGAGTCATTAATTTTCTTTTATTTGTAGGTTTATGCCTTTCATCAATTCTAGGAAGTTCTCAGCTATTTTTTTTCCAGTTTTTTTCTTCTGTCCATTCTTTCTCTTTTTTTGGACCCCCAATCTCTCATTGGCCAGTTAAATGTTGGCCTATAAGTCTCAGATTCTCTTTGGTTCTTTTTATTCTCTTTTTCAATTTGAACAATTTCTGTTTTCCTACATTTAAGTTCAGTGAGCTTTTCTTCTGCTATGTCAGGTCTACTTTTACATGAATCAAAAAATATTCTTTTTTCTGATACTGCATTTTTCCTCTTTTGCTTTTCCATTTCATTCTTATTTGTAGTTTCCATATTTCTGCTGAAATTCACCATATTTTTATGCACCTTGCCCACCTTTCTCAGTAGAAATTTGAATATTTTTATCATAGTCATTTTAAAGTCCTTATCTTTTAACTGTGGATTTGCTTGTATTCTCTATATCTCGTGTGTGTGTGTGTGTGTGTGTGTGTGTGTGTGTATATATATATATATATATATATATA